>CM077481.1:68713370-69039364 GCA_039654755.1 Calcarius lapponicus | reverse complement strand
CTAAGGGTTTGTGGTTTGTTTTTTTTTCACACATGCATGCATGCTAAATTTGAGACTCTAAGGAAAGGTCTTTTTATAGGGGATATGGAAGAGACAGATCTTCAGTCAGCAATATGTCAGTGAGAGAGACAGCTGAGCGATGATTACTGAGAAGAACAGCCCTGCAATAGAGGTGTGAGCCCTGGCTGATACTCAGTAGAACCACCTTAGGCAGGATCAGTAACAAGGCTTTTGAAGAGTGAAGGGCCTAATCCTTTGGTGCAGTACTGTATGGACTTTGGGATCACTACACCATTGCAAATAGGTTCCCTTTCCAGCAGAAGAGACTTCCATCTGCTGCCTCTGCCAGAGACACTGGGATGGACAGAGTGAGCAAGGCTCAGTCAGCTCGCAGGGTTATTTGAACAGAGGGGCTGCAACAAAATGAGAAGCCAAAAGCAAACAAGCTCATAGCCTGATTCCAGAACTGCTCAAGGATCTATGTCCGTGCTGACAAGACAAGAAGGTGCTTCAGACCTTAAAGGTTCCTTCGTCCTTTGCAGGACCAGCCCAAAATGTCAAGATCTACAAGAGAAAGATGGAGGGGGTTGGGGTTTTTTTTTTGCTCACTGGGTGGGAATTGCTTCAGGGGCTGTTTTGAAGGGCTTGCCTCAGTTGTCATACTAAAATGCAGCAAAAAAACCCCCAAAAAACCAACCAACCAAACAAACAAAAAAAACCCAAAAAAACAAACAAAAAAAAAGGCTGCGCTTTTGCTTAATGAAGCCACATTGTATCTATCTTTCAGAAAGGAATAAAGAAAACACAGATTGCCTACTGAAATTGTTCTTCTCCCTTCCAAACCTGTTCACTACTGAAGCAAAACCCTCAGGCACATCCCCAACTCCCTCTCTCCAAGCAGTTCAGACCTGCATTGCACAGCGCTTGCTGTGCACCAGAGAGCACAAAGCAGGCAGGCCTGGTGGCTCTGAATATTTCTGCCAAGCACTCTGCATCTCACACCTTTGCTCTGGCTCAGTGCAGAGCTGCAGGATTGCAGGCGCTTCCTGCCAGAGCTGCGTGAGGCGCTGGCTGCTGCAGCTGTGCCCTGCCAAGCTGTCCCTGCCTCACGCTGGCCTGGCTTCCCCTGGCAGAAGTGCCGGGCCTGAAGGAGGCTGCCCTGTGCTCCAGCCTGCCGAGCAGCCCGGCTCCCTGCCCCGGGGCCCAGAGTGCTGCACACACTGCTGACCTTTGCCAGGAGTTGCAGGGCAGCCGGCACAAGAGCAGGAATCCTCAGCCAGCCCAGCGGCCCTGGGCTGCCCTTGGCCTTTCTCTGCTCCTGGGCACACTGCAGACGGCCAATGCCTCCAGGCCGGGCTGTGCCCAGCACGGCTGCGCTTCCCCTCGGCAGCAGCCAGCTGCCCCCTGGGCTCTGAGAGCGGAGGATTCGCCCGCTGCCAGCAAGAGGCACCCAGGGCCCGGCTGCTGCCTCTCGCAGCTCCAAGGGCCTCCTTCCAGCCTGCCTCTGCCGGGGCTCAGCCTGCTCCGGCCTCTGCCGGGGCTCTGCTGGGGCTCCAGCCCGGCCAAGGCCGGGCCCGCTCTCACCTCACAGGCGCTGACAGCTCTGCCCCACAGGAGACCTTCCCGAGCACCCTCTCTGATCCTTCTGCTTTCTCACTTGAGCAAGGCTCTCCTCCAGCCAAAGACATTGCACCTAGGGATACAAATCCAAGTGGCAGGAACCCCAATGCTCTCCAGTCACAGCTCAATGCCTGCATCTGCACAGGATGTTTGGGGCTGCCCCCTTCTTCCTTTGGTTTTGCCTGTAAATGCCATTGCCCTTTCTGCCTCAACTAGAAGTACCAAAGCTGGCCAAAACCAGACCAGTGGGCCATATTCCAAAGGCAGTGTGGTCTGGAGAGGATGAATGAAGAAGATCCTTCCCCACTTTCACACCATTCCAAAGACACCGTGTCACTTCCCACCTTTAAGAAACAACAGACAATTCAGAAGGAATTCTCGAGCTTATTTGCAGAGTGAGAAAGAAGGGAACTCTTCAAGGTGAGTTGTGGTTTCAGAAACTTTATTCATTTCCAATCCTACTGTGCAGTCCTATTAGACAATCCTACTCTAACCTTAACCTTAACCTTAACCCTAACCTTAACCCTAATCCTAATCCTAATCCTAATCCTAATCCTAATCCTAATCCTAGTCCTAACCTACAATCCTACTCTAAACTGGTTGGGGAATAAATGGTCCTGATGTGATTGTCACATTCTTGTCTCCTTCCTCTTCTTCACTGAAACAATCAGTGGCACCAGGCTGGACGCAGGCTCAGCAAATGTTACAAATGGATGCTGCCCAAAGGGAAAAAAAACACATCAACAAAAAGCAATGAACCATGACTTTCCAAGCTCAGTGCTTCACAGGATTCCTCTGGCTCCTAGAGGGATGCAGGAAGAGGACCAGTGGGACCATCTGCACCTCCATCTTTATGTGCAGGACCTTGCCATCACAGGCAAACCTGGCCCAGAATCCCACTCATCCATTTATCCAGGTGTCTTCAACTTGCTGAGATTTTTGCCCTGCCAGTGCTCTAGAAATGGTGCTTTCTGTCTTTGGAGTTTCTTCTTTTCAGGAAAGTCCAAAGCCTCACATTGGTCCCTCTCTTTGTGCTAATTTCCACAGGGACAGAAAGCAATGTCTACCTTTCCATGCCCTGCCCCTCATGTGCTGGATGGCACCTTCCTTCCCAGCAGGGCCAGCCCAGTGGCACTGGGCCCTGCAGTTCCCCCTCTGCCACACAGCCTGGCAGTAACCCTGGCGCAGTTCCTGTCTGCTTGAGCGTGCCAGGCAGCAGATGGGGCTGGGATGAGTCCCTCCCAGCTGTCCCTGTTTGTGTGGCAGAAACCTCTAAGGGTGGGCTGGGGGGGCACAAACCAGGGCCCCTCAGCGGCTCACAGTGAGCCCCCCACAGCCCCTCCTGCCCACAGCCAAATCTCTGACTGCTCAGCTGGGACTGGCTTCCTTGGGTTCCTCCACCACCATTTCATGTCTCTGTACCCTGCATTGATCTGCTTCAATTCTTTTGCCATTAGATAAAACTGAACACCCACCAAATTACAAAACAGGGCAACAGAAACAGTCCGAGGACAGAGCACCTCTCCTCTGAGGACAGACTGAGAGACCTGGAGTTATTCAGCCTGGAGGAGAACAGGTCCCAGGGAGATTTCATTGCTATGTTCCAGTATTTCAAAGGGGATTCTCAGGAAGTAAGAGACACCTTTTTTAACAGGGTCAGTTGCAATAGGACATAGCACAGTATTTATAATATATAATGGGGATTGAGTCAGATTAGGTCTAAGGAAGATCTTGTTTACTTGGAGCATGGTGCAACCCTGGCACAGGTTGCCCTTAGAGCTGATAGATGCCCCATCCCTGGGCAGGGATGGGGCAACCATTCCAGGTCAGGGGGCAAAGGGCTCTGAGCAACCTGATCTCTTTAAAGATGTCTCTGCTCATTGCAGGACACTTGCACCAGAGGACCTTTACCGGGCCCTGCCAGCCCAGCCCAGTCTAGGATTCCTCACCGTTTTCATTTGAAGAGCACCAAGAGTGGAGGTGAGGAGGAAGGGGGCTCATCTGATGCTTTGGACTTGAGAGGAGACCCTGTTGCACCTGCAGCCCCTTCCCATTTTACCTGCAGGAGCTCCTTGGCAGGCCAGCGTCGCACCTCGTCTCTCTGCAGGCAGCAGCTCAGGAAGTCACGCAGGCAAGGTGAAAATAGGTTGGGCTGCTGCATCTTTGGTGTCCCTCGTATCGCTATCAGGAGTTGAGGCTGGGGAAAAAGGAAGCATGAGGCTCCACCTGCTTCTTTCCCATCTGTAACTGCTCTCCCATATCCCATTGTTTAAGCTCCACTCTGCAGTGGCAGTTTTTGTGCTGGCAGAGACCCAGAGATGACTTTCCTGTACCAACCAAAAACCCAAACCCCAATGCAGCCACAGCTTTTCCAACATCCCACAGATCTTGCCTTGACAGCTGATTTCATTGACTGACCTAGTTAGTGGGCACTACATCACCACAAGCACATTTCCTTCCCTGAGGATTCATACCAGCTTGAGACACTTTTTGGAAGAGGGACTTTGCTATACTGACTCTACTATTTCAAAGGGTTAGTACATGAAAAGTATCTCTGCAGTGCTTGTTGGTCCCTTAAGCACAGCTGCCATAAAACAAAACTCATCGAGCTTCATTGTCCTCTTCTAGAAAACAGTGGTAATGGATGGAAAGAAAGGAAATCCAGCAGGTATTCTTCAGGTAAGGAAACAAACATTTGGAATCTCATCTTCAACACAGACACATTAAGATGCATGCGCAAATATATTGAGATGAAAATGCCTGCTTGGGTGCACAGGAGCCACCCGCAGCTCTGTCTTTCAGCTCCAAGCTGTAGCTTCTTTATGTGACAAAAGGAAACTTTTTCATGGTCAAATCAGAAGAAGAACTGTCATCCCTGTGGTCACCCTCTGCTCATTTGGATACTCAAGTCAATGCATTAAAGGTGTGCCCATCGCAGAAAGTGTTGGGTAAGAAATGGGAGGTTTGGCAGGATCTCCATGACCCCAGGCTGCGGCCTGGTCTCCATAAAAGTGCCCATCACAATACTAACAGCTCTGTGCTGGTGGCACTGAAATAGTGACCAAAGAGGCTTTGTTATTATCCTCTTCAACCCAGAGGAAAATTTCCAAGCCTAAAACAACAAACACACTCCCCTTGAGTATAAATATTTATGGCAGCTTTCCTTCCTTTTCCCACACCACCAGAGGTCACAAAGGGGGTTTTATCCTGTCCCTCTGCAGCTGTGCTCAGCTACTGGACATGGTGGGGAGCTGGAGTCCTCCCTGTCAATAGAACTGTGCAGGCCAGGGATGGCCCTGCTCCTGTGGTAAAGAAACACAGCACCGGTGTCAACTGCCCACGTTGGATCCCAGCCCAGGCACCTGCCTGCAAGCTCATCAACTTGTTAAAGTACCAAGAAACAGCCAAGGGTTTGGCAAACAATTCTAACCGCAGTCGGAGAAAAACACATCCTAAACTTATCCAGGCCACCCGCACACGCGACTGACCAATGTACAGATGACTTGAAAACCTGAAAGTTTATAAGACCCACAGGATTTGGAAAAGATGCTACAGAATGGAGGAAGATTGATGTGCTGTGGTTCAAAAAGGAAAAGATAGCAGAACCACTTAGGCTTTGCTTTGGTGGTTGTTTCTTTTTCGCTTTTTCTTTTTCTATGAAACTGAAACTAGGAAGACTCAACCTCCATTTTGAAGGATATTTATCACACATCCAACCGTTCCACTGAAAAATTCCTGTCCTTCAGAGACAGAGCTCCAACAGGGTTCAAAAAGCAAGTGAGAAATGTCAGGCATGGCTGGAGGCCAAAATGGCAGGTTTCTGAACTGCCACTTTTCTTCTGATACAACTGAAGCTACGGCAGATGCTGATGTGTTGCGGGGACATTTTTAGAAGGGGACCTTGGTGGAAGTGGTGCCAGCAGATGGCAATGGGATTTTGTACAGTGGAACACAGAACATGGGACAGGTGAGAAAGACAGTGGGATCAGTGAGTATTTGCACCTTACCAGGACAGGAGTTGCATTCCAGTAAGGAACTTCTCGTTCCACCATTTCGATGCCCACGATTCCCAAAGACCATATGTCCACTTTGGGGCCATATGGCTGACCCATCACCACTTCAGGTGCCATCCACCCAGAAGTGCCGGCCACGGAGCTCTGTCTACTCTGCTCAGGGGTAAGCTGAGCAAAGAGGTCAAAGTCAGCTGTGGAGAAAACAACAAGCCATGAAAGCCAGCTCCAATTAGGAAACCAAGCAAAAGAATTCCCCACTCTCTGGCTAAGAATGCATCTAAGAATGTGTCATCTACTGAAAATCAGTCCCTGCTCTATTTCCTCAGGGCCTTGGCCAAGAAAATATGGTATTGGCCACTTCAAAAAACCCCCTCATTTTTTACGCTACCTCCAGCAGTGGCCTTTATTTTCCTGAAGCTTTAGACTTGTAACTCCCTCTGTCTGGAAGGGACACACACAGAGCAACACCACTCTTGACTGCTTGTGCTTCCTTATACCTCTGTGCACGTTGCAACTGTGCCTTCAGCTCGCAGCAGGGGTCCCTGCACTGCCACCAGCACCATTTCTGGGGAGCTGGCAGTCACTGCAAGCAGCCCCACACCCACACCCCTGGAACGCTGCCCTTGACCAAGAATATACTGACCCAGTTTGACAGAGCCGTCGGTTTTGAGAAGGATGTTGCAGCTCTTCAGATCTCGGTGGATCACGTCGTTCAAGTGAAGAAAATCCAGTCCTTGCAGGCACTGAGAGAGAAAGAAATGGGAGGGCAAAAATGAGTGATGTGATTTCATCACACAAGAAAGGAAACAGCTCTAAAAGATTCCCTCTCCAGGGGAATGGGGAGTAATGGCAGAACAGTAATGGCCACTGAGAGGAAGAGCTTGCTGCTCTAACACTTGCAGAGCAGGACCTTTTTGAGGAAAGGCACGTCAGCTTTTGGAAGAGCAACAGCACCTGCTGTTGTAGGCTGTCCCCTGCAAACCAGCCAGGATGACTCCTGCTGCAGTGGACGTGCTCTCTCCAAACAAGGGTTTGCCAAGAAAGAAAAAATGCCTCCCTTTGGTATGAAGCAGATCACTTTTGGGTGGGAGGCTGCATGACAAAGATTTTCTTGCTGGCATCAGCACAGACTTGGAAGTATCACATCAGTCACCTTCACCTTCCTGAAGCAAACACTGTTTTGTGTGAGTACTATCCTTTTCAGTTAAGGACTGTGAGAAATGAGTCTCTGTCTTTCTTCGTTTCAAATCCTGCCACCAGCACCTTTGCTTTTACCGGCAAGAAATGCAGTGCAGACAGCCTTGAGATAAATGTTTAGAGAGGCAAGGTGGAGAACAGCAAATACAAATACAAGAGAAAGAGTGAGAATACAACAGAAGAAGGTAAGAGTATAGGAACAGAGTACAGTGAGTGCAGGGGCACTGGCAGGCATTTCACTTGAGATGCTTTTGCTTGCCCATAGCATACCAGCAACACAGGAACAAAGCTTGGCACAGGAAATCACTCCAGTTCCAAGCCCCTGTTTCCCAGACAATCCTGCCCTAACTCTCTGAAGCACAGGTGGGATCCCTGACCTCCCGACTGATGGTTGCAATCTCCCCTTCAGACACGTGAGTCTCGTCAATGATGTCGCTCAGAGTGCCTCCATCCATGTACTCCATAATCAGCCAGAGCTGCTTATCCACAAGGTAGCTGAAAGAAGGAAACAAGGGCGTGGAGATAAACACGCATGGCTAGGTTGCAGTTTGGAAACAGCAACGGTTGTTTCTGGGTGCCTTTGTGATGAGGACAGAATAAAAGGAATAGACATTCCCTCCTGGCTGTGCATTGTTTGCCATCTGTGCAGTTTCAAGGAGAAAGGCCCAGCTGTGAAAAAGGAGATGTCTTAGATGGGCAGCAAGCAAAATGTGCAGTTTAGTAACAGCTCAGATAAAAAATCTGTTACACATGGTGCTTCTGGAAATAAACACCTATTCGTCCTGGCATACACAGTAATGGAAAAGGCACAACAATCCAAGGGAAATCCACTCTAGGATGGTTTATCAGAACTTAAAAGGTGCTGAGAAAAATTTCAAAAAATCAAGCCTCAAAACAATGTGGAGGCAGTGAACTTCGAGGGTATTGAATTAGTAAAATAGGGCTGATCCAGGTTTTTGAAATATATTCAAACTGCGTTTGTCAGCGTGGATTAATGCAGACAAAATGCACTCTCTTCCCATCCACCGGTGATAAGTAGAGAAATAATAATTAACCAATAATTATCAGCTCTATTTTCTGCCAGTGACCCAAGTGGGTTTTTAACTTTGCATGTTTGCAGCGTGTAAACAAACATTGCTGGGATAAAATAACAACCACTCACCTCTTTAAATAATTCACAATGTTTCGGTGCTTATTCATTTTCATGACCGTGAGTTCATTAAAAGTTCCTTCCTTTCTGATCACTCCTTGACGATTTATTTTCTTTATGGCCACCTAAAATGATGTTGATGATCAGTAACATTAAAAGTTGGTGGCATGCGAACAATTTCTCTCACACGGAGCGAGTGATTTTGGAATGACGCAGCCAAACTGCGCCAAACTGCCTTGTGATTGACATCAGAATGGGAACAGATGTTCCAACAGCCCATTTCTCGGCTCCCTTGGGGGCCAGTTACAGGACACGTGGGGCCATTTGGTAACAATTATGTCTCAACTATCACCCACAAATCTCTGACCACACTCTCTGCTGCTTTGTTTGCGACTCAGAAGAAGTACTCCATGCCTTAATACTCTGTGGATGCATCTTGGGCTATGGTCAGGGCTTAGGGCTTTCAGGGACACCTTGCCAATCTCTCCCTACATGCAGTTCCCAAGTGCAGCACTGCAGGTGGCTAAGGAACTACCAGTAACTTTCAGATGTATTTGATGGCAGCCAGAAATGAGAATTCAGGACTCTGAAGCTGTAGCCCCAAAGAGCAGTGAGGTGCTCTAAGGCACCATCTTTGTTTTAGCAATGGAGAGCCAGTGAGTGCGTCCTTCTCTGAAAGGAACCGCTGCCCTCCGTGCCTTCCTTCCGGCAGCTGAGCAGGACAAAGTCCCAGATGTATTTTGCAGGCTGGCACCAGTCTGTGCTTCTTGTGCCTTTTCAGCACAGCTCTGCCCAAAGCTCCAGCCACACCAGAGGGGAAAGCCCTCGAGTGCAGCAGAGTCTGCAGGTGCTGTTGACATTTACCTCTTCTCCTGTGGCAGTGTCGAGTGCTTTATAAACATCTCCAAAAGTCCTAGAAACAAAACAGAAGCAGAGAAAGGAGAAGCCATTTAGATCTTGAAGTGAAAGCCAGCCCACACAGGAGATCAGTGCTGTAAATGCCTAAGACCTGCAGGACACTGGAAGCATGGAGATGTCTTTGACAATGCCTTCTGAGCACACTTAGAAATTCTGATCAGCACTGATAATCTCAGCCCAGTGCCTGACCACATTTGCAGCTTGTCTGACTTCACACTTGATACCTATTCCACCAGCAAAACACCCGGTGCATAATTTTGTAAAATTAACGTTGCTTGGACTCACCCACTGCCAATATTTTCCACTTCAATGTATTTTACAATAGGATTTTCCATCTTCACCATTCTCCCTGAGGGAAACAAAATGCAAGATGTTCACTTTAAAACAGAGATCCCACCTTCCAGGAGATAGAAAAGGCAGCCTCACTGTCTGGGGCTCTGAGCCCTCCCTTTGTGGACAGCTGGCTAACAACAACAGGAACTGGAACTGGAACAACGCGAAAAGAACAGCAGGCCCACAGCACAAGTGGCTGGCACAGAGACTGATTTCTAGCATCCTTTGAAGTGAGAAACCTCTTGACAGCAGACACACAGGGAAGCACAGGGAGATAGATTCAGAGGACACTGAGACCAGAAGAGAATACCTACCAAGGCAAGTAAGTTTGTCATCTAGAAACATTAAGGAGAGCTGCACCTAACAGTGCCTTTGTCTTCTTGGGAACAAACACTGTGAGATTTAGAAAAGGTTTCCTACTTGCTAAGATTAAATGCACCTGGACATCTAGAATCAATTCCTCTGAACAGATGTCAAGTTCAGAACAGGAGGAATATTGCCAAATGTTCCCATCTTTTCCACCTTGCAGCAGTTTGCCAGAAGAATGCCTCTGCGTTTGTAAACCAGAGCAGCTCGTGCTAGAACCAGTCCCGATGGGGCTTTCAGCATCAGGACCCTCACCCTTGATGAGCAGGCTGAGCTCAAAGGCGCCCTTGCCCATGCCCCGCGTGAAGAACCACGCCGCTTCTCTTCACCCTGACAGCGCGGGTCAGTCGCTCCCACTGCACTCGCCCTCTCGGCACCGCACGTGTCCGCATCGTCCCAACTCGGCACGGCAGGCACGGGCACAGAGGACAGCAGTGCTCCTCAGGAGCCCCTGTGACACAGAGAGCTGCCCAGAGGAGATGCTGACCCTCTTGTGAGTCCGGGCCGTGCGACGCAGAAGCCGGCCCAGAGAAGGGGCTGCTGCCTCAGGCAGCTCCGCGCTGCAGCAGCCGGGCGGCAGCGGGACCCTCCCAGCTAAGGAAGGCTCCAGCCTCTGCAGTGCCTCCAGCCCTCAGGGACAGGGCAGCGACCACAACAAGGCTGGCAAAGCCCAAGCATGAGCACTGACAGGCACTGATGGGAAGAAGCCAGAGTGAGCCTGAGCCCCTTACATGCTGTTGCCCCCGTTCAGGACACAACAGGATGGGCTTTGAGATCAGCCACACCGATGCCCCGATCAGTGCCCTTTTTGTCCCAACAGGTGATGGTAGACACAGAATCCACTGGGCTCTCTTCTCAACCCTACCAAGTCTTATCTGAGAGCACAGCACTGGCAGCTGTTAAGGGCAAGAAGCAGACTCAGTGGGTTGTGCTGCAGAATCACAAAGGGCTTGATGTGTTCTCCTAGAGACTGATCTCAGCAGGGCTTCTGCCAGTGGCTACTACTCAAGCAGTCACAGCCTTCTGCTGATCCAGGAACAATCCCTACTTCTGCATTCGGCAGAGAGGGAAGCCCAGGCAAACTCCAGCCAGTCTAAGCTGCCCTCAGAGGCAGCAGGAACGCCCAGAGCTCTCTCTTGCTGCCTCAGAGCAATGCCAGCACTTCTGTGACACTAAACTGAGGAGAACCCTTTGGCACAGCTATGCTGACACGTGCACAAAATACACTGTCCCTCAGATAAGAAAGATACCAGACATACTCTGTTGCTCCAGGGAGTCACCTGCCATCTCCTGTTGCTGAGCAGCAGCTGGGTCAGCATGGGAGGTGAAGCAAGTGCTCAGGCTCCACGTCTTCGGCTGGGGAGCAAAGGCTCTTTGGGACGGCGCTGCTGCTGCTGCTGCTGCTGCTGCATCTTCAGTGTCAGAGTCGGTGTAGATCTGAGACAAGAAATGAGTTGATGTCAGGAAGGTGTGGCAGAGATTGCCCTGAAATGCAAGAGAGATTGCCATTTGAAATGCAAGCCCTTAGGAAGCTGCTGTCAGCCACATGCAGAGCTCTTCAACTGGATTGCTTTGGATGTCCACTTGTGAAACCAAGTGGTCAAAACCAAAGGCTGGTTTTACTCGAGTTCATAGCCAGTTTCTTGTTCTAAAGGATGACTGCAGCAATGACCGCTCCACTTCCTCCCAAAGACTCCTTTCCCCCTCCTAGGTCTGCAGATACATTTGCAGCTCCTCATTCTAATGTTCTACCTCCTGCCATGAAATTCTCTTTTTCTGCACCTTTCTCTCGACGTGCTTATCCTGCAGCATCTCTGGATGGTACAGCTCCTGGGCCTCATGCCAGCCTCGGGGCTCTTGGTTGCCCCTCATTTGCTGGAGCTCTCTGCAGGCTGCCAGGTAGGATGGCGACACTTCCACCTCAAGCCAAACAGAACAAAGCAGTCAGAGACCACAGCTTGTCCCCGTCAGCCAAGAGTCATTGACTGAGAAGAAAGTAAAGAAAAGGACAGGAGCAGATTCACAAGGGATACAGACAGCTTGTAGTTCATATTCCAAATCTATGTGAGTGACCATGTTCGCCTGCAAAAACACCTCAAGAAACAAGGTCACCTGGAAGAAGCCAGCAGGAGTTCATTCCCATGACTGCTGGCTAAATGGCCAAAGGAGCAATGCCACTGTCTAGAGCATCAGCTGAGATTCAGCAGAGCAGGAAGTGTCCTTCAGAGCAGCTCTGGTAGAGGCCTCATCAGGATGGCACTCAGAGGCGTCACCCACCCCCCACCTGCTCTGCACTGGAAAGGCAAGGAGGGCACAAACCACCCCTTGGGTGACTGCAGTGGCTATTGCTATTTCACTCACTTGCTTTTCTAGAGCCTTTGGCTCCTGAAGGAGGCGATTAATTTTCTCTTGGATGATTTTAATTTTTTCGTCTAGCCTCTTCTTCCTTGACTTGATCCTAGCCTCAGTTTCCTGCAGCCGTGCCTGCATCTGTTCATCAGTGTTCTGTAAACAACAACGGAAAGGACTCTGTTTCATGAGCGGAGTGGCTGCCATTCCTTCATTCACCTGGTTTTGTTGGTTGCCCCTCTGCATAGGGAGATTCTTCTCCTCTTGGACGTCTTCATTCCTCCTCCTTGTTGCCATGATGCCACTCTGAGCTTCAGGCAGCTCTGCTTGTGGCTCTGCCTTGATGTTCTGTACACACAAAAGCAGAGCAAGTGACTGAGAGCTGCCATCAAGCTCAGCTTTTCCCTCTTTTAGCCTCAAAATCACATTTATTCAGCCCCTTCTTTCTGCTTCCCTACCCAACTCTGCTTCCACTGTAACCGTCCTGTCCCAGTGCTGATCTCTGCAGATTCCAAGACTCTGTCCTTTCAGTGCCTGTGGGACTTCCTGGCCTCCTCAGTCCCAAGAGCTCTGGTTTATGCCCCTCTCCCTGCCCTTCCCTCTGTCACCTGGCCAGTCAGGCTTACCTGGCCATCCTCCTGTGGCTCTTCCACCTGCTGCCTGAGCTGCTCTTCCTGCTCTTGGGCTGGGAACAGCTCTCCCTGAGTCTGGCATGGCATCTCAGATAAGGCAGACTGCTCCTGCTCTCTCTCTAGAAGCACCTGCACAGAAAGCAAGAGAAGATGGGTTTCAACTTCCCATACGACCTTTGTGGGCCAAGACTCAAAGACTGCTGGGCTCACACATTTCCAAAGCACCGTGCTGCTGCTCTGCTGGGTCATTCTCTGCCTGTGGGGAGCACAGATTCCAAAGTGACCCCGGCCCTACAATCAGGGGCCATCTGGGACTGAAGCTCCAACAGCCTCTCAGGGAGCTGACAGGGAAGGTGTGGCATTTCTCAGGGGTCTGGTGAGAGCCTCCCCCTGCTTCTGCCATGTCCTGTGTGTCTTTCAGCAGTGACTGACACCCTGGCCTGTCCCACAGCTCCATCCTGGCTCTGCAGGTGGCTTCCTGGGTGAGCTCACTCCTTGTGAGAGACACTTCTAGAGTTCACGTTCTCTTGAGGCCTGCACCAGCATTCCTCCTTCCTGGCATCTACACTCTTGTTAGAAAACCTGGTCATTCAGGAGATAAGGATGCATGCAAAGATCTCTGATGGAAGTCAGAGAACCTCTATGGCCATCTCAGTGTATGGAGGAGGACCAAGGTGTTTCTTCTCCCTCTTTTGTCAACTGAGAATTCTGACCAGCAGTAACAGAGACTCTCATAAGGCCCCATTAACGAATGCACTTACACAGCCCTGGGGATGCCAGCGAAGGAAACCATGTGTCATGTAATGCACGTATGAGCAAAGTCACCAGACCCCAACTACAGCATGGGATAGTTCCACTCCCTTAGGACATGCAGAAATTTAAAGGATAAAAAGAAGGCTTCAGGCCAGAAAAGGCTGGAGTAGGAAAACATGAGGGGAAAAAACAACCATCTCTGCAGGGGGAAGTATCTCTGCCTGCTCAGGATCAGTCAATGGAACTTGTCTCTACTCCTCTCCTGAAGGGATGCCTTTAGGTGAGCATTGCATCTTCAACTGCTTTGGAGCAGAGCCAGGAAGATTCAAATAGATAGATAGATAGACAAATCTCACTTTTATAATCTCTCTTTACTGTTCTGTGGTTTTTACATGCTTTGAACAGAGAGAGATACCAGTCTCTCTCCTAGGTTTTTTTTTAATGGAAGGTAGTGAAAAACTTAGAGAAGAAGAGGAATTATTATGTCTACTTGCTGTTCTTGTTGTTTAGTACATGTAGAATGTGTTATAGTGATTGTTTACTGAAAATGATTTGTTAATTGGATTTTAGTGATAGTTGTTTAGCTTGAGTAGCTAATTAGATAAAAGCTGTGTCGTGACTGTCTGGAGACAGTCACGAGTTTTTCTTTAGTACCTTTTTAGTACAGTATCTCTTTTGTATAGTTTTAATATTGTACTAGTGTAATCTAACATAGCTTAGGAAAGCATTTGTTTAACCTTCTCAATCATAGAGTCAAAGCACATTATTCCCCACGTGGACGTGGGGCTCACCCTGAATCAATACTGTCCTTTCTGTCGCTACACACATCAACACTCGGTAGCAGTGCCCCGATCAGCAGCCATCCTGGACTTGCTGTCCTGTTGCTTCAGTAACCCACACTCTTGGGGAATCTGGAGCAAGTAGGTCCTTATGGAATGCAATCAGACCCAGAGCGTTGCACCGGGAACTGCACTCTTTGTGCATCTGTGCTCGGACAAGTTCTTCCCTTGGACTCGACCACACTGATGGTGCTAAAGTGGCTGGAATCAGAAACGCAGCCCAGCCCCTCCCAGCTCCTCTAGTCTCTGAGCACCAGCTGGAATGCAAGGGCATTGATTTCCTGCTCAATTCCCAAACACAACACACACTGATTCCCTGGGCTGCCAAAGGACATGGGAGCCATTAACCTGAAAGAGATGTGTTTCTGCCAGTGCTGGAAAAGGGCAGGAAAGATTGAGAAAAAGCTCCCTTGCTCCCTGGAGAAGGAGAAATTACACAAGGCTTCTCCTAGCAAACAAGCAAGCAAATAAACAAACAAAATATGAAAGCGTTACCTACTCCAGTGTCTAAAGCACTTGGATGCAGTGAAGGGATGTTTGGCAGGGAAACAGCCCTTGTGGTGAGCACTGGATCTATGGATCTATAAAAGTCTGCCTGAAGGTCCCTCATGAGCCCCCCATTGTCCAGGCTAAAGCTCCCTCAGCACCTCCTCACTGGCCTTGTGCTGTACCCCCTTGCCCAGCTGCCCTGTCCTTCTGGGCACACGCTGCAGCGCCTCCGTGACTTTCTGCTTCCCAGGGGCCCACACGTGCACACAGCACTCCAGCTGTGGCCGCAGCACTGCCCAGCACAGGGCCACGCTCGCTGCCCTGCTCCTGCTGCCCCACTGCTGCTGACACAGGCCACCATGCCCTTGGCCTTCCTGGCCACCTGGCCACACGCTGCCTCATCTGCAGCTGCTCAAGGCCGCCAGCCCTGCCTCCTTTTGGCCCACGCAGCTGCCCAGCCACAAAGGTGCCCATTTCACTTCAGATACAGCAGGCACCGTTGCAAGGTGTACAACCTGGTTTTAGCATTACAAGACAGCAGTCAAGGACTTGCAGCTTTGCTCCCACTCTAGGCACCAATGCAGTTTTCAAACGCAGTTTTCAAAGCAAACTACACAATAGAAGGTATCAACAGACACATGCAGTGTCTGGTTTTTGCCTCAGAAGAAGGGTTCAGAACTCCTCACTTTGTTTCTTTTGCCACACTAGACAAGAATGTCCCCCCACAGCTTCATGGACGACACAGTCATCTCCTTGCAGCTTATCAAAGACCAAGAAACAGGCAGACTCAGAGCACCCATCTGCTCTGCTACTGGCTGCTCTGCCTGAAGGGGCAAAAGAGCAACCTGGCAGCAAAGGCACCAAAATCCCTGACTTCAAGCAGCAACTCTACATCCCCAGTGTGTCTCTGAAATACTCCCAAGTAAGCACACCCAAGCAGTTTGTGGGGACAAAGCACCACAAAGAGCTTGTGTGGTCAGATCAACATTTTTTTGTGCCTGCAGCTACTTGGCAGTCTGTGCAGGGGGACAGGTCTCTCCATGCCACAGTGTCCCCTGTGTATCCAACAAGGGTGAGCACAGTGTCTTTGACATGCTCCCTGCTCTGGGATCAGGGAGCCTTCATGCTTCAGGCTGGCCCCTATCAAAATGCCAGGCAGCTGGTGCCTAAACATGACAGATCAAAGCCCATTGTCCAGCTGTCACAGGCTGGGGGCAATCACTAGGTCCTGGCAGGACTCCAGCATTCAGCATCCTCAGCCAGCAACAGCAAGTGCTGGCTGGTCAGAAACTGGCAGCTCTGCCTTGCACTAAAGACAGCAGCACACACAACTGGCACTTACAGGTTCCGAATGTTCAGGCTGTGGTGTGGCCACAGCTGCAGGCTGGTGCTCATCCACCTCATTTGCCTCCTCTTCAGCCTCCTCTCCATGGGCAGAGGGAGCCAGAGGAGAGGCTGCTGCTGATTCTGTGATCTGTGGACAGACAGCAGTGTGAGGGACAGAAAGTTACCTATAATGTATAACCTTGTTTCTATTCAGCACTTTATTCTATTCAGCTCTGTTTCTACAACCAGCTGTACTAAGGACAAAGCAGAAACATTGATAACAATGGGATTCTAAGTCACTGCGACTAAATTTAAGTGGGCTAATTCAACAGAATTGCTAATCGTTCTGAATTAGACATTACGCCCTGGCTACTATCAAGAAGCAACATTCTCTCTGCAAAATGAGCTTTTCATTCCTTGAAAGTTCTGAAATGGAAAATTAGGAAATAGCCAGCCATGCCTTTGTTATTGCTGCTGCAGACATGGAAATGGATTTTCTTTCAGCCTACCCAGCTGGCCCTCTACACTCTACTGCCACAGGCCAAGCTCACAGCTTGCTCTACAATTCTGAAGCACCAGGAACATGAAATGTTCCTTTCTCACTCACCTCAGGATCAGCACCTCTGAATACACGCCTCAGGTGACCTGGAGTGGGCAAGGGAAAATGAACAAGGCTGTGAGAAAACTGCCTGGGCTGCTGAATCCCACAGAAGAGAAGAAATCAACCCAGACGGAGAGTTTTTTTCTTTATCAACATCCCTCCACGTGACATAGTTCTTTCACACAGCCGGCAAGAGGTCAGGACAATAATCTTGGTTCTGCCTACACTTCGGCCTGTTTAGCCAGTAAATGAATACAAACATGATCAAGAAAATGCAAATTGTTCTTCAACACTCAAAGCTTCTGTTCTGTCCAACAGATAAAGCAGCTTTTGTTCTCTTGTCTTTCAGGTACTTAAAAAAAAAGAAAAAAGAATGAAGTTGCATGCACTAATTCCCATTAAGTTGCTGAAAACAGTCGCCCAGAAAAGCTTCCCCAAAATTCCCCTGAGCAGTAGCAGTTCTATTGTGAAACAGCACAGCAGCAGCTCCAGGGTTCAGGAGCAGACACTCACTGCTTTGGCGTTTGCACTTCACTGCAAAGGGAATCACTATTTTAGCACTGCGTCAAGGGTCAAAATAGAGAGTCAAATCCTTTCATTACAAAATTTAGAATAAAAAAAGCTTTCACTCAGTTCTGGGGAGAGCTACAAAGTCTTTAGCAGGCCTTCTGAGAAGGCCTCCCAGTCTTCCCAGCATTTTGGAAGTTGTCCTGCTTGATCCAGCAAACTGAGGAAATGACAGGCTCTGCTGCCACAGACTCTCCCGTGGAGGGAACGGAAGCCCTGCAGGTTCCCTTGCAAATGCTGCCCCTGTGGCTACACCTTTTTAGCTGTAGACACTCCCTTTTTAGCTGACATCTTGACAGGAGCTTTACCAAAACACCGGCATCCTAATGCTCTTTCTCTTTCAAAATCAACTCAGTCCCTAAGAAAGAGCAGGAAGACATGCAAAAGCCAGGTTAGGTTACACCCCAACCTAAATAGAGTTGAAACCTCTACTTACTTGCCAGGCTAGTCATGAAATATGCAGAATAAACAGTGCCATACATAGTGCAAACTGCAGCAGCAATTTGCTCAATCATTGTAGCACTGTTCTTCAAGTTTACACCAACACTAGAAAAACGAAGATTCCTGTCAGTGTGCAGCTACACACTGACAAATGACACAATCAGGAGGATGCTCCTGATCTGAGCAAGCCCTAGGGCTGCTCTGGCACTGAGGCCTTTCATGCAACAAGGCAACCTTCTGATGTCAGCACGACGATGTGGCAACCATGCCCTGATATCACAAAGCAAAGTATGACAAAGCAAAGCATCACAAAGCATGTTAGTCTGTGAATTTATGCAAAGCAATAACCAACCTTCCCTACAGCAAACACAAAATGGCCTGGGAAGTTCTCCTCTGACACAAAGCAGCACAAACTCCCCCCATGGGCCAAACCCTGTTGTTCAAGGGATCCAAGAGGAACTCCAGGAGTGCCCCAAGCACCTACAGCCTGGACCCCAACTGAGCCCTCAGATGGGACCCAAGCAAAGGAAACCAGACCAAGAAAATGGCCCAAAGCATTGTACAGAATCAGGAAAGAAAGCACTATTGGCATAGCGGCTGAAGTAATTCCTAACAAATCACCCCATCTATCTGCATGTTTATTGGATGTTCCCAGGGCTGCTCTGTATGTACATCTCTTCCTCTGTTTTGCCTTTCTTCCCCTCTGGAAGCAGTCAAACTGGCAGCATCTGCCCGCCAGCAGCAGCTGCTCCAAGCTGGGAACGTGACTGGTGGTGCTGATTTCCAGAGGCTTCTGTGTGCCAGGGGAAGCCGAGGCAGGAGCGGGTTGAACGGTGCTGGCGCTGCTGCTGCTGCTGCTCTGTGCCAGAGAGCCCCGGCTGGGCAGGGCACGGTGCCCACTGTGCTGCGGGCTCCTTCTCCTGCCAGAGCTGGGCACACCTGGCAACAAGGCATGGCAACCTGTGGGCAAACCAAGGGGTTTCTGGGGCTGCTCTGCTCTGCACACATCCAGGACACCTGCAGCACAGAGCCTTGGTCCCCCAAAAGGTAAACAAGATGGAAACAGCTGGAAAATATTTAATTTCAACCATTCTTTATGCTTCCATAGAAATGACCAAAATGAAAGTTACCGAGCAGGGCCGATCCACACTGCCAGCTCAGTGTGAGAAAAGAGGCATTACTTGATTTCAGTGCTGGGTGCGTGGGGAATCACTTCCCTGAAACGTGCACACCCACGTGTTAGTATCCATGGAACTAAGACATTACTTTCATCACTTCTGTTCATTACTTTGCTCAAATTCACAGGCTAAACATTCTCACAAAGTATTTGACATGTTTAAATCACTTCCCCAAAATTACTGACATTTTGAGTAGGGGTCTCTTGAGGGTCTCTGGTGATCATGTGGTGAACATCCCATTCCTCAAATTCTCCTTCCATGGTTAAGAGCCTTCTTCTCCTTGAAAGAATTGCAGCTACCTCCTCAGCAGGCCCACTGTCTTTATTCTCAAGGCTAAGATATCCACTTGCACCCCTTAACCACTGGTGTGAGGGAAGGTACGACTAAGCACTGCCTGTTAAAGCTTAACAAATCCACCATTTGTTGCAGGTAAACACTTCCCCAACATCTCTCGTTCCTCCTCTGGGAATCAAACACAAGCAATTTGTGATCACTGAGCCCAAGGCCACCTCCAACCCTCCTGTCACCCACCAGCCCTTCTCTCTTCCCAAGCAGCAGGTCCAGCAGTGCCTTCCCTCACTGGCTCAGTCACCAGCTGTGTCAGAAGTTCTCTGTCACACACTCCAGGAACATCCTGCTCTGTTTGCTCTCTGCTGCACTCTGCTGCCAGCAGACATCCCCACCCTGGTCCACACCCCTTGCAGAACCCTGCACCTGCTGTCCATGGGCACCTGGGAAGGGGAGGCAGTCACGGCAGAGATGCGCCAGCTGCACCGGGCAGGAACCAAAACCCTCTCGCGGCACAGCTGCTGGCCTGTATCTGGCACAGCTCTGGCTGCCCCACTCCTCACGGGCTTTTGGCTGGAAATGCCATTGCACTTTCTGCCTCGTGTAGAAGTACCAGGGCTGCACAAACAATGGCCTGCAGGCCATATCCCAAAGGCACTGCAGCATGGAGCTGAGAAGGAAGAAGACCCTTCCCCAATTCCTAACTATACCAAAACCACCATAATTGGGACTTCTAATCTTCTGAATGTAGAGTTGATTCACTGTGTGACAAGGGAATCCTCCAATGGAGTTGAAGTTTGGTAGAGTTTTTATTCTGAGTCCGACTCAGACTGTTGATTTGAAAATTTATATTAAAATATTTTTAAAAGGCTGTGCAGTCTTATGGTTTTGTTCTTTAATTACATCCAAACTCATTAGTCTTTCCTGCAGAATAGCCACTAAAGAAGAAATGAAAAGGTAATCTGTGGACTTTGCAAATTTGACTTTGCAAATTTCTACTAAACTTATCAGACAATGAGGCATTTTTAGAGCAAATTCATTCCTATGGATAACTTGATTTGGATAAACCTGTTGATTTCAAATTAAAACTGCCAGCATGTACTAAGTGGTAATCTGAATACTCACTTCTATGAGCTCTGAATTATTAGATAGCCATTGTTCGTCGTATTAACAAAAATTAACATTCTGGCTATTTTTTTTTACTTACAGTCATCTCTTCAACACTCTGTAACATCAGAAAGAGAATTTGTAGCAATGTGAACCATGCGTTGGTGGAGCATTGCAGAAGGCTCCTATGTCAGCACTAAATGCTCACATTTACCATGGCCTTTATTTCCAAGCTCAGTTCCTGCAGTATAGATTCACACTTGTAGTTTGTATTTGCAGCCGGTTCTTACTTCCCTGTCCAGAATGAAATCATGCTTGGATCTCAAATCAAAATAAAACGAGGAGTCAGGTTCTGGATAGGTATAGCAAGAACTATAAGAGATTTTTTTTTTCAAATATGTTGAAAAGTTGTTTCTAGATACGGCAAAAACAGCAGATTAAAGACTTGCACTCTAACTTGCAAGCTGAGGTTTGCCTGTTCTTTCTGGACTGATTTCTTGAGGCCAGACCCTGAACCTAATCAGTAAGAAAATCAAAACCACAGGAGTAGTTTGGAGAATATTGTAAATTATTCTGTCATGATGCTTTTTGCCTAAAAGTTCTGGCCATCATCCGATTGGAGTAATTAGAGGAGATCAAAGCCATCATACTGTGCCTGTGCACAGAGTTCCTTCCCAGGAGTAATCCATGAAGCAACGCTGACAAATCCACACCAGCAGCTGTTGCCACACAGTCATGAAGCAGAGAATATGTATTTCTGCTACACTTGGACAGCTGAAGATGCCCCCGCTGAGCTAATTTTAGTGACTGCTCACCACAGATGAGACCTTGTGGTCAGTCTCCAACAAGTCAGGGCAGTTAATATTCTGCCTAAAGGAAGTAAGTCTAGCAATACATAGACCATGGAGCCTGAGGAAAGCCAGCAGCTGTGGGAGATTTAATTTGTTCCTGTATCTTTCTTTTTACTAATTTATTGCAGTCAATTATTTAAATAATGGAAACTTTTGGCATACAATTGGCTGGAAGGTTAGTCTGTCGTCCATTCATGACTCCTCTGAAAGCATCACCCCAGTGTTTTTATCAGTAGCTCTTCCATCATCATGGCTCACACAGCACTTCCTGCAGCTCTTCCTGGGGTCAGGGAAAGGCACCAGGAGAAGGGGGAGAAAGCTGTGTGCAGAGACTGTGTCAGCTAAAGAGACACTTGTTTCCTCTTATTTGACTGAATGGCTGCAGGAACCTTGCTAGCACTGCTAGCAAGGTGGCCTTTTGCAGGGCTGGGCAGATTTTGGGGCCCAGGATCCCTCCTCTTCGTGGGACACCAGGGTAAGCAGCCCCTGTCCCAGCCAGGAGCAGAGGTTCTGTGACTTCTGCCTTGCGCAGAGGGCCCTGCCACTGTCACGAGCTCCTGCCGCGGCTCCTCTGGGGCAGGTCCTGCTCTGCAGTGATGATGGGCACAGCTGGGGGTTGGCTGCAATAGAGGGTGGCTTCCAGTGTGCTCTGTTGGTCTTCCACAAACAGAGCTTCCTCTGAAGGAGTCTCCTCTTGTGAGCTGCTGGAGCTGGAGCTGGAACTGGCCACAGAGCCGTAGTTTCATCCCTGACAGGACCAGAGCACAGCAGCCTCTGGGCCTCCTTGCTACACGATGACAGTGAGGACGCCATGGACCAGAGGTTCAGTATGTATGACTCAGCTTCCTGATAAACTGTGCTAAGAAAACCCTGCATCCCTCCTGCCAGATCTAAGACACTCCAAGAAATCTGTTGGCACATTGGGAACTCAGAATTGTTTACATTTTGAACATTGTCTTATGAGTGCTTTTGATTGTTTTTGTCATTTTGTGTTGATTCAGTTGATCCTTCAGAGAAGCTGTCTTAATAATATAAAACACGGGGAATTGTGGATATCCTGGAGGGGCATTCCCTGGTCTAGGGAGACACAAGAAGCTTCCCTCAAAAAGCTGTTAGACCCCATTGGCTGCTTCCCCTGTTCCTATGCCTGCTCCTGCATTCCTGAGCCACACCTTCCCTATTCCCTGGTTGGCCCTCATCTTTGCACTGCCCCGAGATCAGGGTCAGCCCCCAGGCCCCTGTGGAGACAAAATGAGACCCTCTGTGTGTGGGTGCTGGGACCTGAACTTCTCCCTGCACGGCTGAATAAAACATCTGTGGAGATTATGCAAAAGTCCTTTTTACTTCTTTACCCTGGACTATGCTAGCAGCAATTGCTACAGAGGAGAAGCTGCAGTACTGGTACCAAGATTTTGGCAACTTGACCATAGGCACAGAGGGTGTGCAGGATGCTGCTCTGTGAAATCTTTAACCAGCCATCTCTGGTGCTGGCATATTCCCTGCAGCTTCTGGTGCAGCCAGGGCCACCTTTGGTCAAGTAGATGGCATTGTTATTTGAAAAATTTGGCCCACTCCTCAGGCAGGAGGCCATCCACCGGCTCTGGTCCTGCAGCCCCCTGCTCAGCTGGGGACAGTGTTCCCTGTGGGGAAGATGGAGCAGCCATCACAGGGTCTTGGGGGCTGTTTTCAGCAAGGTGGCCAGGCTCTCTCCCTGCTGGACTCTAGCAATTGTTTGGGGGAGCTGATGGCACATGGTATGTAGTCCTGTTCATCCTACTCAGAAAACCTGACAGCTTCTGTCATTCTTCTGCAGAGTGGGCATGCTGGATTTCTCTTTTGCCCACTGCAGGATGCAGCCCAGGCAGAACTGGTGGTGACTGGGCAGAGAAAAATTCACATCCTTCTAGTGACCTGGCAGATGGGGCAGCTCCATTCTGTCCCCATGGCCATGTCTGTCTGTCACAGCAGGAGGGGAGAGCTGAGGACCATGAGCTGCTCTCATTAGCAATCTTGGCGAGAGCCAGAGTGGTCCAGGCTCTGTCAGTGCCCAAATATAAGCAGAAAGGGATGTTGTATCACAATCCATTCCTTGGTGAAGAAGGTCCATAGCAGCCTCAAGAGGCACCTCAGACACTCAGTAGTCAAGGCAGTAACATATGGACAGGACACACAGATGGCAGTTCATGGCTGGGACAGCATTCATAGACATATCCAAGGACAAATTTCCCAGGAACTCTCCACAGCTCTGGGATCTGCCCATCAGCTCTGTCAGAAGCTTCAGCAGAACAACCAAAGTCCCAAAAAGCAGCTTCCAGACACTTTTCCTACCTTCCTGCCTGAGTAGCCGGGTTGCTTGCTGCAAAACACTTTTTCTCCTCTTCCCCAATGCCCCGTGGACACTTGCAGCCAAAATAAAAAGCTCCTGGCCCTCTGTGTGATGTGATAATACAGTTTTTATATTTCCATGCTGGGAAGAGTTTTGGGTTTTCCTATCAGCCTGGCACAGAGACACTAGCTAGTGTGGCTTTTGCTTTTTCTGCTTTTGCTTTTCACTTTGCTCTCTCTCGCTCTTGCTTCTGCTTGCTTTTGCTTCTGCTCATTAGCTAGTTTAGCTAAATAGTCCAAATTTCTTCCTGGACTGTTTCTCCTTTCCTTTTTTTTGACCAGCTCGAACCTGCTCTGGACTAGGACCTGGGAACACCGAGAGTTTGCACCTTGTGGCCTGCAGCAGCTGCTCCAGTGCCGGAGGGACTGATAATAGAGCGACCACCCCAAGAGAGAGACTTTCTGAATTTGTCATCTTTTTCAGAGTGGTGTCATCTGGTATTGTTCATTTTGTGTGCTGGAGGGTTCTGTGCCTGTTAAATAACCAGGTTCTTTCCGCTTCTCTCCGAGGAATTCTTCCCAAACCGGTTGGGGGGAGGGGCCGTGTGGCTCTGCTTTCTGGAGGGGCCCCCTTTTGGAAATTCTCTACCAAATTTGCCCTAAACCAGGACAGCCCTGAAACCACAAGTGCCCTGGTGCCATTCCCCCATCCCCTCAGTAGCCTCCCAGTAGCCCAGTTTTCAGGGCTACACAGTATTTTGGTATCTTTAGTAATGGTGGAGATGTTTTATACATTCCCTGAAGAGGTATCAAATGAGTAATAGTATTTCTAAAGCAGTTAGTGGTGATTTGAGTCCTAAGGTAAATGCTGTTTCCTTGTAAACAGATTTAGAGGACTGTGCATGCAAGATGTTTTTATGTTTAGATTATGGAGAAGATAATATCAGAACCATGCTGTCTGTGTGAACCATGCAGTTTCAGACAGAGCGGAAGAAGGTGTGTTTGGAAATCAAAAACTCCACAAGGCAGGAAGGAACACCCTGAGTTTACTGTGCTTGTGATGAGACTTCCCCAGGTGGACACACACCTGTGCTGAGCTCCCAGTGAAAACTGGCTTTGCTCCACACAACGAAGTACAAATCCAAACCTTTCCAAAGAGACAGAGATCTTACTGTAACAGAGAAAGTAACTGAATGAACACCATAGACATGCTATGAGTCAGAAAACAAAAAGCAGCACACTCCAGTCTAAACAGGGGTTTGTAATAACTGCTATTAGTTCAAGGTATTGATGCTAATAAATAAAACAGATGTAAAGGAATTAAACTATCCAGAATGACAGTGATTTCAGGTTTGAACTTTGAAAACTGTTGTGTTGATTTCATACCAGAGGAAGAGAACAACTCCATCATCCACCATTTTTCCCCACCTGTTTCAAATAGTGTTATAAAATTTTTGTCTTTTTCCTTCATCTTCCATGGTCAGACAGAGATTTACTAAAAAACATCAATTTACCCAAGCAAGTACATTCCCTTTTCCACTACTTAAGTGAGGATGGTTATTGCTCTCCACTGGGTTCAGAATTAGAATCAGATTGGCCATGTGGCAGAAAGCTGGGCCTATGTGAGACCTCTTCTCTTTGTGGTAAGATGGCTCATGCTCCTCCTTTCTCAAAACATTTTCACCTCTTTCTCCTTGTAATGTGTCGCTATAGAGCGCAACACAGTACAGTAATACACGACTCCATCAGAAGGGTGAAAAGAGTGATTTTATTAAACCAACATAGCTTTTATAGTCTATTGACACCCATCTAACACATATACACATATGGCCCATTGAACAAAGTTCTCAGTAGACTCCCAGAAAGCCACATCACTCTTGAGCCAGCCAGAGTCCATATCTCCCAACTTTCTCTCCTTCCTCTGGTCTCCGTGGTAACGACCTTGGCGTTCCTTCAGCAGAGATATAGGGCTTCTCCTTATCTTCAGGAGGCCCTGCTGGCTCACAGGGACAGCACAGAATGTCTTTCCCACATAATGGTATATCCAATTGTTTGTCCAGCACAAATACAATTAAGATCTAAATCTCAGAATGAAAAAATCAGTCTTGCATTCTAGTTTACCTAAAACAGACCCATTTGATTGCAATTTGCATTTTCCATCATTTGCTGTGCTGTCTGAAAAAACAAAATCACATTCTGTCATCAAAATAATTTTGTGCAATAAATTTGCCTAATTCTAAAACTATATCATTGCTCTAACCTTAACAGTGGCAGTTTTGCATTTTGGCTTTACAGAAGCATATAGTCCTCAGCTGGTACCAGGAAGTACTGAGTTTGCCTCAGACCTCTGAATGTGTGGAGTTTGATTGCTGGAGTACAGTGTTTTAACAAACATCCCCAAATTCCATACCTGATCCCATAAACAGGAGGAGTTCAGAGGAAATGGCTTGTGCTCCTTTTCACCTGTTTATCTCCACACACCAAAATATCCTGAGAATTATGACTGTTCATCAGCAGACAAGGAGCTACTATTTGGCTGATTGAGCACTGACTGTAATAACATATCTAGAAATGATGTTTCCAGGAAAGAAAGGTACCAATTATTTTGTTAAAGAGTAAGGGTAAAATTCTTGCCACACTAAAATGTCCTCCTTTCTTATTTATTCAGGTGAGAATTTAATCTTGCCACCTAGAATGTATGTTTTCCTTTTATGTTCAAAGTGCCTGGGCCTCTTCTGGCCCTCGATGCTTGGCCTGAGGTGGAAGCTGTGGTAGTTTCACCACAGAGTTATCTCTGGCTGGCTGGATGCTGCAGCTGGGCACTGGAACAAGTCGAAGCTTGTAGGAACTCAGGCTTTACCTCTGGTGAAAGTCCATAGGCCAGGTGAAGAGGAAAAGGAGCGGATTCTGATGGAGGGTTGTAATCCAGACTTTTATTCCATGGTCACGGACATCTGAATCTCAGGAAACTGCTCCACAGAATGCTAGACCACGTGGTCCTAGTCAGTTTTAAGGGCTGGGCAGGGAGAGGGAAGGGACAGGTGAGCCACCTACCAGGTGGGAGGGGCAGGGTCTCAGGGGAAGAGTGACACACAGGACAGGCCAATGACCTTGACACTGAGGGGCATCCTTTGAACTTCTGCCAACCAGGCGGTGTCCCTGCTGGGATGTTAAGATTGACTGACAGCACTTAGGAGGAGACAAAGGGAGGGGGGGGGGGAAGGAAGTATTACCACACCTGGGAGGGACTGGGATGGCTGGGAGAGGAAATTACTTCTCACTGCAACACTAGACCTCTAAACACGTCTTGCGTCAAAGGAGAAACATTATGGAAACAAGATTCTCCACCTACTTTTGATTTGGTTTGGTGGCGGGGGGCTTGGTGTTTGGGTTTTTTTTTTTCCTGTTTGTTTGTTTGTTTAGATTAATTTAGTTTAGTTTGGGTCTGGGGATTTTTTGTGGAGTTTTTTTATTTGGTTGGTTTGGTTTGGTTTGGTTTGGTTTTAGCCTAAGATGTACAGTATACAGTAATGTAAAATCCCTAGCAGGTGTACACCTATAAAGCAGTTGGATGCATAAGGAGGCAGACTTTCATTCCTAGCTTTAATAGAGTAAACCCTGCTTTGTTTCTTCATTTATTCACTTGAGCCTTTTGCAAATATTTGTATTTTCTAAATAATAACAACAACATAAATACTGACAACATATGCTTTAATTTTTTGTTCTATTTTACTTTGGTTTAGGTCTAGAATGTCTTCTAGACCTTCTAGACATTCTAGAACTTCTAGAAAGTTCCTCTGTCAAGAAAACATTCACTACTGAAGGACAGCAAATATATGAGATGATGTTTTGACTCTATGAAATGTCCAGGTCCCCAGTACTTCCCTTGTCATGAGCTGCAAGAGGCAGATGGCCAAGCTGATATTCCTGGACAAGAAGAGGGAGATTGCAGTAATCCAGAGATGTATCTTCTCTTGCTTGGCAAGAAGTTTTTCCAGCAAGCAGAATGATCCAGGAGGGCACCTGAACCCCAGGAGTCCTGCAGAATTTGTCTGCCTCTCTCAGTTTGTGTGTCACTGATAAACGCACAGGCTCACAGCCACACAGGTGGATGAGGAATAGTCCATACCACTTAAAGTCCAAGAGCAGTATTCCAAAATTACTTCTGAGCTACCTTAGGCAGTGACTAAACTACCAGTGACAGCAGCCAGAACAAGATGTGAGTATTACTGAAAACTCCCCCTAATCCCAGTTTTGTTCCTTTGCCACAGCCCTCACCAGAATATTTCATCATGACCTTTAGTCCTCCTGGAGCTCCCAAGCAACAAATGCCACTTCTCCTTGGCAGAGTCACAGACGGCCTGAATGGGCACAGGTGATGAGAATTTCTTCCACTTGAGCTACCTGGGCTCTTAAATGTCCCTGACACGCTTCCACCAGCTCAGATCACTTGAGGGAGGATAACAATCCTGGCAGACCTGAGCAGCACGTGCATCAGACAGGGTGACACAAACCAGGGCATCACAACCTCAGGTGTACCAAGACCTGTGCAGTTGTCACACAAAACAGTTCCTGAGATATTCAGCTGAGGCTGGGGAATGTACAGTGAGATTTTAGTCAGGGGGGAGCAGCACAGACCAGCCTGAAGTGGTGTTTGCAGACAAAACAAACCCAAGTGAGGAAGCATAGAACAAGGAAGAAGTTGCTTGTGAAGTTCAGCAAAGAACCATTTCACACTGAATTCATCCCAAAACTGAGGTGCATTTTCAGGGCAGTTACCATAGCTTTTTGCTTTGCAGTTTTGTTTTTTGTATAAAAGACTTTATGTTCCGTCTTGTTACACTCTAAAGTCCAGAGACTAAGGTGGCTCCCTAAGTGCTGGTTTCAGTGTTTTGAATTCACTGGAGTCAAAAGCATGGGTACTCCGTACCTGGTGTTTCAGGAAGACTGCCTTTGACTGAGGGATTCTATCTCCTATGCAAATATTTTTAGTTTTGTAAAAGTAAAATTTGGAATCAAGGTGTTGCTATAGTGGTGTCATGGTTTGACTCGGAAATGCCGGAAATAGGATTTATGGGATATTAGGTCACCTCTGAGGCCACCTTAAAAGCAAGGGGTTTGCGCAGGCACGGTCTCTTGGGATGTCGGAGGGACACAGGTCGGAGCTCTCCCCTGCCCGGCGCTTGCTGGGCGGGGGAGGGGCGGCCACGCGGTAGGCCTGGGCCCCAGACCAAGATCGGGAGAGAGGGTACCCTGAAGGTGGAAGGGTGGAGAGATGGAGACCCCCCAAAAAAGAGAGCGAGTGTTCTGGGACCTTTGTTTTGAAATTGGATACTAGTGTGCTGCTGCGGGCTGAGAAGGGAGAGAGGGAAGCCATGTGGCCCGGCCCGGGAGAGGTAGGCCTGCCCCCCCCCCCCCCCCCCCAAGGGTGGAAGTAGAAGAGAGACCAGGAGCTGCTGTGAAGTTCTTCCCCCCCCCCCCCCGGAGACGGAGAGAGAGAGAGAGAGAGAGACCGAGGGAGAGAGAGACCGAGAGAGACCGAGCGGGACTGTTATCTTGAAACTTGATATGAGCTGCCTGCGTGCCTGTGTCTGTGGAGAAGAAGGGGGGGGGGGGGGGAGAAGGCGCTGTGAAAGAGTCCTGCCGTTTTTAGAGCTTTTCGTTTTTTGTGGACAATGAAAGCTTACAGGGCATTACCCTGTCCCGGAAAAGGAGTTAGAGTGATTGAGAGAAATGAAATGAGCAAGTGGAGCAAGTGAGGGAGAGTGTGGATGAAAGGAGAAGCATCCTGGTGGCAAGAGATGATTGGAGTGGCTGTTGCTGGACTCTTTTTGTACAGCCATGGACAGAGCCGTGTTTCCTTGTGAGACAGAGACTGCGTCCAGGGGGGCGCAATGCCTCGGAGCCAAGAAGAGGTAGTGGTGGAGTTTTTTACCCCTCCGCCCCAAGGGGTATATAAATATGGGGGGGACAGATGTCCCAGAAGGTGTGATTGTGCTTCTTTTTGGAATGGGACAGAGCATCCTTAAAAAACAGACCCTGGAAACAGCCCTGATTTCATCCAGGCGGTGAGAGAGCCTGGAAATTGGAAAAGGCCACCATGGCCAAGCAAGAAGGACTCCTCTCCTCTTGATGAATTGAGAATTGATTATGTGCAGAGTGGTGATGGACTGATGGTTGTTGATTTGGGAAGAGTATTGTATTGGGAATTGGAGGGGAGGAGGAGGGAAGTGTTTTGTGGGGCTTTCATTTTCCATTGTGTGTTTTTTTGTTTCTTTATGTATAGTTTAGTTATTGTCTGTATAGTTTAGTTAATAAATGTTTTTTTTTCTTTTGTTAAGTGGGAGCCTGCCTCTTTCTTATTCCTGGTCAAAAGTCTCACAGCGGACACCGGGGAGAGTTTTTTTCATGGGGGCATTGGCTAGTGCCAGTGTCAAACCATAACAAGTGGGTTAAGACCACACTGTAAGAAGGAAGAAAATGATCAAGATTCTCTTTCCCATTCTCTAGACAAGGAATCCAAGAAATACAAGCTAAATCCAATGACTTATTACTTGTTTCCCAGGAATCCGTTTGCCACTTTTATCACCCACGTAAGTCCAAATACAGGTAAATTGGTCAGAAAAATATACATTTATTTCTTTTACTATTCATGGTGCTGTGGTTAGACAAGGTAACCTAAAACACTGGCAGGAACACCCTTTGCCACAAGTATCGACTTGTTAAAACCGAAAATCATGGACAAAGACTCTCTGGCTAGTCAAAGTTAGAACATGGTATGTTCATTACGCTGGCAGGTGGCACAGGCGTAGTCATTCCCGAAATGCGTGACCGCACCGTACAAGGATTTTTGCCTTCTGTTTATTTCCCAAAATAATACATATTTCCCAAAATAATACAATAATAGCACCTCCCATCCCCGCTTTGTATTAAAATGAGGTTATTAGTCTTTCACGTGTGCACAATTCTTCTCTTGAATTGGGTCAGTGGTCCCAGGTATGAAGTCAGGAACATCTTCATCAGGTCTCTGTGACCCTCTGGCATGATCCAAGGCCCTCTGCTTCGTGATGGATTGACACGGAGTCCAGGTGCTGGGCATTGTTTTACTGGTTTCAGTATGTTCCTAGAATGGTTCGCTTGCTCCACCTCCTTCTGCAAATGAGCTCATAATAAAACAATTAGCTTTAGCTTAAGCATCTAATAATCATTAACCTATCGTTGGTGTATCTAACTTAAATATGAATTGGTTCTAAGCCTCTGCTAAAATCTTAACCCTTTTAAAATCATGATTCAGTATAGCGTAGAAATAAACAGGAAAGGATGGATTCAGGACCAGCTCCCAGAAGATCAGGAACTGTTTGGGTGATGCATGCCCACCACACCTACATCATCTTAAGGGATGCTGCTGTCACAGGAGGAAAATTTGTCCAAGCATATGAGATGAAAAGGTGAAGGCAGTGACATAGCTGTGTATAAATCAGAAAGTGAAAGTTGTGTCTTTCTGCAGTGCAAGGAGATCTTACAGGCTAGCAGTAGAGCCCAGAGGAGAGTTTCAGCTGAAACACACACTAATGTATGGCAGATATATTGAAAATATTAATAATTTCTAACAGCTTCTCAAAAAAAAGTCCATATAGACTGTTTCAATGTTGCCCATGTTGCATGTAATACCAGGAGACTAGTGAAAAAAATACTTACATAGAACATTTTTCACTTTCAGAACTGTCTGTTCTTTAACTTGGAACTGGTAAATATTCACCAGTAGGAAAAACACTAAACTTGCATTTTCAAAGTGGTAAAAACTGTGATTCAAAAGTTACAGTGTCATATAGAGAAAAAGGAAAGATATGGAAAAATAATACTTGAAATGATCAGGCCTGTACATTGAGTTATGTTCTTTACAAATTATTTTTAAAGGGGAAAGAAGTCACTTTTAGAAAAAAGTCTTAATCTAAAACCATATACCACAGTTTTAAGGACTTTTCTTCCCTGAAAATTAACCTTTTCTGTTGTTAATTTTTAAACCAAGTTTTGGCCCAAACACTGAAATGTGACGTCCATCATTTACCTTGTGATGTTTGTAACTGACATTAAATTCTAACAGTACCACAGAAAAGAGTCATGGGGAAGAATCATGCCGCCAGACACAAGAGAAGCACATTTCTTTTAAAGTTTCAGTATCCTTAAAACACAGCTAAGGGTAACTTCTCATTCTTAGCCACAGAGTACTATGGAAAAGTCAATGTAACCGTAAGTATACTGCAGGTGTGACTCAAAATTCCAATGGACAATCCACTTTTCAGCCACCTGTTTCCTCATCCCTATCAGGGCACAGGGCTAGTATTCATGTGCTTCTCATGAGCCACAGAGATTACAAAGGAGGTCTTCAAAATGAGGCTTTTCTTGATGAAGCACCACATAGACGGACGTGGGAAATAAGGGCCATGAAACATGAAGAAAGATATCCCTTCTTTTCTGAACTCCTGTCTTCTCCTTTTTGCCTATTCATTAGAAATTGCGCTGTAATTCAGTTGCTGGGATAATTTTTGTGAAGGTTGTTACCCTGTGTTTAAAGACAGACAAACCCCATCCCACTGAGGTAGATCATTCGAAATTCAGGGTCTGTTTTAAGCTATTTAAGATGAGCTGGGAAGACATTTTCTAGGTAGTGGGTTTCAATTTTTCTGAAAAAGCCAGCACACAGAGATGACAGAGCATCTTTAAAACAATCAGTCCAAAAAACTGCTCCAGAATGTGATGAGACCAACAATCCCTGTGTCAGCATGTCACCCACAGGGCAGCGACTGAAGTGACAGGGCTGAGCCCTCATGGTTAAATGATGTAAAGACATTTTAAAAAGCCCCAGTGCCCCCCCCCCCCCCACCCCAGTGCCTCTTAAAAAAAGGCATAAACTAAATTAGATGAAAGGTCTATTTTTTCCCTGCTATGAAAACTGTTTCTAGTTCAAGAGAGAATTTAAAATAAAAAGAACAAGTGACACTAAGCACAGATCATTGCAAGACCACCTTTGTTAGGTTACATTGAAAAGACTTGGCTGCAGAAGGGATTTTGCGTTGTAACTCTCCCCTGATTGGGGAAAAAAAAAAAAAAAAAAAAAAAAAAAAAAAAAAAAAAAAAGAAATTTTTACTGAGGAAAGAAAAATGTAGAAAAAAATGCAAAACCTCTCGGTGAAAACACCAGCATGAGTTCACTTTAACTGCAGGCAATTAATCTCTTGCGTAAAGCAACATCCTTCCAGGGGCAGGATTTCAGCTTTGATTAAAATGTTGACAAATTTGCTGACCCTGTTGCTTTTTCTATCTTCAAAGAATCAAAAATGTGCCAAATCTGCTGAAGACAGGCGGGGACCACGAGAAAGAACCAGTTGGCGGAAAAAGGGGCAAAAAGAATGTCAATTCTCTCCTCTTCACCATTTCCCCTTCTCCAATTTAACCTTTCTACTTTGAAGTGGGGAACTCTGTTTGCAACCCCAACTAAAATACTGAAGTTACTCTTTCTAACATCTTTTCCGTCCCTTCAGGCACGCAGAAATAAGAGTGATTTTGCCTTCACGGGACAAAGGGCAAGTCTTTCCGATGGGATTCCTCAATTTAGACCTTTCTGAAAGTTGCTGCGCTTGTCTTGCTGGTTCGGGATTGTGCCGCAAAGCCAAGGCAGAAGGATGCCTGCAGCCAGAGACAGCGCGGGCTCGCACCTGGCCCTGCCGAGCCGAGCCCGGCCGGCCCCGGAGCCGCCCCGCCCGCGCTGTGCCCGCGGCCCCGGCTCTGCCGCGCTCGTCCCGTTGCGCTGCGGGCGTTGTGGCCACAGTCAGCGATCGACGCCACGGCGGAGCTGCCGCTGCCCGCCGGGCTCAGCGCCAGCACCTTCCCCGCCAAGCTCTGGCGCCTGGTGAACAGCCCCCGCGTCCGCTCCGTGCGCTGGGACAGCCGCGCTCAGGGGCTGCTCATCGACCGCTCCCTCTTCGAGCAGGAGCTGCTCAGCTCGGGCCGCGCCCACAGGGGCCGTGGCCATGGGCCGCTCCCGGTCCCGCACACCTTCAGGGCCACGCAGTTCCGCAGCTTCGTGCGGCAGCTCTACCGCTACGGCTTCCACAAGGTGCCGGGCTGGATCGGCGCGGCTGCGCCGGGCGATGCCGGGACCTGGCTCCACTACAGCAACCCCTGCTTTCGCCGCGACCGCCCCGACCTCCTGTTCCGCATCAAGCGCCACAGCGCGGCCAACAGGCATCGGCCGGCGGTGGGCCGGGACGGCCTCAGGCGCCCGCCCTGCGGCTCCCAGCAGCTCCCCGGGGCGCGGCCGCTGCCGGACGGGCGGCACAGGCAGCGGTCGCTGCCGGACGGGCGGGAGCTGCGCAGCCCCCGGCCCGGCCGCCTCCAGCAGCGCCCCGGGGCGCGGCCGCTGCTCGCCCGGCGCCCGCCCTGCAGCTTCCACCCGCTGCACAGGGAGCAGCCGCTGCCGGCCCGGCGGGAGGGGCCGAGCCGCTTCCAGGAGCTCTACGGGGAGCGGCCGCCGCCCGCCGAGCGGGAGGTGCTCGGCATCCCGCCCTGCCACTTGCTCGGGCTCCACGGGGAGCGGCCGCTGCCGCTCAGGCGGGAGGGGCCCCGCAGCCGCTTGCAGGAGCTCTACAGGGAGCAGCTGCCTGCGGCTGGGCGGGACGTGCTTGGGATCCAGCCCTGCAGCTTCCAGCAGCTCCACAGAGAGCAGCAGCCCCCAGCCTACGACGCACGAGGTAGGAAAAGAGTTGTAGCCTTGTTTTTCCAAAAGGGCATGAAAAGTGACCGTTTGAAGTAGTTTTCCACAAGGCTCTGTCATTTTCGACCAAAAGTTGTCAAGCCTACTAGGAAGGGGCACCTAGGAGACCAAAAGATTCTCTGCCTGGTTTGCCTGTGTGCTTCCCGTGATGTTTGATCCACAGCAGCACTAGAGCTCTGTGTCCCACAGCCACGTTGTGGAGCCTGACCAATGTGTTTGGATCCTTGCTGCCACCCTGGGCCCTTCAGGGCTCAGTGCTCCACCCAGCAGTGCAGCCTGTGCAGCATGGACGGCCTCCAGCTCAGCACAGAACGCACCTGGGGAGGAGGAATGGCCACCAGCAGATCTAGGCCTTGCTGTAGAGAAAATGATTCGGGAGATCAGGAGGTCCCTGTCTGAAAGATCTCCCTCTGCTCAGGTAATTCCATTGGATGGGGATAAAAGGGGCTGGACTGAGAGCTTCTGAATGTTGTTACACAGCTGAGAAGCAAAGGCTTCTTTAATTGAACTTATTTCATTATTATTTAGTTATTTAATTATTCTTGGTTAAGAAAGATTTCTAAAAGAGAAAATGAAGAAGAAATGAAGAAGAGGTTTTACTTGCTGGGAAAGAGGAGAAGAGTGTTTGGAGAAGTGGCACTGAAGGCCAAGTGTCCTGTGCAGGGAGGGGCATGCCAGAGGTGCCTCTGTTGCAGCAGCAGCAGATGTGGGCTGTGCCTCTTCTGGGTGGGAAGGCCAAGGCAAAGCAAGGGCTGGGCTGCAGCTGCTGCTGCTGTGTGAGCCCTGCTGTGCATGTAGGAGCTCCCAGAGCTGTGTGAGGGGCTGGGCTGGAGCTGCAGCTCTGTGTCCTTTTGCAGATTATTACACGTGTTGGCCAAAGAATGTCTGTCTTTCTGTTGACGTGCTGACCCATTGCCTGCAGTACATTTGTGATTATGACTCAAGGGGGAGAGTGGGATGTTTTGGATTTACCAATACTTTATTCTCAAGGGGCATGACTTTTGTCTTCTGTAAAGTCACACACAGCAGTTTTCAGAAGCATTTTCTTCCATAATAAAAGGACACATTGCAGGCTCAGAACCATCTTTAGAATCTTTAGGGTTCTGATGGATGGGCTGTGGCAGAAGAGATGAATATTCTGGAACTGGTCACAGTGAGAATGTCTTTGTGTCCAAAGGTAATTTTCTTCATTGTGGACATTTACTTCCTCAGGGGAATAGAAACACTACTTGGTTCTCTGGCTTTTCTTGTCTTTTGGGTTGGTTTTTTTCCCCTACCTAATGATTTACAGATTTTTGCCACTGATCACAAATGTGATGCTGGAAATACCCTGGGTGCATAAATGTTTGCCTGGATGACACACATGGGGCAGCAGCAGAGGGCTCCAAGAAGCAGCACCGTGTGATGGGTTGTGTGAGCGGTTGGCAGGGGGTGCTGAGACTCCCAGGCAGAAATGTGTGCTTTGCCTGCAGGTTTGCAGCACACAGCCCTGGGCAGGGCTGGGAGCGAGCTCTGCCCTTGCTGGCAGCCGTGCTGGCAGCAAGGAGAGCCCCTGGCTTTGTGCTGGCTGATTGCTCACAGCTCTGGGATAAGGCAGGGTCAGAGCATGGGGGCATGTCCTCTCACTTGGTGTCTTCTGGTTTGCTGTGTTCATGTTTTGTCTCAAAGGTCATTTTGTAAGAGCTTCAGTTTCACCTTGGCCCCCTGAATCCTGAGTTTAAAAGGCTTGTCCAGTGACTACCTGTGTGGGCAGTGTTCCCTCCTCTGCTCTCCATGTCCTTTGGGAGTGGAGAAGGAGAGTTATTGTATCCGTGATATGATTCCAGCAAAATAGTGAGTGATCTCTGGGTTCCTTTCTTTCTGTTTTTCTGCTCAGGACAATGTTGGTGCTGCCCTTGAGTCTTCAGGAGGGGAGCCTGTGAACAGAGCTGCAGCAGAGGGAGCTTCATCTGGCACCGAGAGCTGCAGGAACAATTCCCAGGAGCCCGAGGAGCCTGGTAAGGACAGAGCCTACATTGGTTAGGGAGCTGTGAGATGGCTGCTCTGAGCCCGCTTGGTGCTTCCTGGTGTCTTTAGTTCAAATCCTGCACTGGCACAACCTCCCTGAGCCCTGCCCTCCACACTTCTCCAGAGGCTCTGAGTCGTCTGCTGTGGCAAGAGAGCAGGGAATAAACCTGATCTTGTGGGAGTTGTGTCACCAAGCCGAGTGTCCCAGTTTTGTGCTGAAGTTGGTGGATAAATTTGCTGCAGGGTGCCAGGGGAGGCCAGGCTCAGTGACTCTTGAAGGAGCAGGGGAAAAAAGCAATAAGTCAGGGTAGAAGGCCAGATCACTGACTAAATGTAGTACCAGTCTGCTGGTATTGGTCCTTGACACGTCGGCTGTTTATTTACAACACGAACGGGAACGGGGTCATTCTTGATCAGTGTCACGAACTTTATTTTTCCAGCATCAGTCTCATTGTTACAACAATGCAGCAAAAGATGCTGACAGTTCCCTGATCAGAATGCCAAAGGTGCTTAGCATTACAGCATAACATAAAACAAACGAAGTCTCAGTTTCAACCAATCACAGAAAGCAAAAGCATAATGACAGAAGTTTTTCTCCAATAGCTTAAAGCCTATGTAACTTTCAACTAAACAATAGCAGTTTTCTTTTCAACACAATGCTTCGTTCACAGAAGACAGAGCACAAAACTCTATTCATATTTAACCTTCTAAATGTATACTTAAGATACACTTTTTGCAACCTAGAAAAGCAATTCAACATAGGCCTACTGTTTTATTTCTCACGTCTCAAAAGCTGCTGAGAACTTTTTCTGCTAGCTTAGCATTTCACTGTCTTTCACTGCTCTCGGGCCTGCTTTGTTCAGAGCTTTCTCAAAAAACCCCCAAACCTATGGACTCCAACAGTCCTGACCCACTAGAAAAACAGGGAGCTGAGCATCAGAGGCCAACCAATTGAAAACTCACAGTAACTCCAGTATCAGAAGGAAAAGCTTGAATGACCCCTGATTAGTGAGACCTAAGAGGAGAGAAGGAGCACTTTGGATCCATTCCTTAGCCCAGCTGGTGCAGCCTGCAGGCCTCGTAGGGAGCTCTGTCCTTCCCAGCCCTTACTGCCAGAGCTGATGGTTGAGTTGGAGCAGCTGCTGCTCACTGCAGAGGGCAGTTTGTAGATGCCAGGTAATGGAGCTGGTTCAGGACTCAGCTCCCAGCACCTTCAGCTTCAGCCATTTCAGTGAGGACTGAGGTCTCTCTGTCAGCTCAGAGAAAGAACAAGGCTGGGCTTTTTTGTGGCAGCTGGGACTGTCTGTGTTTCAAGCTCTCCTGGGTGCCCTTTGCACTGTGAGTGCTGAGACTTTATCAGGATACTTCAGTGTTTGGAAACACACTTTTGGACACTTGGAATGATCCCTGTTCTTTTAAGGGCAGATTGCTTCAAATTGCCAAGCGAGAGTCTGCCTTTTAGGCCATCTTTTACAGCTCCTGGTAGAAGGACAATTGCTGCCCAAGGGAAAGGTGCACAAGGGCCAATATTGACTGAGTGTTCCCTTTGCTTCCCAGATGCCCTCTGACTAACATCTCCAGGAGGGCTGCCCTGCATGGCAGGAAGAGACAGGGGAGAGCCTGTGACCATTGGGCAGGTAGAACTCCTCTGCTTGTAGATATGTTTATAGATTTCTATGGTTCTGTTTATTAGTGGTTATAGTTCCATTTATAGATGACAGTGTTCTGTTTATATAGGCATATATTGATAGATCTGTATAGTTAAATGTGGATATGTATATAGTTATAGATGGGATATAATTATATTTTATTATATATTTACATTTATAGATTTTCAGAGTTAGATTCTTATATGTGTAGAGTAAAAAATATATATGTATGAAGTTAGATTTATAAATGTGTATAGTTATATAGTAAGAGGAATAGGAATGTTTAGATGGAGAGATGGATGGATAGATTGCTGTTTGTGTAGGCCTAGGCTGCATTTTTAGCTCTTTCCCCCCTCGGCTGCCTTTTTCACCTCTTGCTTTTCCTCCGGTGCCCCCTGTGTCCCCTGTCCCTGTGCTGGGTCCGAGCTGGTGGCCGGGCCGGGCGGAGCAGCACTTCCAGCCCCGGCTGTCCCTGGAGCGGTGGGAGCTGCCGCTGGCCCCAGGCACTGTCCCCTGAGGAGCTGCTGCAGGACGGTGAGACTGAGGGGGCAGAGGGGGCGGTGGCGCTGAAGGGACGGTGACCCTGAGCTGCTGCTGGGGCTGAGGGGCAGCTGAGGGCCATGGTGGCACTGAGGTGACAGGGAAGTGGCACAGGCTGAGGGGCTGGTGGGTCTCAGGGGATGGGATGGCTCAGAAGGGACTGAGGGGGGTGAGAGGACTGTGAGGGGCTGAAGAAACTGAACGGGGCTGGGGCTTCACCGAGAGCATGGCGGAGCTGAGGGGATGGAGGGGCCAGCGGGGAGCACAGAGGTCTCCGGGATTGCAGCTCTGCCAGGCCTTGGAATTCCAGAGCCTCCACTTTTGCCACAGCTGCAAGGAAGACCTTGAGGACAGCCGGAGACTGATGGGAGCCAGCAGGGAGGAGCTGAAGGCCAGCAGCAAGAGCGGTGAACAGGGACCTGCTGCTGCCAGCCTAGAGAGAGCCCGGGTGAGGCCACAGGCCCGGGGAGGCAGGTGGGGCTGAGGGTGCCGTGGGCTGTGGCCGTGGGCACTGCCCGGCAGGGCAGGAGCGGGCCCTGCCCGTGCTGGGGCTGCTCAGCGCAGCTGCCCCGGCTGGCACAGGGGCTGTCCTTGGGCAAGGCAGCTGTGCCGGCCGGGCCCGGGAGCTGTGCCGGCTCTGCCGGGCTGCCGGGGCTGCGGGACAGTCCTGCCGCGTCTGCGCTCACCACAGCCCAGCCCGCTCGGCTGCTTTCTCTTTCCGACCCTCCTGGGGAGGCTCTGACATTTCCTCTTCCCTGCTGGAAGTGCAGCTGCTGCCAAGGGAAACTTCCCCATACTCACTCAGTGTTCCCTTTGCTTCCCAGAAGTTCCATCTGCGGTCCCTGTCCAGGAGAGCTGCTCTGCACGGGAGGAGGAGACCGAGGGAGAGGCTTTGAAGATGGGGCAGCTGCGATCCCCTCTGCGTCCAGTGCTGTTTAGAGATACATGGACTTGAACGTAGCCACGGTTTATTATATGTGTATTTCCATATGTGGGTTGCTATTTGTATGTGTTTATTTCCATGTGTATGTTTTTATATTTATGTATATTTATTTTGTTAGGAATGTATGCCATGTATATATATATATGTATTTTTGAAATTACATATATGTGTATAAATTTATGTATGTATACATGGATATTGTTATATCTGTCTTAATTTCTATTTCCTGTGGGTAAAGATGTGTAGGTATCTCTTTTGATATAATTTTTGTTATATGGTTTTTAAAATAGGAATGCTGGTATTTGTATAGGTATATAAGTCCTTTTTTTATATGCATATTTATCTGTTTCTGGATATAATTCTATTTACATATCTATGGAGATATTTTTGTTTTCCTAGATGAGCTTTATCCTTTTAGTAATATGTAATAAATTAAGTTGTTAAACACCTAATTATCTTTGTGTATAGTGAGTTGTTTTAGAGGTTGGCAATTAAATTAAGTGAAGTTGGTATTTGTATATTATTACATAGAGAGGTTGTAATAATCTAATAAATTCCTTGTTTTCACCTAAATTGAGATTTGTATAGTTCTGTATTGTCAGCGTGGTGTAGCACTTTGTAATAAATGACATTTTGGAACTGAAATTGATTCTTGTGTATTTGTGGATCCGCAGTGCAGCTGTAGCAATCTGCAAGAAATACCATTTGTCAACTGCAGTGGGTGTTCTGTGATTTGTGCTACCCAAAGCCATGGGCAGATGTAAATGCTGGAGGATTTTGGCCATGCAAATCTCCAGCCATGTCCTGCACATGCCCCACCTGCACTCAGGCTGGGCAGGGGAAGCGCAGATTTGGGCTGGCAGCAGAGCCCCCCGTTGGCTCAGAACTCGCTGCAGAGGCCTGCTGAGAAAACTCCAGGGCTCCACTGAGAGTAGAACTCCAAGCAGGAGCAACCCTGGCAGGAGAAATCATTGACAATGAAAAAAAGAGAGAAAATGTGGCAAAGCAGATGTGGGGATACTTTGTGAGGCTGACAAAATGCTCTGAATCACCCCTGCCTAGGCATGTCTTCCGCAAAAATGTTTTGTTAAAAACTGAACACCTCCCATGAAACACAGATTGCACTTTTCCCCTTCACTTACCTTGCTGTGTGAGTGGAGACACTCTCTCCTTATCACTGAGAATTTTTGCCCTTCAGCACCTCACATTTAATCAAAGATGATGTACTCCCACTTGACACCATCAATGAAAACAGCCCTGCCCTTGTGGCAGTGTTTGCAAAGTCTTCCCTCCTCCTGTCCCCACATGTGACAGACGGAACCATCCCCTTCTGTCCAAACTGTGCCTGAGCTGAGTGAGGGCTCCAGGAGCTCAGGAGGGTGCAAGAGCAACGCACAGGGGAAGGTTCAGCAAAGCTTCCTAAGCACCAGTAAACTCTGGGTTTGCCAATCTTGCCCTGCAATATTGTCCTACTCAGAAATGATCTTGGAGGACACTGTGCCTCCAGCTCACTCAAGTAAAGTTTGTTTTCTTCAAGGCTTGAATAGAGGAAAATGAAAATTGTGATTTTTAGAGTGAAATTTGGGGGTTGGTGCAGCTGGGTTTGCTCCACTGTTTGCTGTGGAAAGTAGGGTAAAAGCTTTACATTCCCAGCAGAAGCTGACTACCAGCCCCCACAGACCTGAATGAGGCCCAGGTGGGCTTGCTGCATGCCGGTCCAAGGGAAAAGCTGGAACAAAGTCCCCTTTTATTGCAGATGGAGTCTGTACTGGTGTCTCCAGGGCTCTCTGTGGTAAGACACAGCAATCCAGCCAGAAACTGTGGATATGAGAGTTCCAACAGCAACCTGCTTCTCCGAGGTGAGGGATGAGGCCAGCCCGAAAGCCTGGAAGGTGCTCTGGGCACTGGAGAAGGCCAGGCTGTCCTTGTGCAGGGATGGCCTCCAAAGGGGACCTCACACCTTGTGCTGCTGACCAAGGGCAGCTGGTGGCCTTCCACAAAATGCTTCTTTTGTCCAGCTCTTGGAGAAGTTCCAGCCAACAACAATTCCTGCTGCTCACACCAGCCCTTTCCAAGCAGGAGGAATTTGTGTAAGCAGCCTGACAGCTTAGTGGCAGGAGAATAAAATACTCAGCTGAGTGTTATCAACTCTGTCAGAAGCCACATTCTCAGCTCCTCACCTCCTCCAGTTGCCTCAGACGTGGAGGAAGCAGCAGGAAATCTCTGATCCTGGAAGGGGAAGCAGGAGGAGAGGCAGTGGCCAGTCCCTGGGGCCTTGGGAACAGTGAGAGCCATCCAAAGCAGGATCTCTGCTGGCCTGTGGAGACAAGAGTGACCAACCAGCAATGCTCTGTGTGAGACTGGAGCCATCTGTGAAGGTGGGCATGGAAATCTGACCTTGTAAAACAGAGAAAAAGGTGTCCTTGGGTATTTGCCAAAGCTTGCAGGGGCTCTGAGCCCCCTGGTCCAGTGGAAGGTATCCCTGCCCCTGGCAGGGGGCTTGAATCTAGAGGGTCTTTAAGGCCCCTTCCAACTCAAGCACCTCTGTGAGTCTGAATTACAAACCCACAATGACAAAGAGAACACAGCAAACCTGGCCCACCGCTGCATTATTGGAGGTTGCTGCAGTCACTTGTGTCACCTGGAGACTGGTTTGGATCTGGAGAAATTTTCATGGTCCCGCAGTATTTCAGTGTGACTTTCCTGGTCCAGGGCCCCAAAAGATGCCAGAACAGATTATCTGCAAGCACAGAATTGGTTAAGCTGCTTGTGAACCTGATGGGAGAAGTGTATTCATGTTATTGCAGTGTTTACCCTGTACGGGTGATATCTGGTTTCCATTTTGAAGATGAAATGTTCTTGCACAATGCTTATATTTGCAGAAATACTGGCTTTAAATCCTAATTCCATCTTCACACAAGGATGTGTAATCCATCAGAAACATTTAACACGGAGCCATATTAGCTTTGGGCTCGATGGTATGGGTTGTTTAAAGTGTGTGATGAGTAATGGCAGCTCTAACAAATACCACTCTTGTTAATTTGGGTCTGCCCTTTATCAATCCTGTTGCATACAAATCACTTCTTTACAGCAGAGACTAAATGAAATTCCTTCATACAGATGAGAATTGTGCAATTCAGGCTGATTAAAGGGGAAGTTTTCTGTTATTGTGAAAGAACAATCTAGATAACCTTATTGTTAAAGGACAATCTAGATAACCTGTTTGCTGTACATGCTGGAGGGGCTTTGCAGTTAAGAGTGAGAAGGAAAAACACATTTCTCTTAAGAAGTGTCTTGAAAGAGCTTTTTGTATTACCAGAAGCAGCTACATTGATATTGACCTCCACAATTAGAAATGCACAACAACCACTTAGGTGACGTAATCTGGCCATGATTTTTAGCTGCAATGCCAAAATCTCATTGTTATAAATGATCAAATCGGTAGCCAAATTTATCAAAAATTTAACAATGATTTATTGGGTCAATTACAAACAAAAAAATAGAATTTCATGCAACCTCCACAATCAAGACAGCGTCAACCCGGGAACAGACGCTGGGTGAAGCCAGAGGTTCGACTGACAGAGTGACGGCCTCCCCTCAAAGGTTCACACCGATTGCTTCCAGTGTCCAGTTTATATACAGTTTATTCTGCCTGAGGCATAGGTGACCACATCTTTCTATTCACTTCTTCAAATGCAAATCCACTTCTGTACAAAGACAGCTCCCAGTTTGCAGACAAGAGTCTGAATGCACAGGCGGAGTTGGTTTTCATATGTAATATGTTGGTATCGGTTCCTGGAAGCCACAGATGCAATCAGGGTGAGTCCAAGTCCCGTGAAATTCTTGGAATCATGGGCCAGGAAGGCCTGGATGTTATCTCCCAGGTGCAGGAGACAAGGAAATCACTGTTGATGGTTCAGGAAGGTCCTATTCAGACGTAAAACAAACCTGATACTATCTCGGTGCTGCCTGGAGTTAGTTATAATTTGAATAGGACTCTTCTCCTAGCTGGGGAGGTTGGCACATAACTTTCACAATATTTTATATCTACATATATCTACTTAAACAGCATGAATTAACTTTATTACATATCACATGATCAAATATGTTGCTATCCTTTAAACAAGGAAGGAGAGCACAAATACCAACATTTCTCAGCAGCCTTCTGGGTTGGAAAGACCGTTTAATTTATGCTCCCCTAGCTGTCAGCCTAAACTCTGCTGTGCAAACCTTAGGTCTATGTTGGACCTTATAAACTTCTTGAGCATCAACTTAGGCGCAAACCTGCTACAAAACCCTTCAGGCACCACACTGATTTAGAGTGGCAGGACTTCACTTTTCTAGCACAGAATTTATTTCACTTGCTCCTTCAAGTCATTTCCAGAGTGGAAGTGAAATCAATGCCTTGCTATCTGGATGTGAGAGGATTTTCCTCCTGTCCCAATAGACAACAGGGGGAAAGATTTGTTTCTATTATACCATTACATCTAAATCTTTGGTTTGAGAGCAAAAGGAAAATGTTCCTTTAAGAAGGAATTTCTGCCTGGACTTCTTGGCATGAGGACAAACTGTGGTGTGCTGGCAAGAGCAGCACTGTCCCTGTGGGTACAAACCCCCTGAAGGATGAACAGGCTGCTGTCACAGGGGCCACACCTGCAGCATGAAAACCCACCGTGCCATTAACTCGATGCAAACTAAACACAAGCGACACAGCTCTGCATCCTCAGCAAGGACTTGCCTCTGCAGAGATGTTACTGACAGACTCAGCTCTTGTTTGCAAGTGCTGTTAAATTGTCACACAAATCAACCACCCCTCCCTCTCTTGTCCTTCTTGGCATCCGGTTGCTGAGCTGCTGCTGAGAAAGAAGAGGCAGAGTCCTTCAGGGCAAACAGGGACTTTCCAATGGGCAGGAACTTCCTCCTTTCTTTTGTTTTCAGTGACAACAGAGGGGTTTGTCCTCAGTCTCTGTGTCAGCAGGGAAACTGTGCCTGCCCTTCACACCTAGGATCTGAACAACCTGGATTTTTATTGGTGTAAAACCCACAGTGACCTGACCTTCTGCAGGAATATGGAGAGAACAGTCAAAAGGGATTCCTGGAATGTTGCAATAAGCAGATAGTGGTATTAAACATATATAGATAAAAAGGCATAAAAGCTCATAAAAGCATATGGAACTGGGGTAAACCTAATAAAAAGAAGCATTTTATTGTAATAAAGAGTGAGGGTTGCAGAGCACAGTGTGAGAAATAGCCACTCACTTTTCATAGTTTAGGAAGGTTTATTAAACCTTATCAAAAATACAACAGAAGACTGAACAAAGAAAAAAGGTTACAGCACTGGGAGCAAAAGACTTTCCTCGCCATGTGCTCAGCCCCCTCACACTGGAGGCTTTCCCTTTTTAACCTTTTAACCCCTCCCAAAGTTCTGTCCATCAACCGCTCCTTCGCTGTCCAGTGCTGGAGATCTCTTCCTCAAATCCTGATTGGGGATCAGGTGTCACCATAGTGACAAGCCAGCCCTCCCAGATGTCCCAACCCCAGCTGTCCCTTGATAACCATGGGACGGGGTGCAGCATAACTGTGTATCTATAAACTTTTCTTAAGTTATATACATGATATTTGTCTATTAATTGTGAGAGTCAACCATCGCATTACTCATCTATCACAACAGGTAAAGAAGTTTCTGGTGGGAGGAACACTGGCTTTAAAGGTAGGACTAGCTCTTGAGGTTTGATTTGTTCCCTCTTTCAGAGTACAAGGAAGTCATGATGTTCCAGAGTAGAAGCTGGAGCCAAAAGTTTGAGAACAGGGTGTGATAAGATCACCAGAGTATTTTATCTGTATCAAGGAAGAAGCCCTGCAGAGCTTCTCTTTAGCTTTGACTGAAAGTAGAAGTCCTGTTTTTACCAAGAATTTTGATCTCTTGGTGTTTTGGAGGAAGAAAAAGAGAACAACAAAGCACCTGAAGTCTGCATTGAGGTGAGGTGTATCACAGAGGGCTGAGGGCTCACCAAGGCAAGAGACTCTCCTGTAATTTAAACTGCTCTTTCAATAATAACAATAATTTCTCAGGACATGTTGATTTCAGCAGGCACCAGATTCTCTCTTCTTCTGGCCTTTCACATATCACTAAGGAAAGGTGAGGCTGTGTCATACTCATTTGCATTTTTTAATTCTTCAGAAGTCAAAACTGAATTCAAGTCAGGTTCATTAACACTGCAATTTACATACTTCTAAAATCTTGTAGCCTTTTATATTTGCCTGGAGATTTGAGCTTGTTCCTTGAGAAGAAGAAAAGACTACATATGGTACTAATCCTTTTTTTGATATGAAACAGTTTTCAACAGAAAACGGGGGAAAATGGCTTTGAACACATCTTTACTTGGACGAAAGGTGGCTGCTGCAGCAATTACTTACAAGGACAAAAAGGCATGAGCTGTCATTCTTTATGTTATTGTGTGTGCATGAAATACTGTTACTAAGCCTCTGTTTTCAAGACTATAAAACACACAGTGCAATGAGAATATCTATTTAATCTCCTCACCAGTACAACTTATGCTGGATTCTGAGAGCCCTGCTTAATTGCTTTAATGCTTTGATTACTCCTGTGAATGTTCAAAAGCCATTAACCACAGCACTCAGCCTCTGGCAGATATTTGGTCTTGAAGGAAAACTTTTTACTAATTTTCTTCCTCTCTGTTTTAAAACTCACTGGACTCAGTTAATATCAAGAGCTAGAAAGCCAAAGAATATGGGAAAGCACTATTTATTGTAGCAAACACCTATGGTGTCAGAAAATGTCCTTTAGATAAAATCAGAATTTCCAAGGACTCTGTCCTCTCCCTCTCTCCCTTTCTCTTTCCTTTTCCTCTTTTTTTTTTTTTGCCTTTCCCTTCCCCTTTCCCATTCCCTCTTCACTCCTTTGTCTCTTATTTTCACAGAGAGAGGTTTTTATGACCCATCCCCTTCAAAGGGATTTACCAGCCCTTCATTAACTCTGCCAGATGCTGTTTGAAGGTGTTCTCTCCATTCTCTGAGAGGCATCTCTGCACCATCCTGCCCCTGCAGATGCTCTTGCTTGGTGGCAGAGGCTGCCACAGCACTGCCAACAACAACTCTGCAGCCAGAGCTGCAGAATTTGTCACTGCTGGCCTGAAAGTGCCAGCCCTGGATGGAAATATCAGTAGGAGCTCACGCTCTGCCTTCCCGTGCTGACAAATCTCTGGAATCCCTCCTGCTGGGCTCTGTGGCAGCCCTGCCAGGGGAGGCAGAGGATGTGACAAATCCTCAGGGACAGCTCGGGCTGGCCCTGGGCAGCAGCACCTTCCCTTGGCCCATGGTCAGTTCTGCAGACAGGTATGGCCCCGCTCCTCAAAACACTCCTTGCTTTTTGGGGGAAATCCCTTCAGCTTTAGTCATTCAAGGCTCTGAAAGGGCCCAAAGACTCAACCCTCTTTTTCTGAAAAAGCAGATGATGGGCAGTTCTTCAGCCCATGGAATTAAAAATAAATTCCTTTGACCTAAATAGCCTCGAAGCACATATTTTGTGAAGGAATTACTTTGCCACACATGGTGCACTTTCCCTCTTTCACTGCTAACAAAATCCCATTGTTTGATGCAAACAGCCCCAGGATATTTTCATGAATAACTCACAAAATAGCTCACAATCAACTTCTTGAGAAAAGCAAAGTGTGTTTTCTAATGTAACTGTTATGTTTGCCCAATTATCCCTTCATTAAAAAAACGCAAACAATATTACAGATAGTAACAATTTTAATTGAATATATAAAAAAAATTAAAATTGGATACAATATAATTTGATTATAATAAGGGATAATTTGGTTCCAATAATAGTGCATAAGCAAAGATGACCGCGGGGTACGGAGTGCAAGGCTCTTGGACCCTTGCCACCTCACGTACAAGTTTGCCAAGTGAAGATTCCCCCTTTTATGCCATGTGTTAATATCGTCTCCTCCCATTTTCGATTCATCACACTTTTACCTCCACCCTCAACACCACCCCCCTTCCCGGCAGATGTTCACAAGGACAGGAAGAAAGAAGCCGAAGATAAAGTTGCTAAAAACGAGCAGAAAGGAAGAAACACCTGGTTGGGTCCCAGAAAATGCTAATTATAAGGGATTTATTGCTTTGATATTAAGATGTAGTGGTATGTTAGTTTTGGCTTGCATTGTACTGGCTTGGTGTGCATGTGTAACCAAAAGGTGAAATAAAGGACACAGAGGAAGACTCCTAAAATCTTCATCAGAAGACCCCCAAAAGACTTGTGTGACCACCAAACTGAGTGGTGGCGTATGCGCGGTAAAGGTGGTAATGAAGGAGGAGATAGAAACATGGCAAACCGAAAATAGGAGGAGATGGTAATAACACATGGCATAGAAGGGGATAATTTTTACTTGGCAAGCTTGTATGTGAGGTGGCAGGGGTCCATAAGCCCCGCACTCCGTACCCCGCGGTTATCTTTTGCTTATGTGCTATTCTTGGAACCAAATTATCCCTTATTTTAATTGTATCCAATTTTTTTTTTAATTTTAATTATTCAATTAAAATTGCTACTTCCTTTAATATAGTTTGGTTTTTTTATGAAGGGATAATTGGGCAAACATAACAAGTGCTAGCAAGGTTCCTGCAGCCATTCAGTCAAATAAGAGGAAACAAGTGTCTCTTTAGCTGACACAGTCTCTGCACACAGCTTTCTCCCCCTTCTCCTGGTGCCTTTCCCTGACCCCAGGAAGAGCTGCAGGAAGTGCTGTGTGAGCCATGATGATGGAAGAGCTACTGATAAAAACACTGGGGTGATGCTTTCAGAGGAGTCATGAATGGACGACAGACTAACCTTCCAGCCAATTGTATGCCAAAAGTTTCCATTATTTAAATAATTGACTGCAATAAATTAGTAAAAAGAAAGATACAGGAACAAATTAAATCTCCCACAGCTGCTGGCTTTCCTCAGGCTCCATGGTCTATGTATTGCTAGACTTACTTCCTTTAGGCAGAATATTAACTGCCCTGACTTGTTGGAGACTGACCACAAGGTCTCATCTGTGGTGAGCAGTCACTAAAATTAGCTCAGCGGGGGCATCTTCAGCTGTCCAAGTGTAGCAGAAATACATATTCTCTGCTTCATGACTGTGTGGCAACAGCTGCTGGTGTGGATTTGTCAGCGTTGCTTCATGGATTACTCCTGGGAAGGAACTCTGTGCACAGGCACAGTATGATGGCTTTGATCTCCTCTAATTACTCCAATCGGATGATGGCCAGAACTTTTAGGCAAAAAGCATCATGACAGAATAATTTACAATATTCTCCAAACTACTCCTGTGGTTTTGATTTTCTTACTGATTAGGTTCAGGGTCTGGCCTCAAGAAATCAGTCCAGAAAGAACAGGCAAACCTCAGCTTGCAAGTTAGAGTGCAAGTCTTTAATCTGCTGTTTTTGCCGTATCTAGAAACAACTTTTCAACATATTTGAAAAAAAAAATCTCTTATAGTTCTTGCTATACCTATCCAGAACCTGACTCCTCGTTTTATTTTGATTTGAGATCCAAGCATGATTTCATTCTGGACAGGGAAGTAAGAACCGGCTGCAAATACAAACTACAAGTGTGAATCTATACTGCAGGAACTGAGCTTGGAAATAAAGGCCATGGTAAATGTGAGCATTTAGTGCTGACATAGGAGCCTTCTGCAATGCTCCACCAACGCATGGTTCACATTGCTACAAATTCTCTTTCTGATGTTACAGAGTGTTGAAGAGATGACTGTAAGTAAAAAAAAATAGCCAGAATGTTAATTTTTGTTAATACGACGAACAATGGCTATCTAATAATTCAGAGGTCATAGAAGTGAGTATTCAGATTACCACTTAGTACATGCTGGCAGTTTTAATTTGAAATCAACAGGTTTATCCAAATCAAGTTATCCATAGGAATGAATTTGCTCTAAAAACGCCTCATTGTCTGATAAGTTTAGTAGAAATTTGCAAAGTCAAATTTGCAAAGTCCACAGATTACCTTTTCATTTCTTCTTTAGTGGCTATTCTGCAGGAAAGACTAATGAGTTTGGATGTAATTAAAGAACAAAACCATAAGACTGCACAGCCTTTTAAAAATATTTTAATATAAATTTTCAAATCAACAGTCTGAGTCGGACTCAGAATAAAAACTCTACCAAACTTCAACTCCATTGGAGGATTCCCTTGTCACACAGTGAATCAACTCTACATTCAGAAGATTAGAAGTCCCAATTATGGTGGTTTTGGTATAGTTAGGAATTGGGGAAGGGTCTTCTTCCTTCTCAGCTCCATGCTGCAGTGCCTTTGGGATATGGCCTGCAGGCCATTGTTTGTGCAGCCCTGGTATTTCTACACGAGGCAGAAAGTGCAATGGCATTTCCAGCCAAAAGCCCGTGAGGAGTGGGGCAGCCAGAGCTGTGCCAGATACAGGCCAGCAGCTGTGCCGCGAGAGGGTTTTGGTTCCTGCCCGGTGCAGCTGGCGCATCTCTGCCGTGACTGCCTCCCCTTCCCAGGTGCCCATGGACAGCAGGTGCAGGGTTCTGCAAGGGGTGTGGACCAGGGTGGGGATGTCTGCTGGCAGCAGAGTGCAGCAGAGAGCAAACAGAGCAGGATGTTCCTGGAGCGTGTGACAGAGAACTCCTGGCACAGCTGGTGACTGAGCCAGTGAGGGAAGGCACTGCTGGACCTGCTGCTTGTGAAGAGAGAAGGGCTGGTGGGTGACAGGAGGGTTGGAGGTGGCCTTGGGCTCAGTGATCACAAATTGCTTGTGTTTGATTCCCAGAGGAGGAACGAGAGATGTTGGGGAAGTGTTTACCTGCAACAAATGGTGGATTTGTTAAGCTTTAACAGGCAGTGCTTAGTCGTACCTTCCCTCACACCAGTGGTTAAGGGGTGCAAGTGGATATCTTAGCCTTGAGAATAAAGACAGTGGGCCTGCTGAGGAGGTAGCTGCAATTCTTTCAAGGAGAAGAAGGCTCTTAACCATGGAAGGAGAATTTGAGGAATGGGATGTTCACCACATGATCACCAGAGACCCTCAAGAGACCCCTACTCAAAATGTCAGTAATTTTGGGGAAGTGATTTAAACATGTCAAATACTTTGTGAGAATGTTTAGCCTGTGAATTTGAGCAAAGTAATGAACAGAAGTGATGAAAGTAATGTCTTAGTTCCATGGATACTAACACGTGGGTGTGCACGTTTCAGGGAAGTGATTCCCCACGCACCCAGCACTGAAATCAAGTAATGCCTCTTTTCTCACACTGAGCTGGCAGTGTGGATCGGCCCTGCTCGGTAACTTTCATTTTGGTCATTTCTATGGAAGCATAAAGAATGGTTGAAATTAAATATTTTCCAGCTGTTTCCATCTTGTTTACCTTTTGGGGGACCAAGGCTCTGTGCTGCAGGTGTCCTGGATGTGTGCAGAGCAGAGCAGCCCCAGAAACCCCTTGGTTTGCCCACAGGTTGCCATGCCTTGTTGCCAGGTGTGCCCAGCTCTGGCAGGAGAAGGAGCCCGCAGCACAGTGGGCACCGTGCCCTGCCCAGCCGGGGCTCTCTGGCACAGAGCAGCAGCAGCAGCAGCGCCAGCACCGTTCAACCCGCTCCTGCCTCGGCTTCCCCTGGCACACAGAAGCCTCTGGAAATCAGCACCACCAGTCACGTTCCCAGCTTGGAGCAGCTGCTGCTGGCGGGCAGATGCTGCCAGTTTGACTGCTTCCAGAGGGGAAGAAAGGCAAAACAGAGGAAGAGATGTACATACAGAGCAGCCCTGGGAACATCCAATAAACATGCAGATAGATGGGGTGATTTGTTAGGAATTACTTCAGCCGCTATGCCAATAGTGCTTTCTTTCCTGATTCTGTACAATGCTTTGGGCCATTTTCTTGGTCTGGTTTCCTTTGCTTGGGTCCCATCTGAGGGCTCAGTTGGGGTCCAGGCTGTAGGTGCTTGGGGCACTCCTGGAGTTCCTCTTGGATCCCTTGAACAACAGGGTTTGGCCCATGGGGGGAGTTTGTGCTGCTTTGTGTCAGAGGAGAACTTCCCAGGCCATTTTGTGTTTGCTGTAGGGAAGGTTGGTTATTGCTTTGCATAAATTCACAGACTAACATGCTTTGTGATGCTTTGCTTTGTCATACTTTGCTTTGTGATATCAGGGCATGGTTGCCACATCGTCGTGCTGACATCAGAAGGTTGCCTTGTTGCATGAAAGGCCTCAGTGCCAGAGCAGCCCTAGGGCTTGCTCAGATCAGGAGCATCCTCCTGATTGTGTCATTTGTCAGTGTGTAGCTGCACACTGACAGGAATCTTCGTTTTTCTAGTGTTGGTGTAAACTTGAAGAACAGTGCTACAATGATTGAGCAAATTGCTGCTGCAGTTTGCACTATGTATGGCACTGTTTATTCTGCATATTTCATGACTAGCCTGGCAAGTAAGTAGAGGTTTCAACTCTATTTAGGTTGGGGTGTAACCTAACCTGGCTTTTGCATGTCTTCCTGCTCTTTCTTAGGGACTGAGTTGATTTTGAAAGAGAAAGAGCATTAGGATGCCGGTGTTTTGGTAAAGCTCCTGTCAAGATGTCAGCTAAAAAGGGAGTGTCTACAGCTAAAAAGGTGTAGCCACAGGGGCAGCATTTGCAAGGGAACCTGCAGGGCTTCCGTTCCCTCCACGGGAGAGTCTGTGGCAGCAGAGCCTGTCATTTCCTCAGTTTGCTGGATCAAGCAGGACAACTTCCAAAATGCTGGGAAGACTGGGAGGCCTTCTCAGAAGGCCTGCTAAAGACTTTGTAGCTCTCCCCAGAACTGAGTGAAAGCTTTTTTTATTCTAAATTTTGTAATGAAAGGATTTGACTCTCTATTTTGACCCTTGACGCAGTGCTAAAATAGTGATTCCCTTTGCAGTGAAGTGCAAACGCCAAAGCAGTGAGTGTCTGCTCCTGAACCCTGGAGCTGCTGCTGTGCTGTTTCACAATAGAACTGCTACTGCTCAGGGGAATTTTGGGGAAGCTTTTCTGGGCGACTGTTTTCAGCAACTTAATGGGAATTAGTGCATGCAACTTCATTCTTTTTTCTTTTTTTTTAAGTACCTGAAAGACAAGAGAACAAAAGCTGCTTTATCTGTTGGACAGAACAGAAGCTTTGAGTGTTGAAGAACAATTTGCATTTTCTTGATCATGTTTGTATTCATTTACTGGCTAAACAGGCCGAAGTGTAGGCAGAACCAAGATTATTGTCCTGACTTCTTGCCGGCTGTGTGAAAGAACTATGTCACGTGGAGGGATGTTGATAAAGAAAAAAACTCTCCGTCTGGGTTGATTTCTTCTCTTCTGTGGGATTCAGCAGCCCAGGCAGTTTTCTCACAGCCTTGTTCATTTTCCCTTGCCCACTCCAGGTCACCTGAGGCGTGTATTCAGAGGTGCTGATCCTGAGGTGAGTGAGAAAGGAACATTTCATGTTCCTGGTGCTTCAGAATTGTAGAGCAAGCTGTGAGCTTGGCCTGTGGCAGTAGAGTGTAGAGGGCCAGCTGGGTAGGCTGAAAGAAAATCCATTTCCATGTCTGCAGCAGCAATAACAAAGGCATGGCTGGCTATTTCCTAATTTTCCATTTCAGAACTTTCAAGGAATGAAAAGCTCATTTTGCAGAGAGAATGTTGCTTCTTGATAGTAGCCAGGGCGTAATGTCTAATTCAGAACGATTAGCAATTCTGTTGAATTAGCCCACTTAAATTTAGTCGCAGTGACTTAGAATCCCATTGTTATCAATGTTTCTGCTTTGTCCTTAGTACAGCTGGTTGTAGAAACAGAGCTGAATAGAATAAAGTGCTGAATAGAAACAAGGTTATACATTATAGGTAACTTTCTGTCCCTCACACTGCTGTCTGTCCACAGATCACAGAATCAGCAGCAGCCTCTCCTCTGGCTCCCTCTGCTCATGGAGAGGAGGCTGAAGAGGAGGCAAATGAGGTGGATGAGCACCAGCCTGCAGCTGTGGCCACACCACAGCCTGAACATTCGGAACCTGTAAGTGCCAGTTGTGTGTGCTGCTGTCTTTAGTGCAAGGCAGAGCTGCCAGTTTCTGACCAGCCAGCACTTGCTGTTGCTGGCTGAGGATGCTGAGTGCTGGAGTCCTGCCAGGACCTAGTGATTGCCCCCAGCCTGTGACAGCTGGACAATGGGCTTTGATCTGTCTGTCATGTTTAGGCACCAGCTGCCTGGCATTTTGATAGGGGCCAGCCTGAAGCATGAAGGCTCCCTGATCCCAGAGCAGGGAGCATGTCAAAGACACTGTGCTCACCCTTGTTGGATACACAAGGGACACTGTGGCATGGAGAGACCTGTCCCCCTGCACAGACTGCCAAGTAGCTGCAGGCACAAAAAAATGTTGATCTGACCACACAAGCTCTTTGTGGTGCTTTGTCCCCACAAACTGCTTGGGTGTGCTTACTTGGGAGTATTTCAGAGACACACTGGGGATGTAGAGTTGCTGCTTGAAGTCAGGGATTTTGGTGCCTTTGCTGCCAGGTTGCTCTTTTGCCCCTTCAGGCAGAGCAGCCAGTAGCAGAGCAGATGGGTGCTCTGAGTCTGCCTGTTTCTTGGTCTTTGATAAGCTGCAAGGAGATGACTGTGTCGTCCATGAAGCTGTGGGGGGACATTCTTGTCTAGTGTGGCAAAAGAAACAAAGTGAGGAGTTCTGAACCCTTCTTCTGAGGCAAAAACCAGACACTGCATGTGTCTGTTGATACCTTCTATTGTGTAGTTTGCTTTGAAAACTGCGTTTGAAAACTGCATTGGTGCCTAGAGTGGGAGCAAAGCTGCAAGTCCTTGACTGCTGTCTTGTAATGCTAAAACCAGGTTGTACACCTTGCAACGGTGCCTGCTGTATCTGAAGTGAAATGGGCACCTTTGTGGCTGGGCAGCTGCGTGGGCCAAAAGGAGGCAGGGCTGGCGGCCTTGAGCAGCTGCAGATGAGGCAGCGTGTGGCCAGGAAGGCCAAGGGCATGGTGGCCTGTGTCAGCAGCAGTGGGGCAGCAGGAGCAGGGCAGCGAGCGTGGCCCTGTGCTGGGCAGCGCTGCGGCCACAGCTGGAGTGCTGTGTGCACTTGTGGGCCCTGGGAAGCAGAAAGTCATGGAGGGGCTGCAGCGTGTGCCCAGAAGGACAGGGCAGCTGGGCAAGGGGGTACAGCACAAGGCCAGTGAGGAGGTGCTGAGGGAGCTTTAGCCTGGACAATGGGGGGCTCATGAGGGACCTTCAGGCAGACTTTTATAGATCCATAGATCCAGTGCTCACCACAAGGGCTGTTTCCCTGCCAAACATCCCTTCACTGCATCCAAGTGCTTTAGACACTGGAGTAGGTAACGCTTTCATATTTTGTTTGTTTATTTGCTTGCTTGTTTGCTAGGAGAAGCCTTGTGTAATTTCTCCTTCTCCAGGGAGCAAGGGAGCTTTTTCTCAATCTTTCCTGCCCTTTTCCAGCACTGGCAGAAACACATCTCTTTCAGGTTAATGGCTCCCATGTCCTTTGGCAGCCCAGGGAATCAGTGTGTGTTGTGTTTGGGAATTGAGCAGGAAATCAATGCCCTTGCATTCCAGCTGGTGCTCAGAGACTAGAGGAGCTGGGAGGGGCTGGGCTGCGTTTCTGATTCCAGCCACTTTAGCACCATCAGTGTGGTCGAGTCCAAGGGAAGAACTTGTCCGAGCACAGATGCACAAAGAGTGCAGTTCCCGGTGCAACGCTCTGGGTCTGATTGCATTCCATAAGGACCTACTTGCTCCAGATTCCCCAAGAGTGTGGGTTACTGAAGCAACAGGACAGCAAGTCCAGGATGGCTGCTGATCGGGGCACTGCTACCGAGTGTTGATGTGTGTAGCGACAGAAAGGACAGTATTGATTCAGGGTGAGCCCCACGTCCACGTGGGGAATAATGTGCTTTGACTCTGTGATTGAGAAGGTTAAACAAATGCTTTCCTAAGCTATGTTAGATTACACTAGTACAATATTAAAACTATACAAAAGAGATACTGTACTAAAAAGGTACTAAAGAAAAACTCGTGACTGTCTCCAGACAGTCACGACACAGCTTTTATCTAATTAGCTACTCAAGCTAAACAACTATCACTAAAATCCAATTAACAAATCATTTTCAGTAAACAATCACTATAACACATTCTACATGTACTAAACAACAAGAACAGCAAGTAGACATAATAATTCCTCTTCTTCTCTAAGTTTTTCACTACCTTCCATTAAAAAAAAACCTAGGAGAGAGACTGGTATCTCTCTCTGTTCAAAGCATGTAAAAACCACAGAACAGTAAAGAGAGATTATAAAAGTGAGATTTGTCTATCTATCTATCTATTTGAATCTTCCTGGCTCTGCTCCAAAGCAGTTGAAGATGCAATGCTCACCTAAAGGCATCCCTTCAGGAGAGGAGTAGAGACAAGTTCCATTGACTGATCCTGAGCAGGCAGAGATACTTCCCCCTGCAGAGATGGTTGTTTTTTCCCCTCATGTTTTCCTACTCCAGCCTTTTCTGGCCTGAAGCCTTCTTTTTATCCTTTAAATTTCTGCATGTCCTAAGGGAGTGGAACTATCCCATGCTGTAGTTGGGGTCTGGTGACTTTGCTCATACGTGCATTACATGACACATGGTTTCCTTCGCTGGCATCCCCAGGGCTGTGTAAGTGCATTCGTTAATGGGGCCTTATGAGAGTCTCTGTTACTGCTGGTCAGAATTCTCAGTTGACAAAAGAGGGAGAAGAAACACCTTGGTCCTCCTCCATACACTGAGATGGCCATAGAGGTTCTCTGACTTCCATCAGAGATCTTTGCATGCATCCTTATCTCCTGAATGACCAGGTTTTCTAACAAGAGTGTAGATGCCAGGAAGGAGGAATGCTGGTGCAGGCCTCAAGAGAACGTGAACTCTAGAAGTGTCTCTCACAAGGAGTGAGCTCACCCAGGAAGCCACCTGCAGAGCCAGGATGGAGCTGTGGGACAGGCCAGGGTGTCAGTCACTGCTGAAAGACACACAGGACATGGCAGAAGCAGGGGGAGGCTCTCACCAGACCCCTGAGAAATGCCACACCTTCCCTGTCAGCTGCCTGAGAGGCTGTTGGAGCTTCAGTCCCAGATGGCCCCTGATTGTAGGGCCGGGGTCACTTTGGAATCTGTGCTCCCCACAGGCAGAGAATGACCCAGCAGAGCAGCAGCACGGTGCTTTGGAAATGTGTGAGCCCAGCAGTCTTTGAGTCTTGGCCCACAAAGGTCGTATGGGAAGTTGAAACCCATCTTCTCTTGCTTTCTGTGCAGGTGCTTCTAGAGAGAGAGCAGGAGCAGTCTGCCTTATCTGAGATGCCATGCCAGACTCAGGGAGAGCTGTTCCCAGCCCAAGAGCAGGAAGAGCAGCTCAGGCAGCAGGTGGAAGAGCCACAGGAGGATGGCCAGGTAAGCCTGACTGGCCAGGTGACAGAGGGAAGGGCAGGGAGAGGGGCATAAACCAGAGCTCTTGGGACTGAGGAGGCCAGGAAGTCCCACAGGCACTGAAAGGACAGAGTCTTGGAATCTGCAGAGATCAGCACTGGGACAGGACGGTTACAGTGGAAGCAGAGTTGGGTAGGGAAGCAGAAAGAAGGGGCTGAATAAATGTGATTTTGAGGCTAAAAGAGGGAAAAGCTGAGCTTGATGGCAGCTCTCAGTCACTTGCTCTGCTTTTGTGTGTACAGAACATCAAGGCAGAGCCACAAGCAGAGCTGCCTGAAGCTCAGAGTGGCATCATGGCAACAAGGAGGAGGAATGAAGACGTCCAAGAGGAGAAGAATCTCCCTATGCAGAGGGGCAACCAACAAAACCAGGTGAATGAAGGAATGGCAGCCACTCCGCTCATGAAACAGAGTCCTTTCCGTTGTTGTTTACAGAACACTGATGAACAGATGCAGGCACGGCTGCAGGAAACTGAGGCTAGGATCAAGTCAAGGAAGAAGAGGCTAGACGAAAAAATTAAAATCATCCAAGAGAAAATTAATCGCCTCCTTCAGGAGCCAAAGGCTCTAGAAAAGCAAGTGAGTGAAATAGCAATAGCCACTGCAGTCACCCAAGGGGTGGTTTGTGCCCTCCTTGCCTTTCCAGTGCAGAGCAGGTGGGGGGTGGGTGACGCCTCTGAGTGCCATCCTGATGAGGCCTCTACCAGAGCTGCTCTGAAGGACACTTCCTGCTCTGCTGAATCTCAGCTGATGCTCTAGACAGTGGCATTGCTCCTTTGGCCATTTAGCCAGCAGTCATGGGAATGAACTCCTGCTGGCTTCTTCCAGGTGACCTTGTTTCTTGAGGTGTTTTTGCAGGCGAACATGGTCACTCACATAGATTTGGAATATGAACTACAAGCTGTCTGTATCCCTTGTGAATCTGCTCCTGTCCTTTTCTTTACTTTCTTCTCAGTCAATGACTCTTGGCTGACGGGGACAAGCTGTGGTCTCTGACTGCTTTGTTCTGTTTGGCTTGAGGTGGAAGTGTCGCCATCCTACCTGGCAGCCTGCAGAGAGCTCCAGCAAATGAGGGGCAACCAAGAGCCCCGAGGCTGGCATGAGGCCCAGGAGCTGTACCATCCAGAGATGCTGCAGGATAAGCACGTCGAGAGAAAGGTGCAGAAAAAGAGAATTTCATGGCAGGAGGTAGAACATTAGAATGAGGAGCTGCAAATGTATCTGCAGACCTAGGAGGGGGAAAGGAGTCTTTGGGAGGAAGTGGAGCGGTCATTGCTGCAGTCATCCTTTAGAACAAGAAACTGGCTATGAACTCGAGTAAAACCAGCCTTTGGTTTTGACCACTTGGTTTCACAAGTGGACATCCAAAGCAATCCAGTTGAAGAGCTCTGCATGTGGCTGACAGCAGCTTCCTAAGGGCTTGCATTTCAAATGGCAATCTCTCTTGCATTTCAGGGCAATCTCTGCCACACCTTCCTGACATCAACTCATTTCTTGTCTCAGATCTACACCGACTCTGACACTGAAGATGCAGCAGCAGCAGCAGCAGCAGCAGCGCCGTCCCAAAGAGCCTTTGCTCCCCAGCCGAAGACGTGGAGCCTGAGCACTTGCTTCACCTCCCATGCTGACCCAGCTGCTGCTCAGCAACAGGAGATGGCAGGTGACTCCCTGGAGCAACAGAGTATGTCTGGTATCTTTCTTATCTGAGGGACAGTGTATTTTGTGCACGTGTCAGCATAGCTGTGCCAAAGGGTTCTCCTCAGTTTAGTGTCACAGAAGTGCTGGCATTGCTCTGAGGCAGCAAGAGAGAGCTCTGGGCGTTCCTGCTGCCTCTGAGGGCAGCTTAGACTGGCTGGAGTTTGCCTGGGCTTCCCTCTCTGCCGAATGCAGAAGTAGGGATTGTTCCTGGATCAGCAGAAGGCTGTGACTGCTTGAGTAGTAGCCACTGGCAGAAGCCCTGCTGAGATCAGTCTCTAGGAGAACACATCAAGCCCTTTGTGATTCTGCAGCACAACCCACTGAGTCTGCTTCTTGCCCTTAACAGCTGCCAGTGCTGTGCTCTCAGATAAGACTTGGTAGGGTTGAGAAGAGAGCCCAGTGGATTCTGTGTCTACCATCACCTGTTGGGACAAAAAGGGCACTGATCGGGGCATCGGTGTGGCTGATCTCAAAGCCCATCCTGTTGTGTCCTGAACGGGGGCAACAGCATGTAAGGGGCTCAGGCTCACTCTGGCTTCTTCCCATCAGTGCCTGTCAGTGCTCATGCTTGGGCTTTGCCAGCCTTGTTGTGGTCGCTGCCCTGTCCCTGAGGGCTGGAGGCACTGCAGAGGCTGGAGCCTTCCTTAGCTGGGAGGGTCCCGCTGCCGCCCGGCTGCTGCAGCGCGGAGCTGCCTGAGGCAGCAGCCCCTTCTCTGGGCCGGCTTCTGCGTCGCACGGCCCGGACTCACAAGAGGGTCAGCATCTCCTCTGGGCAGCTCTCTGTGTCACAGGGGCTCCTGAGGAGCACTGCTGTCCTCTGTGCCCGTGCCTGCCGTGCCGAGTTGGGACGATGCGGACACGTGCGGTGCCGAGAGGGCGAGTGCAGTGGGAGCGACTGACCCGCGCTGTCAGGGTGAAGAGAAGCGGCGTGGTTCTTCACGCGGGGCATGGGCAAGGGCGCCTTTGAGCTCAGCCTGCTCATCAAGGGTGAGGGTCCTGATGCTGAAAGCCCCATCGGGACTGGTTCTAGCACGAGCTGCTCTGGTTTACAAACGCAGAGGCATTCTTCTGGCAAACTGCTGCAAGGTGGAAAAGATGGGAACATTTGGCAATATTCCTCCTGTTCTGAACTTGACATCTGTTCAGAGGAATTGATTCTAGATGTCCAGGTGCATTTAATCTTAGCAAGTAGGAAACCTTTTCTAAATCTCACAGTGTTTGTTCCCAAGAAGACAAAGGCACTGTTAGGTGCAGCTCTCCTTAATGTTTCTAGATGACAAACTTACTTGCCTTGGTAGGTATTCTCTTCTGGTCTCAGTGTCCTCTGAATCTATCTCCCTGTGCTTCCCTGTGTGTCTGCTGTCAAGAGGTTTCTCACTTCAAAGGATGCTAGAAATCAGTCTCTGTGCCAGCCACTTGTGCTGTGGGCCTGCTGTTCTTTTCGCGTTGTTCCAGTTCCAGTTCCTGTTGTTGTTAGCCAGCTGTCCACAAAGGGAGGGCTCAGAGCCCCAGACAGTGAGGCTGCCTTTTCTATCTCCTGGAAGGTGGGATCTCTGTTTTAAAGTGAACATCTTGCATTTTGTTTCCCTCAGGGAGAATGGTGAAGATGGAAAATCCTATTGTAAAATACATTGAAGTGGAAAATATTGGCAGTGGGTGAGTCCAAGCAACGTTAATTTTACAAAATTATGCACCGGGTGTTTTGCTGGTGGAATAGGTATCAAGTGTGAAGTCAGACAAGCTGCAAATGTGGTCAGGCACTGGGCTGAGATTATCAGTGCTGATCAGAATTTCTAAGTGTGCTCAGAAGGCATTGTCAAAGACATCTCCATGCTTCCAGTGTCCTGCAGGTCTTAGGCATTTACAGCACTGATCTCCTGTGTGGGCTGGCTTTCACTTCAAGATCTAAATGGCTTCTCCTTTCTCTGCTTCTGTTTTGTTTCTAGGACTTTTGGAGATGTTTATAAAGCACTCGACACTGCCACAGGAGAAGAGGTAAATGTCAACAGCACCTGCAGACTCTGCTGCACTCGAGGGCTTTCCCCTCTGGTGTGGCTGGAGCTTTGGGCAGAGCTGTGCTGAAAAGGCACAAGAAGCACAGACTGGTGCCAGCCTGCAAAATACATCTGGGACTTTGTCCTGCTCAGCTGCCGGAAGGAAGGCACGGAGGGCAGCGGTTCCTTTCAGAGAAGGACGCACTCACTGGCTCTCCATTGCTAAAACAAAGATGGTGCCTTAGAGCACCTCACTGCTCTTTGGGGCTACAGCTTCAGAGTCCTGAATTCTCATTTCTGGCTGCCATCAAATACATCTGAAAGTTACTGGTAGTTCCTTAGCCACCTGCAGTGCTGCACTTGGGAACTGCATGTAGGGAGAGATTGGCAAGGTGTCCCTGAAAGCCCTAAGCCCTGACCATAGCCCAAGATGCATCCACAGAGTATTAAGGCATGGAGTACTTCTTCTGAGTCGCAAACAAAGCAGCAGAGAGTGTGGTCAGAGATTTGTGGGTGATAGTTGAGACATAATTGTTACCAAATGGCCCCACGTGTCCTGTAACTGGCCCCCAAGGGAGCCGAGAAATGGGCTGTTGGAACATCTGTTCCCATTCTGATGTCAATCACAAGGCAGTTTGGCGCAGTTTGGCTGCGTCATTCCAAAATCACTCGCTCCGTGTGAGAGAAATTGTTCGCATGCCACCAACTTTTAATGTTACTGATCATCAACATCATTTTAGGTGGCCATAAAGAAAATAAATCGTCAAGGAGTGATCAGAAAGGAAGGAACTTTTAATGAACTCACGGTCATGAAAATGAATAAGCACCGAAACATTGTGAATTATTTAAAGAGGTGAGTGGTTGTTATTTTATCCCAGCAATGTTTGTTTACACGCTGCAAACATGCAAAGTTAAAAACCCACTTGGGTCACTGGCAGAAAATAGAGCTGATAATTATTGGTTAATTATTATTTCTCTACTTATCACCGGTGGATGGGAAGAGAGTGCATTTTGTCTGCATTAATCCACGCTGACAAACGCAGTTTGAATATATTTCAAAAACCTGGATCAGCCCTATTTTACTAATTCAATACCCTCGAAGTTCACTGCCTCCACATTGTTTTGAGGCTTGATTTTTTGAAATTTTTCTCAGCACCTTTTAAGTTCTGATAAACCATCCTAGAGTGGATTTCCCTTGGATTGTTGTGCCTTTTCCATTACTGTGTATGCCAGGACGAATAGGTGTTTATTTCCAGAAGCACCATGTGTAACAGATTTTTTATCTGAGCTGTTACTAAACTGCACATTTTGCTTGCTGCCCATCTAAGACATCTCCTTTTTCACAGCTGGGCCTTTCTCCTTGAAACTGCACAGATGGCAAACAATGCACAGCCAGGAGGGAATGTCTATTCCTTTTATTCTGTCCTCATCACAAAGGCACCCAGAAACAACCGTTGCTGTTTCCAAACTGCAACCTAGCCATGCGTGTTTATCTCCACGCCCTTGTTTCCTTCTTTCAGCTACCTTGTGGATAAGCAGCTCTGGCTGATTATGGAGTACATGGATGGAGGCACTCTGAGCGACATCATTGACGAGACTCACGTGTCTGAAGGGGAGATTGCAACCATCAGTCGGGAGGTCAGGGATCCCACCTGTGCTTCAGAGAGTTAGGGCAGGATTGTCTGGGAAACAGGGGCTTGGAACTGGAGTGATTTCCTGTGCCAAGCTTTGTTCCTGTGTTGCTGGTATGCTATGGGCAAGCAAAAGCATCTCAAGTGAAATGCCTGCCAGTGCCCCTGCACTCACTGTACTCTGTTCCTATACTCTTACCTTCTTCTGTTGTATTCTCACTCTTTCTCTTGTATTTGTATTTGCTGTTCTCCACCTTGCCTCTCTAAACATTTATCTCAAGGCTGTCTGCACTGCATTTCTTGCCGGTAAAAGCAAAGGTGCTGGTGGCAGGATTTGAAACGAAGAAAGACAGAGACTCATTTCTCACAGTCCTTAACTGAAAAGGATAGTACTCACACAAAACAGTGTTTGCTTCAGGAAGGTGAAGGTGACTGATGTGATACTTCCAAGTCTGTGCTGATGCCAGCAAGAAAATCTTTGTCATGCAGCCTCCCACCCAAAAGTGATCTGCTTCATACCAAAGGGAGGCATTTTTTCTTTCTTGGCAAACCCTTGTTTGGAGAGAGCACGTCCACTGCAGCAGGAGTCATCCTGGCTGGTTTGCAGGGGACAGCCTACAACAGCAGGTGCTGTTGCTCTTCCAAAAGCTGACGTGCCTTTCCTCAAAAAGGTCCTGCTCTGCAAGTGTTAGAGCAGCAAGCTCTTCCTCTCAGTGGCCATTACTGTTCTGCCATTACTCCCCATTCCCCTGGAGAGGGAATCTTTTAGAGCTGTTTCCTTTCTTGTGTGATGAAATCACATCACTCATTTTTGCCCTCCCATTTCTTTCTCTCTCAGTGCCTGCAAGGACTGGATTTTCTTCACTTGAACGACGTGATCCACCGAGATCTGAAGAGCTGCAACATCCTTCTCAAAACCGACGGCTCTGTCAAACTGGGTCAGTATATTCTTGGTCAAGGGCAGCGTTCCAGGGGTGTGGGTGTGGGGCTGCTTGCAGTGACTGCCAGCTCCCCAGAAATGGTGCTGGTGGCAGTGCAGGGACCCCTGCTGCGAGCTGAAGGCACAGTTGCAACGTGCACAGAGGTATAAGGAAGCACAAGCAGTCAAGAGTGGTGTTGCTCTGTGTGTGTCCCTTCCAGACAGAGGGAGTTACAAGTCTAAAGCTTCAGGAAAATAAAGGCCACTGCTGGAGGTAGCGTAAAAAATGAGGGGGTTTTTTGAAGTGGCCAATACCATATTTTCTTGGCCAAGGCCCTGAGGAAATAGAGCAGGGACTGATTTTCAGTAGATGACACATTCTTAGATGCATTCTTAGCCAGAGAGTGGGGAATTCTTTTGCTTGGTTTCCTAATTGGAGCTGGCTTTCATGGCTTGTTGTTTTCTCCACAGCTGACTTTGACCTCTTTGCTCAGCTTACCCCTGAGCAGAGTAGACAGAGCTCCGTGGCCGGCACTTCTGGGTGGATGGCACCTGAAGTGGTGATGGGTCAGCCATATGGCCCCAAAGTGGACATATGGTCTTTGGGAATCGTGGGCATCGAAATGGTGGAACGAGAAGTTCCTTACTGGAATGCAACTCCTGTCCTGGTAAGGTGCAAATACTCACTGATCCCACTGTCTTTCTCACCTGTCCCATGTTCTGTGTTCCACTGTACAAAATCCCATTGCCATCTGCTGGCACCACTTCCACCAAGGTCCCCTTCTAAAAATGTCCCCGCAACACATCAGCATCTGCCGTAGCTTCAGTTGTATCAGAAGAAAAGTGGCAGTTCAGAAACCTGCCATTTTGGCCTCCAGCCATGCCTGACATTTCTCACTTGCTTTTTGAACCCTGTTGGAGCTCTGTCTCTGAAGGACAGGAATTTTTCAGTGGAACGGTTGGATGTGTGATAAATATCCTTCAAAATGGAGGTTGAGTCTTCCTAGTTTCAGTTTCATAGAAAAAGAAAAAGCGAAAAAGAAACAACCACCAAAGCAAAGCCTAAGTGGTTCTGCTATCTTTTCCTTTTTGAACCACAGCACATCAATCTTCCTCCATTCTGTAGCATCTTTTCCAAATCCTGTGGGTCTTATAAACTTTCAGGTTTTCAAGTCATCTGTACATTGGTCAGTCGCGTGTGCGGGTGGCCTGGATAAGTTTAGGATGTGTTTTTCTCCGACTGCGGTTAGAATTGTTTGCCAAACCCTTGGCTGTTTCTTGGTACTTTAACAAGTTGATGAGCTTGCAGGCAGGTGCCTGGGCTGGGATCCAACGTGGGCAGTTGACACCGGTGCTGTGTTTCTTTACCACAGGAGCAGGGCCATCCCTGGCCTGCACAGTTCTATTGACAGGGAGGACTCCAGCTCCCCACCATGTCCAGTAGCTGAGCACAGCTGCAGAGGGACAGGATAAAACCCCCTTTGTGACCTCTGGTGGTGTGGGAAAAGGAAGGAAAGCTGCCATAAATATTTATACTCAAGGGGAGTGTGTTTGTTGTTTTAGGCTTGGAAATTTTCCTCTGGGTTGAAGAGGATAATAACAAAGCCTCTTTGGTCACTATTTCAGTGCCACCAGCACAGAGCTGTTAGTATTGTGATGGGCACTTTTATGGAGACCAGGCCGCAGCCTGGGGTCATGGAGATCCTGCCAAACCTCCCATTTCTTACCCAACACTTTCTGCGATGGGCACACCTTTAATGCATTGACTTGAGTATCCAAATGAGCAGAGGGTGACCACAGGGATGACAGTTCTTCTTCTGATTTGACCATGAAAAAGTTTCCTTTTGTCACATAAAGAAGCTACAGCTTGGAGCTGAAAGACAGAGCTGCGGGTGGCTCCTGTGCACCCAAGCAGGCATTTTCATCTCAATATATTTGCGCATGCATCTTAATGTGTCTGTGTTGAAGATGAGATTCCAAATGTTTGTTTCCTTACCTGAAGAATACCTGCTGGATTTCCTTTCTTTCCATCCATTACCACTGTTTTCTAGAAGAGGACAATGAAGCTCGATGAGTTTTGTTTTATGGCAGCTGTGCTTAAGGGACCAACAAGCACTGCAGAGATACTTTTCATGTACTAACCCTTTGAAATAGTAGAGTCAGTATAGCAAAGTCCCTCTTCCAAAAAGTGTCTCAAGCTGGTATGAATCCTCAGGGAAGGAAATGTGCTTGTGGTGATGTAGTGCCCACTAACTAGGTCAGTCAATGAAATCAGCTGTCAAGGCAAGATCTGTGGGATGTTGGAAAAGCTGTGGCTGCATTGGGGTTTGGGTTTTTGGTTGGTACAGGAAAGTCATCTCTGGGTCTCTGCCAGCACAAAAACTGCCACTGCAGAGTGGAGCTTAAACAATGGGATATGGGAGAGCAGTTACAGATGGGAAAGAAGCAGGTGGAGCCTCATGCTTCCTTTTTCCCCAGCCTCAACTCCTGATAGCGATACGAGGGACACCAAAGATGCAGCAGCCCAACCTATTTTCACCTTGCCTGCGTGACTTCCTGAGCTGCTGCCTGCAGAGAGACGAGGTGCGACGCTGGCCTGCCAAGGAGCTCCTGCAGGTAAAATGGGAAGGGGCTGCAGGTGCAACAGGGTCTCCTCTCAAGTCCAAAGCATCAGATGAGCCCCCTTCCTCCTCACCTCCACTCTTGGTGCTCTTCAAATGAAAACGGTGAGGAATCCTAGACTGGGCTGGGCTGGCAGGGCCCGGTAAAGGTCCTCTGGTGCAAGTGTCCTGCAATGAGCAGAGACATCTTTAAAGAGATCAGGTTGCTCAGAGCCCTTTGCCCCCTGACCTGGAATGGTTGCCCCATCCCTGCCCAGGGATGGGGCATCTATCAGCTCTAAGGGCAACCTGTGCCAGGGTTGCACCATGCTCCAAGTAAACAAGATCTTCCTTAGACCTAATCTGACTCAATCCCCATTATATATTATAAATACTGTGCTATGTCCTATTGCAACTGACCCTGTTAAAAAAGGTGTCTCTTACTTCCTGAGAATCCCCTTTGAAATACTGGAACATAGCAATGAAATCTCCCTGGGACCTGTTCTCCTCCAGGCTGAATAACTCCAGGTCTCTCAGTCTGTCCTCAGAGGAGAGGTGCTCTGTCCTCGGACTGTTTCTGTTGCCCTGTTTTGTAATTTGGTGGGTGTTCAGTTTTATCTAATGGCAAAAGAATTGAAGCAGATCAATGCAGGGTACAGAGACATGAAATGGTGGTGGAGGAACCCAAGGAAGCCAGTCCCAGCTGAGCAGTCAGAGATTTGGCTGTGGGCAGGAGGGGCTGTGGGGGGCTCACTGTGAGCCGCTGAGGGGCCCTGGTTTGTGCCCCCCCAGCCCACCCTTAGAGGTTTCTGCCACACAAACAGGGACAGCTGGGAGGGACTCATCCCAGCCCCATCTGCTGCCTGGCACGCTCAAGCAGACAGGAACTGCGCCAGGGTTACTGCCAGGCTGTGTGGCAGAGGGGGAACTGCAGGGCCCAGTGCCACTGGGCTGGCCCTGCTGGGAAGGAAGGTGCCATCCAGCACATGAGGGGCAGGGCATGGAAAGGTAGACATTGCTTTCTGTCCCTGTGGAAATTAGCACAAAGAGAGGGACCAATGTGAGGCTTTGGACTTTCCTGAAAAGAAGAAACTCCAAAGACAGAAAGCACCATTTCTAGAGCACTGGCAGGGCAAAAATCTCAGCAAGTTGAAGACACCTGGATAAATGGATGAGTGGGATTCTGGGCCAGGTTTGCCTGTGATGGCAAGGTCCTGCACATAAAGATGGAGGTGCAGATGGTCCCACTGGTCCTCTTCCTGCATCCCTCTAGGAGCCAGAGGAATCCTGTGAAGCACTGAGCTTGGAAAGTCATGGTTCATTGCTTTTTGTTGATGTGTTTTTTTTCCCTTTGGGCAGCATCCATTTGTAACATTTGCTGAGCCTGCGTCCAGCCTGGTGCCACTGATTGTTTCAGTGAAGAAGAGGAAGGAGACAAGAATGTGACAATCACATCAGGACCATTTATTCCCCAACCAGTTTAGAGTAGGATTGTAGGTTAGGACTAGGATTAGGATTAGGATTAGGATTAGGATTAGGATTAGGATTAGGGTTAAGGTTAGGGTTAAGGTTAAGGTTAAGGTTAGAGTAGGATTGTCTAATAGGACTGCACAGTAGGATTGGAAATGAATAAAGTTTCTGAAACCACAACTCACCTTGAAGAGTTCCCTTCTTTCTCACTCTGCAAATAAGCTCGAGAATTCCTTCTGAATTGTCTGTTGTTTCTTAAAGGTGGGAAGTGACACGGTGTCTTTGGAATGGTGTGAAAGTGGGGAAGGATCTTCTTCATTCATCCTCTCCAGACCACACTGCCTTTGGAATATGGCCCACTGGTCTGGTTTTGGCCAGCTTTGGTACTTCTAGTTGAGGCAGAAAGGGCAATGGCATTTACAGGCAAAACCAAAGGAAGAAGGGGGCAGCCCCAAACATCCTGTGCAGATGCAGGCATTGAGCTGTGACTGGAGAGCATTGGGGTTCCTGCCACTTGGATTTGTATCCCTAGGTGCAATGTCTTTGGCTGGAGGAGAGCCTTGCTCAAGTGAGAAAGCAGAAGGATCAGAGAGGGTGCTCGGGAAGGTCTCCTGTGGGGCAGAGCTGTCAGCGCCTGTGAGGTGAGAGCGGGCCCGGCCTTGGCCGGGCTGGAGCCCCAGCAGAGCCCCGGCAGAGGCCGGAGCAGGCTGAGCCCCGGCAGAGGCAGGCTGGAAGGAGGCCCTTGGAGCTGCGAGAGGCAGCAGCCGGGCCCTGGGTGCCTCTTGCTGGCAGCGGGCGAATCCTCCGCTCTCAGAGCCCAGGGGGCAGCTGGCTGCTGCCGAGGGGAAGCGCAGCCGTGCTGGGCACAGCCCGGCCTGGAGGCATTGGCCGTCTGCAGTGTGCCCAGGAGCAGAGAAAGGCCAAGGGCAGCCCAGGGCCGCTGGGCTGGCTGAGGATTCCTGCTCTTGTGCCGGCTGCCCTGCAACTCCTGGCAAAGGTCAGCAGTGTGTGCAGCACTCTGGGCCCCGGGGCAGGGAGCCGGGCTGCTCGGCAGGCTGGAGCACAGGGCAGCCTCCTTCAGGCCCGGCACTTCTGCCAGGGGAAGCCAGGCCAGCGTGAGGCAGGGACAGCTTGGCAGGGCACAGCTGCAGCAGCCAGCGCCTCACGCAGCTCTGGCAGGAAGCGCCTGCAATCCTGCAGCTCTGCACTGAGCCAGAGCAAAGGTGTGAGATGCAGAGTGCTTGGCAGAAATATTCAGAGCCACCAGGCCTGCCTGCTTTGTGCTCTCTGGTGCACAGCAAGCGCTGTGCAATGCAGGTCTGAACTGCTTGGAGAGAGGGAGTTGGGGATGTGCCTGAGGGTTTTGCTTCAGTAGTGAACAGGTTTGGAAGGGAGAAGAACAATTTCAGTAGGCAATCTGTGTTTTCTTTATTCCTTTCTGAAAGATAGATACAATGTGGCTTCATTAAGCAAAAGCGCAGCCTTTTTTTTTGTTTGTTTTTTTGGGTTTTTTTTGTTTGTTTGGTTGGTTGGTTTTTTGGGGGTTTTTTTGCTGCATTTTAGTATGACAACTGAGGCAAGCCCTTCAAAACAGCCCCTGAAGCAATTCCCACCCAGTGAGCAAAAAAAAAACCCCAACCCCCTCCATCTTTCTCTTGTAGATCTTGACATTTTGGGCTGGTCCTGCAAAGGACGAAGGAACCTTTAAGGTCTGAAGCACCTTCTTGTCTTGTCAGCACGGACATAGATCCTTGAGCAGTTCTGGAATCAGGCTATGAGCTTGTTTGCTTTTGGCTTCTCATTTTGTTGCAGCCCCTCTGTTCAAATAACCCTGCGAGCTGACTGAGCCTTGCTCACTCTGTCCATCCCAGTGTCTCTGGCAGAGGCAGCAGATGGAAGTCTCTTCTGCTGGAAAGGGAACCTATTTGCAATGGTGTAGTGATCCCAAAGTCCATACAGTACTGCACCAAAGGATTAGGCCCTTCACTCTTCAAAAGCCTTGTTACTGATCCTGCCTAAGGTGGTTCTACTGAGTATCAGCCAGGGCTCACACCTCTATTGCAGGGCTGTTCTTCTCAGTAATCATCGCTCAGCTGTCTCTCTCACTGACATATTGCTGACTGAAGATCTGTCTCTTCCATATCCCCTATAAAAAGACCTTTCCTTAGAGTCTCAAATTTAGCATGCATGCATGTGTGAAAAAAAAACAAACCACAAACCCTTAGGAAAATCAAGACATTAAAGCAGATTTCATTTATCAAACCCACAGCAACTGCATTAAAATGTGGGTCTATGAGCCTCTCTTCAAAATTTTCTTAATCATAGCTCTAGAGTAATTTTTGAGAGACAAGTATGCTGCCCCTAACAAGTCCACATTATTTGGCAAGGGGTGATTAGTCATCCATTACACATTCCAGCAGTTGCGTAGCATTTTATTTAGATAACTGATCCCTGGATATTGCAACCAGCTTCTGATTTGTGTCTGCCCACTTCTTTTCCATGTTCTGAGCCAAGAGCAATATTATCCTTGTGAGTGTATCTGAACACATTTGACAGTGACACTTCATCCTATTGCCTATATTCTCCCACAGAAGATTCCTTGCTCTTTTTTCTCTGCCACCAATGGGGATCTGCAGTCCCTGCCGGGCACTGCTCGTTGTGGGTTGTCAAAGCAGAGGCGGTGCTCTGGTGCACCTGGCGCAGGTGAGCCTCGGGCCCGGGCAGGGACCGATGCTCCGAGCTGCCGCGGATCCGGCGGCGAAGCCGAGCGGCGCCGAGCAGCGCTTTCCACGCGCCTCCGGCTCCGGAGCCAGCCCCGCAGCCGCGCTCTGCCGAACCGCACTGACCCGCGCCCGTTCTCGGCCCGGCTGCAGGACTCCCTGCTTCCGGGCTCTCCGGGTTCCCGGTCCGCCTGCAGGAGCCTCCGCTCCCGGACTCCTGCCGCTGGGCTCTCTTCTCCCATGTCTTTCCCCCCTTTCCCAGGCTCTCTCCACTCTACTCCGGATCTCCCCCCTGTTCTCAGATTCTCCTCTGTCTCCTGGGTTCTCCCTCCTCTCTCGGGTTTTCCCAAGTCCTGAGCTACCCCTTGTCCCAAACTCCCCCCTTTCCCAGGCTGTAGCCAGTGCTTTTATTCGTCTCCCTGGATCTCCCCTTCTCCCGATTACTCCTCCCTCTTCCAGGATCTCCCCTCTCTCCCAGGGCTCTCTCCTCTTTCCCCGGCTCTACCCTCTTGGAAGGCTACCCACCCTTTCCTCGGGTTCTCACACTCCCCCCCTCCCCTGATCTCCCCTACTCCCGGGCTCGTCCCCCTCTCTTGGGATTTTCCCCCTCCTCCCAGCACCTCTCTCCTCTCCCGCTCACTCCTCCCTCTGCCAGGTCTCTCTCCCCTCTGACGGGATGTCCGCCCATTCCCGGAGCGCCCCATCCCCCCGGCCCCTCGTCCCCCGTCCCTCGCCGCCTCGGCCGGGCTGCTCCGGGGCCGCGCTCGGAGCAGCCCCGGCTGCGCCCGGAGCTGTGCCCGGGGAGGGGCTGCGGCGTGCGGGAGCTCCTCCGGGCTCGCTCCGGACACGAGGAGCTCTGACCTGTGCTCGCTTTGTACCTTCAAGGCTACCGGATGCCTTGCAGTGAAGCTGCAGTGCCCGGGCTATTCCGGTCTCTTCTTGTCCTCAGCTCAGCAGTGTTATAAATGATCAATAAAAAGCCAAATTATCAAAAATGAGAAAAGATTTATCTTTTTCTGTGACCAAAATACGGTCCTCAAAACCACCACAGCCAAAGGGACAGCGTCGAGCCCGAGGTCGGCGCTGGGTGAACCTGAATCCGACCTCTATTGTATCGGACCCTCCCTCGTTCACGAGAGCCGCTTCTTGAAGGGATATTTTACACAGTTTACTATGCCTGAGGCAAAGGAGTCCAAGTTTCTTTTGTAACTCTTCATAGTTGGTTCTTTCACTGTGCAGAGCTGGACAATTGCCGTTTCCTGGTTGATAGCCAGCGCTGATCGAATCCGGGGAAGTCGCGTATTCACACGCATCTTTCTGGCGACTTCGGCTATCTTGGTCGATGTTATCAACAGGGCAATGATCGCTCTTAGGAGTCTTCCAAGAGGGCAGTGATCTTTTTTAGGCGTCTTCCGATGACTCAGGTTAATGGTGATCATTGTGTTGAGTGCATCTATTCATAAGCTAACTGTCGATTGTTCTCCCGCAGCCTTCAGGAATTTCGGAATTTGAATAGAGGTCTGCCTCTCAGGTGTCTTGTAGTCAGAGACTCGTTTGGATTTCACAATCTTTATAAAATACATTCTTTTAAAGCATGAATTATTTCTAACATATATTACAGCAGGAAGATGGTTCCAAGCATGGGTGGGAGGGATGTGTGTGCAGTTTGTGTCCTTGCGTCCCTGTGTGTTGGAGTTTGATGTGTTCACTCTGGTGGTAAATTCTTGGGTATCATGATTATGAGCCTGGATTTACCCAGGCTTTTAAGTGAAGAAAACTTGGAGACATTTTTCTGTGTGGTTCCTTGAAAACAGGTATATTTTCCATGGAGGTTGTGTCATATTTTGATTTGTCTCAGAGGAACTTGTGGGTTTATTTGCTGCTGGAGTAGTTGCTGAAAATTAATAATTTTGAGTAACTAGAAGAAAATGCTACCTTGTGAAAAAGGATGCTCACTTTTAAAATTTCAGAGGTTTATTATAAAATACAACAAGACTGAATAAAGAAAAATTGCACCAGTGAAAGCATAGAATCAAGTGGAGGCTACTTTCCTGCACCTTGATGGAGGTGAGGTGGTGTCACAGCCGCACCTGCTAGCAACAAGCTTTTCCCATCCCATGCAAGAGGGAGTGTACTCATCCTCCCTTCACAAGTCTTTCACAGCCAAGGCTGTCTGGTGGTGGCAATACCAAGGTGGCAAGGGGACTATGGGTAGAATAAAGAAAGTCTAAACAAGATTACGATAACTACATATCAATAAACTTTTTTTAACATATATACAATTTTCATCCCCTAATTATGAAAGCAAATCCATCATATTATATATCTATAACACTGAGATGTCGAGCATTTTTTGTTGCCAGATGGTAGTGGCTTTCCAAAATGTTGTTTGGGTTAATTAATTCTATGCTTTGGGATGTAGTTTTGTTTTGTTTTGGGACTTTTCTTTCCCAGTGGTTTATGAATAGCTAGCATAGTTTTGAATAGGAAGCTCCCATTGTGGTACTTCAAAATAGGAAAGATTCCAGGAAGTAATGGAAGCTGGAGTTTTTCTTGTAGTAGTGTAAAAAATGTATTTAGTGATATAGTTGATCACTTCTGTGTATAAATATTCAATAACTAAAGCATTAAGAATGAAATATTGTAGGTTTATAGGCAAACTATTCTTAAAAAAGATTTTCTGTGTCCTGGTGCATCAAGGATCTCTATTGCTTGCTTCCAATTATTACTGTTTCAAATTTGGGGTTGCTTTTTTATTGTAACAGTGGTGTTACTGTTGTTGAATCTCAGCATTTGAGTAAAATCTGTATGCAGTGATCTTTGGGTTTCAGGCTGTAGCAGATCTGAGTCACTGCCATCAGGATTGAATTGGTCTTGTGAGCGGTGGTGTGAAAATGTTTAAGGGCAGTTTCTGACACAGAGCTGCACTGTTTGCTGTTCTAAGTCCCATACTTAAATAGTTGATGTGAGTCTGTGCAAGTGCCCATCTCCTAACAACCCTGGTATAATATAGTGCTGGCTTACAGATGAATCTTGTGAAAAATGAATTTGATGTCTCTTTCAAGAGATGCTTCTAAACAAGACATTTGTAGTCTGTACTTTGACAACATCAATGGACAATAGTTTCTTGGGAAGTGGGTAAATGGTGTTCTGCTGGTGAATCACAGGCATCCTGTACAGACCATCAGTATGGCGCGAGCTTGCTGGATCAACATCTGCCTCAGATTCATTGGTCATTTAAGCATTGGCGTTTTGTAGCAGTTTCCCCTGTGTCACATTAAAATATCCCCATGGATGAGGTTCTACATTAAAGTTGAGGGAGATGGGGATTTGGCTCAAAATCTTTCCAGTGTTTCACTTTCTGTTCTAAGTCAAAACTTGGTTCTGTGGCACTTGAAACAAAGTTTTTAAGAAGCAGCCTCTAACCAGTCTGGCTGTAAGCAATTCCTTTTCCATGTCACTGCCCCTTATGCAGTAGGATCTGCATTGTCACTGTAAACCCTGAATATTTTGCTGAATGTCAGTTAAAATCAGGAACAAGGAGAAAACCATTACAGTTCTCAGTTCATATATATATTTGAACATTGTATTTCTGCCTCTTCTAAGGTACATAGTCATTCGTGGGATTACAGTTGTGAAAAATGTGTATTTTATGATTTGCTTTTCACAAATATTAAAATGACTATTACATGTGTTATGTTAGAAAGTTATGCTGTATTAATTTTCTTAAGTAGTGTGTTAAATATAGTTTTATATTATAATATAATGTTAAAATAGAAACTGTGCTATGTAAGATAGTTTTTTTTAAAGAGAGGAATTAAGTACTTGCACTGAGATAGCAGCCACAAGACACCTAAATCTTTCAGAAAAAAAAATTACTCCCTTATCAAAAGAAACTAATTTTTTCCTACCTCACTCAGCCCTGAAGACACCATCAAGATTAAGAAGTTAACACTAACCAGACAGAATCCTTTGTTTAAATAAAAGTATGCTTCATATATAAAATATATTAATATACAACAAACAATTACTTTTAAGAGTTAATCCTCTGTTAATGTGTGTCCTTTTTCAAGCTTATTTTGCCCAGAAAAAGGTACCCAGACTGTCCATAACTCTTTGTTTTTATTGTCTCATATTGTCCTAATCCTAATTGTCCAAATTTTTATTACTCTAATTTTATTGCTATTTTAATAACCATTTTATTATTATTAAACTGTTAAAATTTTAAAAACAAGTGATTAGCATTTTTCACAAGGTTAAACCCAAGAAACCAACACTGTAATACTGAGTGTGAAGTGCATAGGAATGTTAATGTATGATGGTTCTGCCTTTGCAGTATGTGCTTCTAAACCAACATTTTCCTTTCTGAATAAAGTTATTTTTGTTGGTGGTGGCAGTGTTGATTAAGTTCCTGTCTGGTAACTGAATTCCTCTTAAGAATTTAACATTCATATCTGATGTATATCCTAATCTAGATGAAGAAAAGTGGGCTGCCATTGCTTTTTTTGAGATTTTTTTTTTGTGAAATGTACCTGCCCATTTGACTTGTGGAGGTTGGTTGGAGCTTATTCAAAGGCAAATACTCATTTCCCCAGCAAAGCTGGCATTTAATGCTGAAATCTGTCCTTAGCAAGAAGGTAACCAAATGAAGGCTGAAGGGTGGAATTCCATAGAAAAAGTGAAGACACGTAAAAGGTGGGGTTTGGGTGTGATAAAAGTTGTATATGTCAGTGCAAAAAGACTTCTGAACTCTCACCTTTCCTCTGGCTGTCCAATAATCTGATTTTCATCATTCTTTCAACTGATATGGGATTGTTAGCCACTTGCTGGAAGAATGTGCTGCCAGGACTGACAGATCTCCAGAAGGCTTTGCTTCAGGTCTATGAAAGAAAAATAAAGTCTTTATTCTTTGGCACTGCAGCTGCACATGGAACAACCAGCACTATAGTGTGTTCCACATCACTACTTTCATGATATACTTTTTCATGATACAGCTATGCAAACCATGGTAGAATAACTTAAAATAGCATATGAGCTAATGAACTTGGGCAAGTGCTGAGGGGCTTCTTTGTGAGCTACAGACTTGAACAATAGCAGTGCCCCAACTGAGAGTTTTGGAGGGTCTTTTTCTACTTCACTTTGAGTCACTGTGACAAATTTTGCAGCCCTGGTTGTTTGCCCTGGTTGTAAGTGACATAATTATGGAGAGATCATGTTAATCTCCTTTCTCACTTAGACCATGCAGATTCCAAGTAGTATTTTGCTGAAAAGTAATGTCTCTCCATTATATTGTCTTCAATTGCAAGTGACCTGGAAGCAAAACTCAACTGTAGTTTTTTCCATAGGGTAATTCAGCTGTGCACATTCTTCTCTAGGCCACTGTTCTCTTCTTTCACCTCCCTTGTTGATGAAAATCTCTGGTGATGCAAAATGTGGAGAGAGGCACTTTAGAGGATGTTGTTGAAGACGCTTGTGTGGCTGAAGGACAGGTCCTGGTTTCAGCCAGGAGAGGGTTAATTTTTGCAGCATCCAGGAGGGGGCTTGCCTGGATCCCAGATGTTAACCAGTAACACCTCACTTTCAGGACCACCTCATGTCTTTGCCAGAGGTAGGGGACATGACTCTCTCTCTTCTAAGGGAAGGGAGTCCCTTCTGGTTGAGAAAATATGGTGGACAGAGCAGTTTGGCATGTGTTTATTGTCAGGCATGTCTGTGTAATTAATTTCTTTTCTTATACTTTTTTTATAATATCAGTGCTATTACTGATAATTTTCTTACCTCATTGCTGTTTCCTGTAAACTGTCCTTATCTTGACCTGTGATCTTTACTTTTTGTGCATTCAGCTGGAGGGGGGAGAGGATGTGGAGGTGATGTGATGGTGTTTTTAATGGGAGTACTAAATTGGAGAGCACCATTTGTAAACTACACAGTCTTAACTGACACCCAGTATGCAGCACTTCTAAAAAAGAATGAAGCAGGGGTTACCCTTTATTTGCCAGTGGGCATCACAAAGAAGATCCACACGAAGAAGGGATGTCTGATATGCAAAAATAGCAAGCCAACTGCTCCACCTCTACCTTTGTGAAGCATCTAAGACAGGCAGACCTGAAGCTTTGACGTGGGCTGAGCCATGTTGGCAAATGTACTTCTGGAAATGAAGCGCTCTCAGCAAAGCTGTTCTTACAAGTTGTATTGAATATTCTGTAACTATTGATATTACAGCCATGCTCTGTGTCTAAAACCAGGGACTGCCGACTATGGAAAAGGTTGTGTGAGCCCTATTATTACCATATGCAGCTTCTTCCAAGTAATTTACTCTGCAAACAAAGCTCTGAAGGACTTTTTCAAACCCACACAGCTGGTGTTCTCTAGCTTTTTAAAGATCTTGTGGTGGTGCGGCAGAAGCTGCCAAGACCACTGCCTTGCCAAGAGCCTCTCCTCTAGGAAAGGGATAGACACCAGACACTCGCACTACATGTTGTATCTTGAAGGTTGATGGCTAAGAAACAGGTGGGAGGGGTTCTTTGAAGTTCCAGTGGTGGTTTATTGGCCAACACACTGAAGGGATTCAGGGATAAAAGAACCAAGAACAAAGGAGAGTTTAGGGTTTTATATGGGACAAGGGAGGCAGAGCGTCAGATCTCTGGGTTAATGGGTAGAGGGAAGAGAGGCAGTACAAAGGTGGGGTTGCAAAGGGACCACAAACTGGAATTCAGGGGAGGAGCTGTAAGGAATAGGGACCAATAGGGAAAGCAGGAGCATGGAACATTCTAGAACTGGGGAGGAGAACAGAGATGATGTAACTTGGGTCATCAACATATAATGGCAGCGAACTGTGAGAGAGAGCATCTTTTGGTCTCACTCTGATGTAAAGGGGTGTCTCCTCCCAAGGCATCCCTGCCTTCACATCTCCCTCTGTGTCCTGGGATGCAACATCTGCTTATCACAAGGGTCAAAATTCTGGGTTTTTTGCAGGACTTAAAGCAAGTTGTACTGCCTCCACACACACTGTATCATCAAGGCAACAACCAGACCACTTCATTCAAGTAAAATAGCAGTTAACTCTTGCCACTCTACAATGGGGAGCAGTCGCAAGCTCTTTCCTGTGTTGAAAGTGTGTGGAAGACCACACTCTTAAAAGCCAGTGTCTATGAAAGAGAGAGCAGTCCTGCCACTTTTTTCAAGTATAGGGAGAGAGTTCACTAGACATTACCCATGGGGTCTCTCTTGAGGTTTTGAAGAATGTAGCCTCCTTTTATCCTAAACTACTGGCTGCATGTTGCCCTCTACCTTTCCCCAGTGACTGAGGTACTGGGAAGGTGCAACCTTCCTGAACTGCCAGCCACATATTGCCATGTTTGTGGGGGACCAACACCCAGCCAGAGAAAAGGTTGCTGTGCTCCCCTGGAGGGCCAACCCCTGAGCCATTGACATATAGTTAGGGTGAGAAAATACTGCCCCCAGAGGCCTTTGCAACTTTATGTTGATCCCTGTCCTGGGTTAACTATATGATGCTTTTATCCCCAATCGTCTCATTCTGAATGGTGAGTTCTGCACCTTTAAGAATGTTCTGGAGAGTGAAGGTGGGGAGAGAAGAAGCAGCAGGATTTTTTTCAGACACTGTACTAGTCCTCCACATTCCTGCTCCTGGACTGTGTTGTCTGCGGTGGACAGACAGCGGGACAGAGCTCTCCTTTGCTTTGAGTTAGTTTAGCTAGCTGAAGCAAAGAAATTCCCTGGATTTTTGGGTTTTTTTTTTTTTCCTTTTCTTTGGACCTCTTGAAACCTGCTCTGGACTGAACACTGAGGGGAGCACCGGCAGCTCACACCTGTGGCCCACCGGGCCAGGCCTGGCCTGTGACATTCCAGCACTGGCGGAACTGATCAGAGACTGAGTGAGCTGAGTCACAACCCAGAGAGGAACTTTTCTCCGTTTGTCATCTCTTTTGGAGTGGCAAAGGATTTTATTGCTTGATATTGTTTAGATTTTATTGTTTAATAAACAGTCTTTTTCCATCTTTCTCCAAGGAGATATTTTCTCCCAGACCAGTTTAGGGGAGGGGCTGATTGAATCAGCTTTCCCACTGGAGCTCCTTTGGGGGATTCTCTCCCAAATTTGCTCTAAACCTGGACAATCCCCCATTACTCATTGGCCCTTACCTTTATGCTCCGGCCCCAAGCCCTTATCCCATTGGTTACCAGTTTTGTCCCATTCCCTCACCTTCCCTATATAATGCCCTATTTTTCCTTGGTTCAGAGAGCTTCGGTCCACAGAAGCAGGGCTCCCTTCACAAAGGGCCCTGTTCTGAATAAGGGCTACTACTCGGTGGAGCGCCATACAGAGCTCTGGTGTCTTTCTCCGTGTTACCTAGAAGAAGAAAGCCAAAGCCATACATTGCACACCAGGCCGGGAGAAGGATTTGCCTGTGCCCTTGAGCCGTCCTTTTCAGGACACTCTTCAGGAATTCAGCAAGGTCGTGGCATCCTTATTACCTGCAGCGGCAAGTGGTGCCCAACCATGAGGCAGCTCCGAAGAGCCCCTGAAGAAACGCCCACTGCAGTTCTTACTGCAGAGCACGCCACCACTGTTGGGACTGCCACCTCTGGAAGAAAACCCCTCATGTCCTAGTGGGGACTGTCCGATGGGTGACAACTGGGACCTTCACTCCCCATCTGGGGAAAGAAGATCCCTTGAGGACTGGCCATCGGATGACCACCCATCCACCAGCTTTATGTTGACCCACCAGGCATCAGCCTGAAGAAAGACTGTGAGTTTCATACATATATTGAGGTCTTTTATTTTTCATTTTCCTTTTGCTGTTGGGTGGGGAGTGAGACTGCCAGGATGAGAAACAAGCTTAGTAAGTCTAAGCTCAGCCCTCCTGAGAGAGAAATATACCACTAAGTTGTGGGTACCCTTATTGCGGGAGATTTTAAGTTTTCAAAGAGAAATTTAAAGAGGCTCATTCCTTGGGTTTTTAAATATTTTCCTAGAGTTAATTGTGATTCTGTTTGTATGGGCTCATTTTGGGCTGAAATGGGGAGAAAGTTATAAGTTGTTCAAGCAAATGGGGATTTTTCAGTTGCGAAGTTTTTTCCTTTGTTCCACATTATCGTTCAATTTGTTGATAAATTGGGGAATACTCTGGGGAATGTTCTGGGATAAGTTTTGAGTCCCCAGTTAAAAACTCTTTCCCCTTCGACCTCTCCCTGTGTTCCCAAACCCTCTTCCCTGTCTGGGGAGCAATCGGCAGGTCGTTGTTGCCAACACGCACAGGGTGGCTGCCATCTCCCTGACGCCTCATAATTGCCTCTCTCCCCTTGCCAGGATGGCAGTGGCTATGCCGCCCTGGACCTTTCCCTCAACCCCCTCCCCGTGCCCACCTACCCAGTTGTGTCTCCCCCAGTTAAATTCCCCCACCAAATGGCACCGGCAACATGGCAAGCCCTGCCCTTTTGTCTCCTCCATGTCCAAACTGTCCTGCCCTTGCATCCCAAAATGGCCACTTTCCCGCATCTCCTCTTCCTTTTCCTGTGCCTCCCATTGCATCCTGCTCGTCCTCCCTTCCCACATCATCAATGAGTGTAACTGTGTCGTGACCCTCCCCTTCCATTAGGAAAACCCTCCCTGTTGCAGACCCCATCCACGTCCCCTCCAGTCTGAGCTCCTCCCCTGATGGTCCCTCTGCTTCTGGTTCCCACAACACTGGGACCGGAAGTCAGGATGATGGCAACAGGAAGGAGGCCATATTGCCTTCCACTGCCACATATCAACAGGCAAGTTCCAGCTGCCTGAAGAAGCCCCACACTGTTATCAGCACCCTCCATCCTCTTCAGAGGATGAGAGCAGCAATTCCTCAGGCTCCATTTCTAACCTTGGGTCTGAGGATCACTGGGCCAAAATTCAAAGGGAAGCCACTCAGGAAGGAGACTCAGAGCTGGCCGAAAAGATCTTCGCCTTTCCAGTTGTACATAAATACAGCAGGAGAGCAACTGCGATCAATTTGTGGGAACTTCTACCCTATGGGGAGTTAAAGGAGCTGTTAAAGCAGCCAAAGAACACGGTCAAGGCTCACATTTTTTCAAGAATTTACTAGAAGCTACCTTCTCTGCTCATGTGGTCCTACTACCACATGATATTAAAAATATTATGAACTGCCACCTCTCCCCGGTTGAATATATGCTGTGGGAGAGGCAATGGAAGAAACACACCTCGAACAATTGGCAGACATGTACTCCAAAGATGCCAATAAACCTAATTTAACTATTGAACAAATGGCAGGAGAAGGTGACTCCCAAAAGCCTCAAGACCAGGCCAAAGATGAGGCAGTCCTCAAAGATATTGCTACTGCCACAAAAACATCCCTGCTCATCACCCTTGATGACAATGTGCCAGCACAAGGCTTCACAAATATTAAACAAAGGGCTAATGAGTCCTTTATTAAGCATATAGACAGGTTAAAGATAGCACTCGAAAGACAAATGAAAAGCCAAGAAACTCAAAAGGAACTCTTGACAAAAATGGCCATGATTGAGTGCAAAACAATATTAACAGCCCTCCCCCTTGACACAGAACTGACTATTGAACAAACGGTTGAAGCCTGCACCAAGCACACCTCCATTGACAACACTGTAGCCCTAGCAGTTGCTAAGGGAGTTGCAGAGGGAATGTCTGGTGCATATGCAGTAGCAGCAAACAAACCAGCTGCTATTTTAACTGCAGTGAAGTAGGACATTACTTTAAAGATTGTCCCAAAAAATCCTTTTTACAGGACCAACAACACCATCCTACTAACCACCAGTGGCCCCCAAGACAGAACTAGTACCAGCAATGGCCGGGAAACTTCCAGCGGAGCGCGGGACAGCCCCACGCTCCGACACCAAATCAAATGCTGTATCACTCCATCCCACCCATGAGGTCCACCATTCCACCTGCAAGATCCACTGATGACTATCAGGAGTGGGGAAATGGACCACAAGCAACACCATCACCGTGGGAGATCCGTGAACACATGAAGAAGATCCAACACATGGAGTGATACAGATGGGAACCTGGTGCCAGCTGGTAACTGATCTGTCCATTGACTTCAATGATGAATGTGTTCATAAAATTCCAGTGGGAAAATGTGGGCCACTGGATGGTTCTTTAAACATCTTAATTCTCAGAGACACTTTCCACAGTCCTGAACAAATTTACATTTTTCCTGAAGTACAGACCATTATTCCAAGAGAAAAAAATACTTGTACAATTTTGTTGCACAGACTAGCCCTTTTATCTTTCTAAGGGAACTTCAATTGTTCAAATGTATCTTCTACCACCGAACTGTCCAGAACAGGTCCCTCTCAACCCCACCATAATGTGGGCCCAGGTTGTGGGCTCAAGTAAACCCATCATAGAGTGCGGCCTGTTCTGTAAAGGGGAGAAGATCCACTGCCCAGGCATGCTGGACACTGGGGCAGATGTCACCATCATTGCCCACTCCAAGTGGCCAGCCAGCTGGGAACTACAGGCTGTGGTGGGGATGATCTCAGGGATTGGAAGAGTCACAGTCTCCATGAGAAGCAAAAGGAGTGTTATCATGGAAGGTCCTGTGTGGCGTCGTGTGTTTTAAAATGCTTATATGAGTTCACTGGTAAAGTTGGTTATGCCTTTAAAAAGTTAAAAATATGGTTTGGTCCTTGGTCCCCTCACAATGGTTTCTCCCTAAGTTGTTTACCCCCTTGTTTTCCCGCCAATGGCTTGTCCTTCAGGATGACTGATCCCTTGATCCTTCCCTTTATGTCCTTATAAGTTTATTTCCTCCCTCCTGGTGCTGCCCACTTCCTCTGTCTATCATTGTAATCACCCCCCTTTATTTTGAGAATTTTCTGTGTCAATCATCCCTTACTCAATATATGATATGCTTCCAGAGCCTGTTCCCTCCCCTATGTAGTCCTTATTGGTCCAGCTGTGTCCCATGTTCCTCCCCTGAGCTTCGTTTATTGGTCACCTCGTGTCTCCTCCTCTCACACCCACTCCCTTTGTCAGTGCCTTCCCAAGCCGTCCTCCTCTGACACCTGTCCCTGGTCCCGCCTGGGAAATAAAGCACCTTGACATCTGCATGAGTGTTCCCTCTCTCCTTCCTTTATCTCGGGACTTCGTAGCTACCCTCTCGCCTGCACCACCCATGCCACAGATGGCACCACTACCCGAGGGTTTTCAAGGAGAACCCAGGAGTGTCAGATCTTGTGGTCACCTCTGGCCACACACTGGGAGCAGCTAGCCGGCATTTGTCCAGCTCCCGTGGCTGCAGAGCAGGCTACAGTCCCAAAGGCAAGATGGCAACCATCAGGCCATTTGTGGTGAGGGCACCACTAACACTCTGGGGCAGGGACCTGTTGTCGCAATGGGTGGCCCCACTAAAAATCCCTACTGGGGATTTTTACTGGGGGCCACTGTAGAACATGTGAAACCTACCATTCCCCAGCTCACCTGGAAATAGCAATGGCCAGTGTGGGTTGACCAGTGGCCCTTGTCTAACACCAAGCTGTGTGCACTAGAGGCCCTTGCGGAGAAGCAGCTTACCAAGGGCCACATTACTGAAACCAACAGTCCTTGGAACTCCTCTATCTTTGTTTTATAAAAACCTGGCAAAGATAGCTGGAGGCTCTTTCACAACATCAGAAAAATAAATGAAGTCATTGAAGACGTGTGTCCCCTGCAACCTGGCATGCCCTCACCTTCCATGCTACCTCGGGATTGGAAGCTCACTATAATAGATATCAAGGACTGCTTCTTCAACATTCCTCTCCATCCCTGGGATGCCCTGAGATTTGTGTTCATTCCCTCCCCAAACAGACAGGCCCCACTAAAAAGGTACCACTGGCTTGTGCTCCCCCATGGAATGAACCCCCCCCCCCCCCCCCCCCCCCCACCATATGCCAGTGGTACATAGCCCACATCCTGTCCTCAGTGAGAAGCCTGTTTCTGGACACAATAATCTTACATTACATTCTGGATGTGGGGATGACATTCTGGTCTGTGCACCAGAAGACAGATACTTGAAAATGCCTTTATAAAAGACAATTTAAACCATTGAAGACGCTGGGTTCGAAATCCGCAAAGACAAGATCCAGTATACCTGCCCCTGGACGGACCTGGGACTCCGAATTCGTGAGCAGACCATCATGCCCCAGCAACTTACCATCAGGGAAGACGTGAAGACCCTTTGCAATGTCCACCAGCTCTGCGGGTCCATCAGCTGGGTAGGTGCCCTGCTGGGGATAATGATGGACGTCCTCACACCACTCTTCAACCTGCTCCCCAGCAGCAAGAACCTGGATTCACCATGCATACTCACACCAGAAGCCCAGGAATCCACTATCAAAGTTCAGCAGGCCCTTTGTGGCAATCCCATTGCTACAAGCCCAACCTGCTTTTCCAACTAGCTGTCCTGGGTAAGGCCCTGCACTTCTATACTCTCATTTTCCAGAGGAACAGAGCACTGAAAGACCCACTCCTTATCATCAAGTGGGTCTTCACACACAACCAACATACCAAAACCATCCTCACTCTACAGGAAATCATAGCAGACCTTATTAAAAAGGCCAGAGCCCACCTCCGCACTCTTGCAGGGTGTGAGTTCACATCATTTTCCTCCCATTAAAGACTGGGGATCTGGAGCCTTTGCTCCAAACCAATGAGAGCCTCCAGTTTGCCCTAAATAGCTACACAGGCCACACTGACCCTGCCACAAACTGTTCAAACCAATTAATAATTTGGTCCCCAAATCATCACAAAGCAGAACACCACTCAAAGCCCTGACTGTTTTCACCAACATCTCGGGAAAATCCCACAAGTCAGTGAAAATCCCACAAGGACACAGAAGTGGGAGTGTCATGTCCAGGTGGTGGAACGATCCCGCAAATTGCAGAATTAGCAGCCATTGTCAGAGCTTTTGAAAAGTTCCAAGAACCTTTCAGTTTAGTTACTGATTCAGCTTATGTTGCCAGAGTAGCTGTGGGGGCTGAACACTCTTTCTTAAAGGAGGTCTCCAACCCAAATTTATACAAATTAGTTTCTAAATTAATACACCTCATCTCCCACAGAAAGCAACCATATTATATAATGCAGGGGAGGTCACACACCGACCTCCCATGTACCATCACAGAGACACTAGCCATGGGCACTATGAGGGGGGGACATGCTAGCCATGCCTGTGGAGAAAGCCAGTGTCCCCAACATCTCCCAGGTAAAGTTGTTGCACTCCTTTTTTCACCAAAATGTCCCAGATTTAATGAGAATGTTTAGGCTGCCCAGAGACCAAGCCAGGGTGATTGTAACCACCTGCCCAAATTTCCAAATATATAAAATTCCATCCATGAGTTCCAGAGTTGACCCTCAGGGTCGCAACAGATGCCAGATATGGCAAACCGATGTCACGCACATCCTTTCCTTTTGAAGGTCCAAATATATACATATGTCAGTAGATATCTTTTCAGGCACAGTGTTTGCTTCAGCCCATGTGGGAGAAAATGCCATGCACACCATCTGGCATTTTCTCCTTGTGTTTGCCACCCTGGGAGTCCCAGAGCAGATAAAGACATACAATGGGCTTGCTTACACCTCCCACACACTGAGGGATTTCTTCAGTCAGTGGGGGGTGAAGCACACCACACTCTCCCACAGGGCAGTCAGTTGTGGAAGTGCCCCACCAAACTCTTAAGAGAGTCCTTGATCAGTAGTGGGGAGGAACAGAGACCATTCCTCCCATTGAGAGGCTCTGTAAATCTCCTTATGTCATTAATTTCCTAAATTGTTCATCCTCAGAGCCTGACCCCCCTGTATGACAGCACTTCTCCAATTCAACCTGAGCTAAGCTCACCGAGAAGCCACCAGTGCTGATCAAGGACCCCAAATCACAATGAACATCAGGGCCTTCCCCACTGATTACCTGGGCGGGATGCCTGTGTGTCCACACCATCCAGCCCCAAATGTCTCCCAGGAAAAAAACATAAAACCATACCTGGGCCCCACAAACACTGCCCCCATGACAGACCACTCACAATCTGCTGAGACCCACACAGGTCCTCAAAATGAACAGTTAGCTACAGCCTGGAGATGGAGATGCTGCAAAATACCACAGCAGAGACCCAATCATCCTGTCACCAAATCTCAGACAAGACCACATTCTGCACCGGACCAAACACAATGAAGCTACTACTCTCCAACAACAGACAATAAGCAAAGCTTCTCAAACTTCTCTCCTCTTCGTAATGAGACAGAGTAAAAATCCCTAGAGTAAAAGCCCATTTTGAATTAGGTGAAATGTCCAGGAGAGGTGAAAAGTCTCTGAGGTTAAAGCTGAAGGAAAAACTGCAGAACAGACATAATAGGGAGACAAGGGAGAAATAGATAGAGATAAACAAGATCTACTGCAAGGCCAAGTCGACCTGACCTAGGAATTCTTTCTGATAAAAGGAACTAGCGGCAAATGTCACGCGAAATCCTGTAAAAATGAATATGTATGAACCTATTGTGAAACTGTATGCATATGTATTTGCAAGGAGGATAAAAAGGGACCTAAAACTCCCAGAGGTACGCATGCCTTTTGAGGAGAGCATTATCTCCGCATGTGTCCAGCGCTGTAATAAACATACCGGCTTTTACAACTTTAACAAAGTTGTGGAGTTCTTTTCTTTGTCTTCGCAAAACAGTAATCCTCCTCCCTTTCCCCTTCTTCCCACCCCAAAAACTCCACCACTTACCTGCATACTCCAAACTCCATCAAACCAATACCTGCCTTCCCCATACAAACCTCTACGTAGCTTTAGCCTTCCCCTCGAAATCCTCCAAAGTGTCTACTGTCCCTCAATGCTGCTACTGTATCTTAATGCTGCCTCCACCAGTGGCCAATCATACGTCCCCATTGTGCAAAATTATCCCATTGGCAAACTACTACCTCAAAAACTATTAATTTCCTCGTTGTCATAAAACCAATACCCCTTCCCTTTCTACAGTTTTTTAGAAAAGGTGGAGAGAAGATATAGAAAAATGATCCCCCTCTGAAATGAGTATTTTCTCATTTCAACCCCCTTCACATAAGCATCAGCTCTTTACAAAGATGGCACATAAAGCCCTCTTGGAGTTCCTGATCTTCTGGATGCTCCTGAGACCATTGGTGGTGGATGCCTGGCTAGTAGCACAGCCCAAAGAGAATATTTGGATCACACTTGCAAAGACTCTTCAACAGAACATGTTCTGTCCATGGGCAGTACTAGCAATCTCTTAGCCTCATGCCTGATAGGTATTCCTTTGAGGAATTCCCCTCCCTCACAGGGAAGGAGCCCAACCCAGTGGACACTTGGGATGAGTGGATGAGGATTTTACCCCATGCACCAGAGGGACTCCAAGAATTGAAGCTTCTGGGGTCCTCCAAGGCCACCTACTGTGTCAAATTCTATTACAGACCATTAGGTAAAGCATGGCCTGCCTCCGAATACCAAAAATCTATCTACCTAAAAGACATGTCACAAATGAACAAAATCTATAACTCAATTAACTGCTGCAATTATACCAGCAACACACTATCCGTTTCCTCTTGTCATCCCAGAGTGCTGCCCTGGAGTGTGTTCTTGATCTGTGGGGACAGCGTGTGGGCAAGAATCCCCTCCCATCTGCAGGGAGGTCCTTGTACACTTGGCCAGCTTACTATCCTCACCCCAAACTCAACACTGATTCATGACTGGCAGATGAAGAACAAATTGGCCTGTCAAAAAAGAGAACTCACTCAATAGGTGAAAATTGCAATAGCCAAATTGTTGATTTGCCACACATGAAGACAATGGTGATGTTCCTTTTCTACTCTGGCTTGCCTCCGTGAAAGCCCTCGGTGAGCTTTCTCACCTGGAGTCTTGGCTTGGTAAGCACGCTAACTTAACATCTGCTGTATTAAATGATATCCTGTCAGACAAAGAAACTATCAGGCATGCCATGCTCCAAAACCAAGCCGCTATTGACTTTCTCCTCCTTGCCCATGGACATGGCTGTGAAGAGTTTGAGGGGCTGAGTTGCTTCTATTTATCCAACCACAGTGAAGGCATCCACACTTGCATCCAAAAGATCCAAAATCTAGTCCAAGAACTTAAAACTGACAGCCTAATGGCTCAAAGATCTCTTAAGGCATTGAGGACTCAAAGGGTACGTTACTTCCCTCCTAAATTTTTTTTCCGGTCCTTTTAATTGGTTTTATTTTCATGTGTATGTTCAGCTGTTTTAAGAAGTTACTCACAAGGTCCCTCAGAGAAGCCTTTTTATTAAACAAAGAAGGGGGATTTGTGGGGGCCAGAGATCCACCCAGAGAAAAGCTTGCTGTGCTCCTCTGGAGGGCCAACCCCTGAGCCACTGACTTTCTAGTCAGGGTGAGCAATACCACCCCAGAGATCTTTGTGACTTTGTGTTGAACCCACATTACTCATTGGCCCTTCCCTTTGTGCTCCGGCCCCAAGCCCCTTACCTCACTGGTTACCGGTTTTGAGCCACCCCCTCATCTTCCCTATATAATCACCTGTTTTTCCTTGGTTCAGAGAGTTTCTGTCCATGGCTCCCTTCACAGAGGGCCCTGCTCTTAATAAGGGCTACTACTCTGTGGAACGCCATACAGAGCTCTGGTGTCTTTCTCTGTGTCACCCAGAAGAAGAAAGCCAAAGCCACACATTGCACACCAGGCTGGGAGAAGGATGTGCCTGTGCCCCTGAGCTCTTCAGTAGGCTTGTGGCACCCCTACCACCCCCTTGCCACTGCAGCACCTGTTGAACCTGTAATTTTCCTCCAAAGTTCAGAAGTTCAGGCTGTCTGGGATCTGCATTAGACTTTGTGTGGACACATTTGTTCTATTACCCTAAAGTTCAGGAGTTCACACTGTAGTCAAATTAAGACCCATTTCAAAGAGATAAACGCTAATTTCTCTTTCAAGACCTTCACCCCATCAAGTTGTTTGTAAAGACATTAGCTCCCATCTTGTCTGTGTTGAAAGAATGAGTTTGAGAAGGTTTTGTTGGGCCTCCAAGGCTCAGAGCTGAGAATGAACACCAAGGTGGGCTAGGCCTGGATGGGCCCTCCCTTCCTGCAGTACAGTTGCACAGGGTGAGCTGCAGCAGTGTTGCTGCATCCCCTCATTGCATTTGCAGTGCAGGAGGTGAAGGAGAATTCTCTCTGTGTGTCTAGTGAAACACTGGAAATTGCTCCCAGCTTCTGTCTGAACAGTGACATCAGCAAGAGGCAGTCAGGCCTCCTGTAGTTCTTGAAGGAAATGAGGAATGATCTTTACACGTCAATGGCTTTAAGCATTAATGAGCTTTACTCTCCTTGGGAGCTGACGTGGTGGCTTGGGTTTTTGTTGCGGTTTCAGACTTCTTTCAAGTTTGTTTTTAGGGCTGTATTATAAATGCCTCAGCAGAATGATCAGCGATGTAACTGCTGTTACTAGAAGAAAGAATTTTATCATTAAGTCTGCTTTGCTGTTAGCAAAACATAACTAAAATATAGCTTATAAAGCATAACATAAATATAGCTTCAGAACTCCAAAAAATGCAGTCCCTGCCAAAAGTGTATTGCAGATGGGTTTTCAAAAGTAAATGTAACTAATTCAGTTTGTCCCTACATAGATAGAGATTATATGTAGCCGTAGTCTCCTTGGAGGCAACACCAGCACTAAAAGGATGACTTCAGTGTAGATATGAATAATACTGGAATTTACATGTCCTGGTAGACTAGATCAAAAAGAATTTTGGGATGGTTTAGTGAACAATGGAAGTCTCTGACCGCAGGCTGCAAAGGCTATCAGGTAAAGAAAGATAAAACTTTGAAGACTGTGTTCCATCTTTTCTGACCCCTTCCCCAAGCCCACATTACCAGCACATGCAGACTCTTTGGTGCCTTTATCTATGAAATTCATTGAGGTGGAGTTAAAAGACTCACCAGGATCAGTGTCTGAGATGGAGTAACCATCATATACCCAGAACAGCCAGACTGGCCCAGGCTTTGCTGACTGCCTCAGCGTCCTGGAGAGCTGAGGAGTGCTGATACACGGAGTGAGGAGGAGTTTTGGAAGTGCCAGAAACCAGCAGCTGTAACCCCAAAGATTTCCTGATACTCTCCCTCTCAGTCTTTTAAGCACAAAACTCAACTTACAGCCACCACTTAGTCATCTTCTAGGTGGCTGATCCTCACTATGATTATAGCAGAGAGGATTGTTAAAAACCTGATACTCTGCCTGTCCAGCCTGGGCTTCTCTAGTTTGGACACAAACATTCCACATCTTTAATTCTGTGTGCACACTGAATTAAATTGCCGCACCGGCAATTTATTTACAGCCACGAACAGGAACAGGGTCACTCCTGATCAGTGTCTCAAACTTTATTTTCCCAGCATCAGACCCATTACATTGTTACAACAATGCAGTAAAAGATGCTGACAGTTCCCTGACCAAATAGAGTGCCAAAGGTTCTTAGCATTACAGCATAACATAAAACAAACGAAGTCTCAGATTCATCCAATCACAGGAAGCAAAAGCAAGTGACAGAAGTTTTCTCCAATGGCCTGAGGCCTTACAATAGCAGTTTTCTTTTCAACACAATGCTTCGTTCACAGAAGACAGAGCACAAAACTCTATTCATATTTAACCTTCTAAATGTATTACCTTAAAATATACTTTTTGGCAACCTAGAAAAGCAATTCAACATAGGCCTGCTGTTTTATTTCTCACATCTCAAAAGCTGCTTAGAACTTTTTCTGCTGGCTTGGCATTTCACTGTCTTTCACTGCTCTCGGGCCTGTCTTGTCAAAGCTTTCTCAAAAAACCCCCAAACCTATGGACTCCAACAGCCTATTTCTTCAAAACCTAGGATTAGTTAGTCCAAAGGCTCAAGACATGGGCTGTCAGGAGGAGGCACAAGCAATTGCTTGACCTCCTCAGAAATTCCCCCACCATTGTCCCAGTGTTTGTGAAGCTGACATATGCCTGCCCCTTGGGCTCCACTACAGTGTCTCCCCATCTCCTCTGAGGATTTCTGGCAGAAAGAGGGATGCATTCAGACAGGTTCTTGTCTTTTGGTCCTTGTCTGCTTGGCCTGCAGGCACACTTGGCTCTTCCAAACACAGGTCAAGAATGCAAAAGCATGTGCAGCTACGCAGCTTCCTGGAATACAAGAACTCATACAGCAAAACTCACCCAAGCCCTTCCCCAGTTGTCTTCTTGATGTTGAAATTTCTGGTATCCCAGCTCTGAGGCTATGACAACCATCCACCCCTCCTCATATCAGTGGATGTGTCTGGGGGTGCTGGTAATTCCTCCAAAACACCCTTCTCCTCCCCGATCATCCAATTTTCCATCATAAACTCCACCTTCACTTATGCAGAGAAAAGCCTTGGTCTCAGCCTAGGTGCTGACAGTGTGCCAAGCAGCCTTTGCCATCTCTCCTGAGCCTTTTCCTCTGCACAGAAGGCTTTGGCTGTGGGCAGTTCTTGCAAACTTTTGTTTGGAGAGAGGGGGCTGCCAGGCACAGGCACCTCTGGACAGCCAAGTTGGCCAGCAAGGCTACAGCCGGCTGCTGAAAGATGCCATTACCTCGATATTCTCGGCCAGCATGGCCTAGAGCTCCATCTGCTCCTCCCGGGGTGGGCTCAGCAGGTTTGGCCCCAGGCAGATGGCCAGGTTGCTGCAGGTCATTCTGCTGGTGGGCCCCATGCTGGCTGATGTGTTGGCACAGGGTGAGCAGCTGCTTGAGGAGGAGCAGGTTTACTGTGGGCAACTCTAGGCTGTCCTGAGGGAACAGAAAGGTAACATCCATCAGGCAGATGTTGCCCACAGCTGCCCCAAAGCTGGCATGAGGCAGGGGGGCAGCCAGCCGCCATGATGCGCAGGTCTGCAGGTGCTCTCAGCCAGCGGTTCAGGCCCTGCACTCAAAGGAAGGAAGCCCATGCTGGCCATGCCACCACTCAGCTGCACACCCTCTCCTCAGAGCTGATCCTGTGTCCAGCACTGGTTGTGGTCATGATCCTGGCCTCAGGCCCAAGCCTAGTCCTGGGCTGGTCCCAGTCCAAATCCCAGCACAGAGCTCCTGCTCTTGTTCATTTCCCCAATGGCGGATACCCTGTGAGCATGGAGGTAACTGATGGAGCTGGCAGGATGCCTGGGGCAGTGGCATCCAATGGAGACAAAGGGACCCTGTGGAGCTCGGGGTGGTCTTTATGGAGCTTGAGCTCATTTGGGATTGAGGAGGGAGGAAACATCAGGGGATCCAGGTCTGGGTGAATGGGAGCATGGACAATTCAGAACTGGTGCATGTGTCAGGATGCTATGGATCATAGCAAAGTATGTGTGGAAACCACATGGAGACAAACGGCTCCTATGGGGCTAGGGGTGGCCAAATGAGGCTCGAGACTGTATATGGGAAGCGGGGGGAGCTACATGGAGTGGGGGGGTGCCATCTTGGGCTGGGGGGCTATAGGGCACCAGAGAAGTCATTTGGGGCTAAGGGGAAGTAGTGAGAGCAGCAGTGACTTCTGGAACAGTTGTGTCCCAGTTGAAACACCCAGCAAAGGCAGGAGCTGTATCCTGAGCTGGCAGCACCCACACTAGGTACTCATTGCACTGCTTGACATCTCACTGTGACATCATATGTTGGGAGCAGTGGCTTTCAGTGTGCCTCACTGCAGGGAGCGTGGGTTTTGTGGCTGTCTTTGCAGCTTGTTTTGCTTCCCCTTCAAGGGATCTGGCTGGACTTCCTGTCCCTTTCCCTCATTTCCAACCCTCTTCTCTCCTCGTTTCCTGCCCTTTTCCCCCTCACCTCTCTCCCTCTTCCCAGTCACAATTCTCACCATTTCCCATCCCTAGTGTAAATATTGCATTATTTAAATGTTCTTGAGGAACCCTTCTTTGATTTTTAAACAACATGCATGTCTCTCATTAGGAACAAGGCAACATAAAAGCAAAACAATACATGTGGTAAAATAATAAACTTACACTATTGGAATAAAATTCCAATATTACCGGATGGAAAGTGCCTGGGCTCTTCTGTCTCTCGCTGCTTGGCCTGAGACAGCAGCTGTGGTGGTTCTCACCACAGAGATATCTCTGGCTGGCTGGATGCAGCGGCTGGGCCACCCAGGCTTGGAGGAACTCAGTTTACCTCTGGGAGAAAGTCCTTAGGCGAGGTGAAGAGGAAAAGGAGCGGGTGCAACGGAGCTTAAGATCCAGATTTTATTCCAAGGTCACGGGACATCTGAATACCAAGAATCTGCTCCATTGAACAGAACCGCGTGCTTCGCATTCGGTTTTAAGGCCCGGGCAGAGGGAGGGAAGGGACAGGTGAGCCACCAACCAGGTGGGAGGGGCAGGGTCTCAGGGGAAGAGTGACACCCAGGACAGGCCAATGACCCTTGACACTGAGGGGCATCTTTTGAACTTCTGCCAACCAGGCAGTGTCCCTGGAGGAATGTTAGCTGTGACTGACAGCACTTAGGAGGAGACAAAGGGGAGGGGGAGGAGGAAGGTATTGCCACACCTGGGAGGGGCTGGGATGGCTGAGAGGAAAGTACTTCACACTGCAACATCACACTAAGCAGAAATAAGTCAGGTAATAGACATAATTAGTACACATGAGAGATAGGGTTTTCAGAAGAACACCTCATTGATTTCCTAAATATTGTACCATCACCCAGAGTCTGCAATGGCTGGCAAGTGAGGGCCTGGAGAACCATTCTTGGGAAAGGTTTCAAAGTTCATTTCAAAGGGGGGGGTCTGTCTGTTATAAGTTCAAATTGGCAAGTCAGAGTGACCTGAGTATTGTTTTGGTACAGAAAACACCTGGGTTTGTTGCCATACTTCCCAACCAGGTAGGGCCAGGCCTTGGCCAGAGCCCAGGCCTTAACTGGAAGGGTCTCCCTAACGTGTCCTAAAAACAAACCTTTCAGTAATAGCAGTTACAAAATTTCTTAAAATCACACATCTTTCAGATTAGCTACACAAAGATATGTTAAAGTTTGTAAAACAGCTGGCTTTGTTATCTATCCTTAGCTAAACAGTCAATAGTACCATAGACAAATTGCAACTAACTAAAGTAATGCATATGTGCGACCTTAAGCAGTATCCTGCTTAGTAACAAGATAATGCCTGTTATAAATAGTCAGTGAATTTACGTGTGAGATTAATACATCAGCAGTAACTGTCCTAGGGAACTTGGAACAATATTTTTCTAGACATTTATGCATACATGACACTAGAACAAAATAAAGTAAAAAAGAAAGCACTAAAGAGTTTACAACTAATAACAGCCATTATCTGGGATTACTACTCATTCTTCTCTTGCTATAGAAGATAAAATAGCAGAGATTGTAATAAATGATTATGTTAATTAACTAGTGCAAAGCAATGATACCAATAGAATCTTTGATGAAATCAAGGGTCTACAAACTATCTGTACATATTTTAGACAACTTATTATTTTATATCTTTAAACTGGTGTTTTCCAATGTTTTATCATAGTTTTTTTCCGTTGGTACCATCTTAACAAAGGAAGTGTATCTTGTAACTTATATGAGCAGATTTGAACAGAAGTCAACTTTACATGAACTTCCTATTAGTCCCTTCTATGATAATTGTATTTTAGAATGTAAACAAGTGTAATTTTAACAGAACTTTAAATTAATTTCAATGAAATTCAGTGTCACTTAAATATAACAAAAGTATACATATTAGAACTTAGTTTATGTTATTGAAACTGAATAGAAATTGATCTTAAATAGCATTCAACAGAACTTCAAATAATTTAGATTAAACAACACTTAAACTTGACTTTGTTTAATTTAGTAACACTTAACAAAATTGTGACAGAAATTTATCTTAACAAAAATTAACTTAATAGAATTTTACCTTAACTGAACTTCGGTTTAACAGAATGTAAACTTAACATCACTCAAGTTTAACAATACTGAAGCTTAACCTTGCTTTATCTTACCAACACTTATTTTGTGGTTAAATTAAGCTAGTAGAACTGAAAATTGAGTATCAACTAAATTTAAGAAATGTTAAGTTTAATAGAACTGTAACAAAACTAGCGTTGAGAATGTTCCTTTAGAAGCTCCAGATACAACAGAATTTTACTAATTTTGACTTTATTATTACAAATGAATAATATAGCAGCATCATAGATTTACTGGAAGGATTATAAAGATGTGACAAATATGTTGTAATTTTATGTAATTTAGTTTGGAGAATAGCTCATGGTAACTGCAAATATTATTGAAAATACTTATTCATTGTAAGGATTTTTCTGGTATAAATATAAGTTAAGGAGGATTTTTTTGAAGTGTAGCTTTATTGGAAAAAAAAAATTACAACAATGTAGATTTTGGCAAATGTCCTTCAACTTTGGCAACTTTTCACAGATGTCTATAGAATAGATTGAGCTTGACCTAATGAAGATTATGGGATATAAATATTTAAGGCATAAAAGAATAAGAATCCAGTTATATAATACTGTCATGAGTTCTGCACAAGTAATTTGGCTACGTTAGTGGGTGTGTAAATTGACACATATATAAACAATTACAAAGTCAGGATTTCAGATTATTTTAAAAGAGTGAGTTACCATTCTCTGCAGCTGTAGTCTATTAATGTACTTACCACTGTTTTGATATCAAGTTAAATTTAATTTAAACGTGGTAAGGAAAAATAACTACACTTGAATCAATAAATAGGTGTACACAAGCAAAAGCTGTCCACATGTGCCTTCATAGCAAAAAAGATTCACAATAAAATTACCTTATTAAAATTGGGGGTAGAAAGCAAGGAAACTGACAAAATTATGGTTAACATGACTTTATCTGATTGTGCAGTGGAGTTTTTGTGAGCTTATTATTTCTAATCCGCAAATATTTTTTGCTGATAATGTTAATGGGGAAGTCAGGGTTTATTTTAAAATGAGAAGAAAAATGCTTTGGTTAATGAGTGGTTAAATCTACCATGGGCCTCACTCAGCTAATTGTTCTCAGAAACTATTGCAAATCATTCCGTGTTTTGACATTAGGTTTTAAAGTTAACTGCTGCAGGGTTACACTTTAGTCCATTAATATTCACCCTAAATATTTCTAAAGAGGGATTTTTTTTGATTTTGCAAGGGGTCACAGTATTTTACAAATATGAATTTTCCTTTCCACAAACTAAAACATTTTCTATGCGGTAATAGATGGTGTTTTAAAGGTACAAGCTTGCAATTATATTTTTAAGTATGTAAGTTTCTAATTTTCATGGTAACAGGTACCATCATTATAATTTAGCAAAGAACCAGTGTTAATTTAGTGCAATCAGACTTTTAAACTAAAATTCTTTTTGAAAGGGGTATACATTCCACATGGCAAGCTCTTTCAATCATGCAATGCATCAAAATTTTTGTTAAAAAAGTTAGATCTTGTCATGTTACTGATATGTAAGAAGACATTGCATTCACAGGTTTGAATCTCTCCAGTAAACAATCCTGTTAAAACCCACAGTTCACTGAAAAGACAAGGATAATTTTAACAAACATATTTAAATGCATCTTCTAGGCATTCCGATTACAGTGTGCCGTAGCTTCAGCATTTTATGTGGGGTGTGATCCCGCTGTGTACTCGGGGATGACTGGAGGGGGGAAGGAGTGGGGCTGAGGGGGACAAGCTGTGCCACATGACGGAGCTGTCACCCAGCGCTTGGGAGATGGCAGCGAGCTCCGATGAGCCTCCAAGCCCAGGGGACCAATACAGTTCCATGGTTTCTTTGTCTAGCAAACTTCACTAACCTGATTTTATTAGCTATGTCGGCATTTTGCTTTCTGTCAGATTGTGGGCAGCCCTCTTCCTCATCGTAACCTTCTCACTCTCATTGTTCGTAGGCAAAGGAACAAGGAATGGTATTACCAAAATAGGAGGTGTTAAGCAGGTCTCTGAGCCAAGCAGTGGCAGCGGCGGCAGCAAATGTGACTTCTCCATCAGCTTTTGATTGCATTAATAAATCTTGAGCCAAATGCCACGAAGTTACCAATTTTGTGGCTATTTCATCTCCCATTGTAGCTGCCACCCATAATGTTTGCACTACCTCCTCCTACCTTTCGACAAAAAAGGTGGTTTGTACATCTACTCTCATGCTATTTCTTTTACACAGCAGCAACAGTTTGCAATGTCTGTTTATCATATTTTATCCCTTGTTTGCCTAACATAAGTGTCCATATATTTACTGCATCTTTTTCTTCAGTAGATACCTGTGTTCCCACTTTTTCCCCAGTAGCTCACCTTTCCAAAATTGGTCTGGGCTTCTTTTTTCAGCTCTGCATGCCATGTAATTCTGCAGCTTTCTTTGCTGCAGTTTTTCTTGGAAGCTCTCCTCACCACCTCCCCCATTTTGGCAGCTCTCCTCACCGTCTCTTCTCTGGCATCTTTCAGGCTGCCTCCGTCTGTGCCACTCTCCTCACAGCCAGCTATTGCAATCACCTGGGATCACGTCCTACCACGGATCATGTCCAACCACGTCCTATCACATTGGGATCACCAGATGTTGCAATAGAGATGGACAAGGACACCTCCTTCTTTATTCACCACAGGCAATCTTTATTCTCCATAGCTTATATTTGTACGGGTATCAGAAGGCATCATGTTTAATTCTAATTGGTTAGCAACTTTTTGCTTCCTCTATTCATTGATTGGTAATGGCTAGTGTACATGTTCATCAAAAACTTTCTTCTCTCTAGATACGTTTACATTCTTATCTCCTGGGAACTCAGTCTTTCACACAGGTAGAATCTTCCTCCTCAAGGTGCAAATTGTTTTCCCACAAGAATAGATTGATATGCAAACGGATACATAAACTCACTGTTACAATTCCTTTCTCAAGGGAACTTATCAGGCTAGCTGTTAGCTGTACCAGCCGAAGCAGCAAGGCCTGAATCATTATTTTACAAGGTCACACATCTCCATGCTGCCCCGGTCTTGTCTGCAGCAAGGAGCAGGACCTGGCAGCTCTCCTGTCTCTCAAGTGTGGGATGGCTGTGTTAATTTCCTTAGCATTTTAGTATGTCATTTAATGCAGAACAATCTCTAAAGTAGAATTTTTACTCTTGCTGAAGAGATGGTGATGGGCCATTTCTCCCATTTATTGTCATCAATACAAAGATTCTGTTGAATTGCTGGCTGCTGCTGCCTTATTTTTCAGATAGATTCAGCTCCTTGCCCTTCATTCTGCTTTAGTTTTCAGATCAGGTATGATGATCACACTCAGTCAGGTGTCTCTAAAAATTGTGCGGTAGGGCTGGAGTTCTTCTGGAGGCTGACGATACTGTTGGAATCGTCACAGAAGGTGGCAATCCACTTCTGCTTTAGGCAGCCCTGCTAAAAGGAGATGGTTACAGACACCAGACCAACAGCTTAAGGGACAATCAGTCCCTTAAGTGCAGTGCATGAGAAAATACAGGTGAGTAGTACAGTTATTTGGGTGATAATATTACATAATCCACCATGACTGGGCTGCATCTAACATCTGGGCATACAAAGACTTATATGACCACATCTGTCAGGCAGCAGGGTACTATCTCTTCTCCACACAAGCGACCTATACTGGCCAGTGGCCTTGTGGAATGCAAATGCTATGGCTGGACTGTCCTTTTTACCATCAAGCTGCAGAAGTACCATTTGGCTGGTTAGCCAAACATTACACTCGCCCTTGCTCCCTCTCTGTACCAGCTCTGTCTCTGGAGTGCACAGGGCCCTGAAAATCTGTACATGGCAGTACTGCCCCACATTCCTGGGTGGGCACAGGCCTGGAAGTACTGAAAAAGGCAGGAGGAGCTTCATGCTTCCCTTCTACACACTGTCTTAAGAAACTATTTCTCAGGCATACCAGCCTTATAGGCACCCAGTGAGTCTTGGCAAAAGTCAAACTGATGGCTAATGTGTGGAAGTCACCACACAGAATGCAAAATGAATGCATGGGGTAATATCCTGAACAGACAAGAGGAAACAGGCGGAGGCTCAGAAGCAGAAAAACATCTTGGTTTAACCTAAGAATGACCACAAACACTCCTGACAGTGATCACACCCATTTGTACCAGCCTTACACTACAGTATGTTAAGGACTAAGAAAAGCCAAATAAACCAAGATAGCAGTGGTGTGGAAGAAAAGGAAACAACTTGAAAGAAAGCATAAAGGCAATATTAAATGATCAAGGAAATTGTATTGGTAATGATTTTTATTCTTTTTTAAAGAAATACAAATCTTGTAACACTGCCTAAATTAGTGAAATATTGAAGTACCACTTGGCCACAGGCCTCTGAAAGACTGTTTCAGCTTCTCAAAGGTGTGAGTCGTGTCTTAAAGGTGAAAAATAACTGAAACTAGAAACATCAGTGGATGCACCCAATCTCAAAAGTCTCATGCTCCTTCTTTTCTATTTAAATTAAATTAATTTAAAATATATAAATTTAACAATAAACACATAAATAAATAAATACAAACAAAACTAAAATAAAATAAATTTAAACAAATTTTCAAAAATTACCTTTAAATAAATTAAAAATTAACATTTCCAGCTGCTTAGTTATTTGTATGAATATATTCTGCTCTCTTGCACTGTGGATGTGGAAAAACACTTAAGGAGCCTTTCAGCAAATTTGGAGTTAGTATTTTTTTTTAACTGAACTGCAAGACTGATTAATTAACGTTTACATTCTCATACCTTTTACTGGGTTGAGAAAGCTTTAACTGTAAACTGCATACTTAAACTGTCTGTTATGCTATTTTAAACCCACAGACAACTTACATGAGGTCCATTGTTTCAAATTTTGTTTTCAACTTAACTGTATTTTTAAGTAGCAACTGCACACTCCTGTAAAAAAACCAACTCAGTCAAAAAACAGGCTGGCAAGTAAACACTGAAAACAACACAATTCCCTCTCTATTTTTCCACTTCTAGCTGCCCAGCATGAGGAAGAATGTCAGGAGGCTGTTGTGTCACCTTCTTCCTCATCTTTATTGTAGATATGCTGCTGGTTCTCGTGGCTGATGCTTCAACAACCTAAACCAGCTGGAAAAAAATCAAAATGAATAGAATATTTAGTACCAAGTATACTTGTTCTTCCACAAGCTATGAAGGAAAGACAGTACTGTGATGATACACTGTATCTGCATGGGTTTTCCTCTACCACAAAACCAGCAAGCATGGAAAACTACCTCTGTCACATTACTTGGCATGCTCAGTCAGTTTTTTTCCTGCCAAAGGAATACGGTCCCAAAGCTGCAGCAACTGCTCTCCAACTTGTGGTTCCAGCTCCTAGAAATGATCAGGAAATCAGGGAAGTTACCTGCACTGCTACTACTGAGCACATAGAAACTATTTATTACTGAATTGTTAGATGACATTGCTGGTTATTGCTTTCAACCCTTCTAGAAGAGCTCATCTATTTTGCTATTGAGACAAACATTAGAACTTGCAGCAAAGCAAGGTTTTCTTACTAGGGCTCAGCAGGAGGTAGAAACTTTCACAAGCCATCCTGGCCTACAGGCTGTTTGGGGTGTTTTCATTGACAGTGAACTGTCAGTTCTCACAAAGACAATTCCCAGCGAACACCCTACCACCATACACAAGAACAGATGCACCAGACACTTTGAACGTCACACAGATCAGTCACTTACTAACTAGAGATCATTATTTTCCACACCTTTTAAGTTTAATTCCATCAAGTGTGGTGGAGAATATGGAAACAGAGGTCACAGAAATACATTGGCCATCCTTTCCTTGTACTTCTCCTTTCCTCCAGTTTCTTACAGCTGGAGAGAGGATTTGAAGGAGAGAAAATGATACAAAAACTTTAGCTCTTGAATCCTCAAGGAGATGTTCAGGGAGGGAATGGGGAGAGGGCAGAAACTGCCACACAGAAATTTTGTACCAATTCTTTGGCTTTTTTTAGTTGCATTTTTAGAGCTGTAAAAAGTACAAGAACTGTCCTAAGCTTCACTCTAACTTAAACCTCAGGATTCTCTTCAGGCTTTACAGAAAAAAATTAATAATTTTGAACAATTATTTGGGTGTAACAGACTATCTAAGAGAACACATCTCAAGCAAATAGGGAACAAACCCTCCAGAACTAAGTTACAAACTAAAAACAAAACCAAACAACTTCTTTTTGGAAGCATCCACCTTTAAATAATTTTTTAACACATAAGCAATAAACTTTTTATCAAAATAGCTCCATTACTTCAGCAGTAATTCTGCATTAGCTGAAGGTACAATACACTAATGAACTGTGAATTCAGATCAGCAGGTACACAAACAAGTGGAGATAAATGTCAAGGCTGAACAAGCTAATAAAAAATACACCAAATACATTCTACCAAATAAAGAAAACTTCAGAAGAGAGTAACATTACCTGGCCATCCCTACTTATCTGTACTTTCTTACTGTCATTCCATGGGTTGAGCAAATGGTGTGCAAACTGAAAAGGAATGCTTTCTTTTCGGATCCAGTCCACCTTAAATACACCTCCAAAACCAGCAGATCCCCAGTCTTGACTTTTCTCACACCCAATCGCTGAACCCATTCTAGCAAAACCCTGAGAAAAAAATTGAAATATGAAAGAACAGACATAATGAGGCCATATCTGTCTATGGTGGAATGAGATAAACAACCAAACTTCCTATGAAACTTTCAAAGTAATTCACATACTCTCCACCATGAAGCTAGAGCTTCCAAAATGTTTACATCTAGAAAGTTAGAAGAATCACTTCTTTTTCCACTTCAAATATGCCTTGTAGGGTTTGACCATAAGGAATGTCTCTCAATGACAAAATTATCACTAAGGGTTTTTTGAGCTTTGTAACAGATAAAAAAGCTGTTGCATAACCACCCAAAGAAGGAGGAAGTTGAGATGAATATTCTACTATAGAATAGTCCATTAGATATTCATCTTCCTTGTTACTTTTAGGTAATTTTTGCAGAAATCCATTTGTTCCTTCTCATGCTCCCTCTGTGTTAATTTTCACACAGAATTAGGAGAGTGTAGCTGTTCTTCAAAGAAAGAAGTCAAAGTTGCTTTTATTTCCTGCTTTAGTGAAGCTGGACGAAATTCCAACACAACAAATATTCAAAAAGAGAATGAATGAAATCCCCAACCTGAGACAGCATCTAACTTACTTAAGGACACCCTGATTTACCCACACACCAAACAAACTGAAAGTAAACACAACCCCACACACAACATATCAATACACCATTCAGGACTGAGCAGTCCAAAAGATGCAGTTCAGTAAATTACCAGCACACACTGCTGTTGTAAGACAGGCAGTCCTAGATAGCTCAAGCCAGACTTAAATGAGAATTAATAAAAGGAACAGAGAAAAAAAATAAACATAGACTAGAAAGAGACAGCTGGGACAAGAGAAGATTAATAGGGAAGTTAATCTCACATTCCCATGAGGGTGCAGTGCATTGTCAAAACTGGAAGGGAAGGGCAAAGTCAACCACCTACACTCCTGACTTGAGGGTGTCTTCTCTTTCCCACTTTCTTGTCTGAGAGGACCAGTGCAACAGCCCATTTTCAGTGTCAACTGACTTGCTGAAAATTACTTTCCAGCATTTGCATTTGCCAAACCATCATATGTAATATGTCACAGCAGTCCTTCAGTGGTATTGCCAAGACAGCTGTGTTTTTTGGTTGGTTCATTAGATTTTAAGTTCAGCTGACTTTTATAACTAACTTATCTATGAAGAAGTAAACTGAAATTTCTTTACCTGGAACAACTGAATTTAGCTGTCTCACAGCTAACCTGCAACTTTGCATTACCAGGTCAAGTTTTTACTTCAAATTGACCACAGATTTGACCAACAAACTGTTGACAAATATCTCACTGAATATGAAGTCCATACAGAGCTCTGCAAGAATCATGGCCGGCTTCCTAATTGGAAGCGAAGTTTTAATCAAAATTATAATAAAGAAATGTATGAGTTTCTTGGCTTTAGAAAGCTGTGACTTGACTGTAAGTGCTTGCTCACTTACAATACACATTTTGGCATGCAAACAGTAGCAATCCCCTACTTTGTTAGGATTTTTGTTTCTGATGGTTGTTGTTTTAGAGGATTAATATAGGGTACAAATATTTTTCTTACTCATGATGTTTGGAGAAAATTCCATCTCAGCTTTGAAATACTCTTTCTTCAGACATTTGCACATTGCTCTGCTTCTCAGAAAGTCAGAAGCCATAAGCAAAGCTGTCCACACCACACACAGTCATTTGCTTCATCCTCCTAAACCATCAACCACTGCTAACAGCTAGTTTAAGATTAAGACCCACCTGAAAGCATCCAGACCCTTGAACAGAAAATATTAAGTAAACCACGCTGCTCTCCCAAAAGGCTCCATTCAGTTTCCGTTCGTTACTTGGTGTAGTGGACCATATTCCCTTCTGTTGAGAAATAGCAATGTTTTGCAAGTTGCTACTTTTCATTATAAAGTACCGAACTGGCATATTTTGTATTGGTGAAGGAGATTTGCAACCCTGGAAGAAATAAATTAAATTAATAATTATAATACAACAGGCTTTATTTCTGAAGTTTCACACACAAGGACAGAAATCCCTTGACTGTACTCCTCCCTTCCTCCTCCAGGTTCTAGAAGAAACATAAAATCTATCAGCTGGTCCTGTCCAAAATGGCTTTGAAATGTATTTCATATCTATTTTACATTTTTAAAGCACTTTTCAAAATAGTAATTCATCCATGAGGGGCAGAAAACAAGTAGAGCAGAACAGGATAAAAAAGTCTACTATTAATTATAATTGGTTTAAGTCTGACACATCCTGAGATGACACCAAAATTAATCATTCAAGAGTGCAGCTTACAGCACTACTCGTATTTCCACATTCAAGAAACATGTTTTCTTCCTTTTACACTGTCTTAATTTAAAAGCTGAAAGATTCAAGAGGAATTACTAAATCCTCCAATGAATCCATGATGTTTCCTCTCAATGATCTCTTTAGTGTTACTGCAGTCTACTATTCAAGTATATAGGGACAACTATGACAACAATCTCATTTAAAATGTGTGCTTTGTTAAAATAACCATCACAAAAACCCCAAGCAGTCATAGTAAGGCAGATAACATAGAATCAATATCAATGTATGCTATTACAGAAACAGAAAAAAGCAGAATCCAAAAACTTCAGAAGTGTGTGTATAATATTCTAATTTAGTTGAAAAAAACTAATACACATTCATTAGAACAAGGGTTTTTCTTAAAATCTCATTTTTTTTACTTTGGATAGCTTTACCTCAGCAGATGACAAATTATTTTTACTGTATTAAGCTAGTGAAACAAGGATAATTAGTCTAGATTTTAAGTTCCAGAAGGAAGTATTATGCAGCTGTTATAAATTAAAAGTTAAGTTAGGTTCCTAATTTATCAGTAAAATACCTAATTGCAGAATGATATCAGCAAGGAATTTTATTACTTTTGAAGAGCAGGGTGATATGTTAGAGAACTCTACCTTTCCAGACACCGGAGAAGAAGGACTAGCACAGGGGCTGGAATAGCTACTGCTGTCTGCAGGCTTCACTGAGGACTGAGCTGATCTGTCATCTGAGGATCGTTTGGAAAGCAAAATGTCTTTTTCTTTGTACTTCTTTGGCTGGTGGAGTGCAGGAGATGTAGATTTCACTGAAACCCTAAAAAGACATACCTTGAGTTTCACAAGCAGTCACTGAACAATTTACATCGACCTGTCAGCCTACTGCATAACCACATGTATTACAGCAACTACAAAATCTATTAAACCCTAACTAAAAAAGACATACTGATCATGCATTGCTTTTTAATGCTACTGTTAAACCTGTTCTGCTACTTCTCAAACATCACAATTCATGGACAATATTCCTGACTGCTCTCTCAAAAAAGCAGGCCCAGGTATGAAATACTTCTTTATGGGATTACAATGCAGCATACAACAGTATAACACCTTTGAACGGTATTTCCACCGTTTTCACCTTCTTATTACTAGCAGAAATTTAAGTGATGCTTGTATCCATAATTTGCAACCTACAGTGAGCATAAGACCTCAACATCTTACTTTTCAGCATTAGAGGAGTCAGACAATTCAGTTTCCGTTGAGCTTTTTCTGCTGTTGATTGACTTCCAGGTAGATGCCAAAGGAAGTTCTTCACAAGTCACAGGTCTTGGTCTCTGGCCGATTCCTGAAGGCTGCTGAAGACCTGCAGACTGTTCTTCAGCACTCAGAACAGCTGTAATTGCTCTTACAGTTGTTTCATCAACCTGAGACCATGGTTTAGAAGGAGCTCGCATACGACGCAGGAACAAACTGTGCCACTTCTGCCTGAGTTGCAACAGCATACCAGCAGCCTGTAATGGATTCAGATTCTGTTAAATGCTGATGAAAATTAGATCAGACAGGTAAGAGGACCCTATCTTTTTCCCATCAGGCAGCACCTGGCATTCTAATATAAACAGGGCCCAAAATGAAAGGCAGGACTAAGGTCTTGGGGAAGGGGAATAGTCCATATTTAAACTAAATGTTAATTTACTTTCTTTTCCTTGGGTGCAAGGTAATTTTTGAAACATTTCATTTAGCTCTGTACTAAACTTAGCTTTTTACTGTAAATCCACAGACTTTTTTTTCCTTTTTATCTTTCAAGAAAACCCAATCATTTCATGCTTTATGCCCTTCCTCTCAAATCAGTCTCTACTCATGCACTCCTCAGTCATACTTGAGGGAAAAGAGCTCTAAGTGATATTTTTCTTACACAGACATCTGTTCAAATGTGATGACTAAATTCAGAAGACTGTAGTCTAATTCCCATGTTATGAGCCATTAAAATAAATTTTGAAAAAAATTACTCTTTTGGACATGTCTAGGAGAGACAGTATTATTAGAGCTGGTGAAATAGTGTGTTTCATGACCCATAAACTACCTCCTACCATAGCCACAGCTCCTCAACGACATAAAGACTTCAATTTCAAAGAGATTTATATTTTTCCTTCCAAAATCTGACAGCAACTTTCTTTCAGCAACTCCCGCTTCAAGTGCTCCTTTTTTGATCTGATTTTGGTTACTCTTGCAGAAAGAAGAATACAATATGCCAATGTGACTCTTCTCTCAGCTCCTGTTCAGATTCTGGCAATCCCACCTCCTGCTATAACCTGATGGAGCACCATGCAGGCAGGACAGGAGGCCAGAAGCAGCAGAAGGACCCTTATGCAGCCACTGTCACCTGCAGTTTGCTGTCCCTTGCAGCTATTATCTTTTGTCTGGCAGTCTCTTCAGAATCTGCTGACTTGTGGAAAGGGACAAAACTGCCAAGCTCAGACATATAAAACATCATACTGCCCAGAAAGTTTTTGACAGAGATCTAACAGCATCTGCACTGCTGAGGCTTTCCTGCTCCCTCGTGTGATAGACAGGACACCCACAGCAAGATGGGGGAAGAAGAATGAGCACTCTCACTGTTGACTTAAATGACTAATTATTTTCTTTCCTTTTGCTCACAGGTAAAAGAATTGAAAGGTATGGGTGATAGGTTATGAAACATTGCAACTTGGATGTTGAATACACAAGTTCACACGACAGACAGCTCTGTGCCAAAGGGGATTGAAGCCCTTTAATTCTTGATGAGCTCATGAACTAAAGGTTAAATCACTGAGTACATAGTTCAAGAGACCCAAATGGACCATGACATTCTTAGAGAAAATTCTTGGCTACTCAAATGCTACAAAAACCTTTTTCACATCTTTTTACAGTTCTACATGAAGCAAACCTAGGAGTGATTTCTTACTTACTTCAGGGTCCAGTTTGAGATGGAGCCATTCGTCCAGCTTCAGTAGTGCCAGATTAGCAGTTGTTTTGTCCTCCATCTCACTGTCACTGCTATCATTAGATACCCCTCCTCCTTAATTAAAAAGTATTATTATTAGTATTAGACAAAAGTATTATTAGTAGTAAGACAGAAGTATTATTATTAGCATTATTTCTACTTATATACAAAGAAACGACACTACTGTATTAACAGAAATAATATTTTTCCTTCTAAAATTGACTTTAAAATGTAAACATTTGTAAAACTACCTCTTCTGTAAATACACTGAGAAGTCTTTACTCCAGATAGCAGTAATCAAGTAGCCAGACCTGCTGTAGGTCCTACTATGTAAAAACCTGTTCTGATAGGATTGGACTCAACTCATGTATCTTCACCAGTATTCACAAGCCACTATCCAACTTTTGCCTAAAGCTGTTTGCAAAAGCACACGGGGCTCTATTTCCTAGTAAAATAGCAGATTTAAAGGCATAGTAAGAAAAAAATATACATATAATACATATCGCTATTGATTAGGAATCCTTATTTTTCTAAAATGCAATTCAATCAGCACGAACACTACTCTAAGGTTAACAGTTTAAAAGCAAGACAGGAAAGCTTCAGAAATAGGTTGGACTTTTAATTTGATTCCAACTATGAGAACTAGCAGCAGTTACTTTTACTTCTAATCCAACAGGACTCAAATAAGAAAAAAAAAAGAAAATTTCTATATATTCTCTATTATTTACAGTTTATGGTACAGTTAATTGACATAAAAATTACCAGTATAACATATCTTGAAAATGCATGTGTCAGCTAGAAGCAACATGACTTGTTTGCCATATCGATTATTTCTAAATTATCAGTTTGAATAATCTGGTTCAATGTATCAAATAAAGTAGTCTGTAGAAAAAGAACATACATACTACACATCTCAGTATCATTACTATCATTAGACATTGTGGCTGCATTCTTTCCTTACAAACTATACTGTAGTTTCTGAGACTCCCTGAACTGTGTAATTTATGGACTTAACTATGTAAGGAATCCCAAGACTGAGAGATTTATTACAGAACCTACAAACTATTCCTGAATAGCTACAGGAATTATAACACTGTTGTTTTCAGAATCAGCCAATATATGTATTAAATATTATTGAAAAATAAGATTTCCATGTCACACACTAATGTATACCAGTGGAAACAACACAAATCCAGACTCCCGTGTACCTCGGAAGGATGAAGACGCCTGCAAGGCGTTACTTGGCAGCCTGGCTGGTCCACAGAAGAGGGACACAGTGACAGGTGTCACAACAGAGCAGCACCTGATGTTTGCTGTCTTGTGAGCTCTTGTCATTTCATCATATATAAGCCAGTCTGTAGGGAGGGCCTGGATGGCTGCAGCTTGTCCATTTGCCGGGGCAATCTGTGCAAGAGCAGGTAAGACTAGGCTATTATACCGTCTACTGTAATTAATGTAAATTTTAACATATTTCTCATTTTATCCAGAGACACTGTGGATGCCTCAACCTGGCAGTGTTCAAGGCCAGGCTGGGTGAGGCTCTGAGCAACCTGGAAGAGTGGAAGGTGTCCCTGCCTGTGGCAGGGGGTTGGAATGAGATAAGCTTTAAGGTCCCTTCCAACCCAAACCATTCCATGATTCTATCTTTTAGGAAATAAATGCATGTATAATTATATACATATAAAAATAGACATGCAAAAAAAGTGTGAGAGAATTCAACCAGATTCAGAAATTATCTTATCATGATAAAATAAAATATTTTGCTTTAAAAACAAAAGTTAAAAAAAAAGTTTCGGAGAAGAACTTCTTGCATTTAAGAGTAGGGATAATTTTATTTTTAAAACAATCTTATAACTGGGGTGGGTTTTTTTGCCATTTTGTCTTGTTCCATCTAGAGAAAGGACTAATTGAAAAAATGGAAAAATGAATCAACTCCAATTCTATCAGCTGAGTAGAACAGTATTTTCTAAAGCTGTAGTGTTAAATGCCCATACTGTTTTTAAAGTACTGATAACTAGGAAAAGACATTTCTAAAACATGTGATAGATTTTAGTGCCTTTTTCTTGAACTATGAATTCAAAGTGATTTTACCTTTTTATACTGAGACTGACCAAGAACAGAGGTAGGATGAAATCGCACTTTCTTCTCCTTTGGTTCAGTCAACACCAGGCTTTCTCTGTCTACATGCACAAGATTGGGATACATCCCAGCCACTAAGGCAGCTTTAATTACAGCCCAGTTCTCAGAGTTAGTATTAACATCTCTAATATCAGCTCCTCCTCTGGCTCTTACAAAACCTGACAAAAGAACAAGACAAAATAGTGCCATGTTAGCTTGTGTTTGGTTCTCAAGAGGAGTTAGAAACTAAAGCTGAAATAAAAAACTTATTTGTTGCACTTTCCAACCTGTTGCACTGCCAACCTTAACAGCACCAAGAAGAAATCACTACACTGAAATCCTTCCTGATAAGGGGTTTCATACTAACACAGAATATCACTATTTTCCACAATACAAAGACATTTCCTATGGGAATAATTTATTAAAACATGAAATGCAGTGGCATGTGGAGATGAGGGTTTTTCAGTTAGAGCAGCCACACTTCCTCATCTTCACCATGCCCTGCATGAATGTGTACATGAAGGTGAATTTCAAATTAAGTGAGGAAAATAACACCAGTACACATGATTTTTTGTTACAATTTCTATATGCTTGACTTTAAAACAACATTTAAACATTAAATATTTAATTAAAATTTTTCCAACTTCTTTACCTGAGGCTCTAAGCTGGCCAAGCAACTGTGTTCTCATTCCTACAATGATTTCCATTGTGGCTTGGGATAGGAAGTTCTTTTCACAGAAGGCTCTCTCCCAGCCATCACTGCGTGCCTTCTGCCATGCCTGAAAACATTTTTACATTTGCCTATTAATTTGATAGGCTAAAACTAAAAACTGCATTTTTAAAAAATATTACATTTATGTCAATAAAATGAATGCAAAACCCACTCTAAAAGTACATGTATCAAACCAGATTCTTTTTTCTGTTCAAGAATTAGGTTCTCTTTACGTGTTCACTACAGTGATGATTATGTTAAGTTAAAACAATAAATAAAGATCATTACGTTAAGATCGTGATTTGAAGTTCAGTGTAGGAGGATGTAAAGAGGCACATTGTTGGAACATTCAGAATTTAGTAAGGTTTGAAAATATTACCAAACATACTAAAAAAGTGTTCCCTCACAAATTTATGAGTCCAATACATAGCACAGGCACTGGGCAAAAATGAAGTCTTCTCCAAGGACTTAATCACAGTCCACCACTCTACATCAAGTAGACTGCTACATTATTTGCCTTGACTGTGTGATCGACTGTGATTAGCACTCTCTGAAATTAATTACTACCTGGAAAGCCCTGAGCAGGGCCATGTGGTCACTGAACGTCCCGGCAGCAAAACGCTTCCTGCACAGCATGGCCGCCCGCTTCTGGGAGGCCAGCGTGGGCAGCACAAAGGGGTCTTGGCAGGCAAGAGCACAGGCAATGGTCAGAACAGGATCCAGGCACTTCAGAACCACAGCATACAGTACCATTTTACCAAGGTGTGGCTCTACAGGTAATTCAGTGAGATGATAACCAAGCTCAGTGAGATCTTCCCAAGGGTCCATGGCATCTATGGTCTGCTTATAAACAAACAAACAGAGAGAGGGACGGGTACAGAGGACAAACTCAATTTGCAGTGAAAGCAGAAAAGATGCGAATAGTGGACATTAATTAGACTTGTTTCCAAACACTAAAAAAGTAAAACTATTAACAGAGACAAGACCTTGAGCACTCTCTTTCCTTGACATGGAAAAACACATCCCCACACACAAAATGAAAACAGACAATCAAAAAAAATTCAAAACATCCTTAAGTAATTAAAAACAGCTTCAGTACAAACTGAAGTCAGTAAGATAGACTGCTACACCACAAATTTGGGATCAGACATAACTACCATCTAAATCTATTCCTTTTCTGACCTTAAGCATATGCACAGCATTTCTCACAGTTACAGCAGGCGGAGGATCAGGAGCTTTCATAAGAAAGTCTACAATTGGACAATTAATTGGAGCCAGAAGTTTTGTGTACAAACAAATCTCCTGCAAGTAAAAAGGCAGAACAAAGAAGATTACCAAGATTTGGAAACAACCCCCAAACACATGATTTGTTGCAATGAGTAGTATGGTTTGATGACATTCTATTTTTTAAAGTTATAATTTCTAACTGAACATGCACCTGCAGTGGCATTCTTAGAAGTTCTGGAGACTGAAATTCCAACATATTCTGAAATCGGAGCCTGCTGAAGAGACGAAAGCAGACTCCAGGCTGACAGCGCCCAGCCCTTGAAAATAAAATATAGGAAATTTTGAAAATTAGGATTTCTTTCTAAAAATAAAACCAAAAGCCAACAAACAAACACAGAAACTCAGAATGGAAAAGTAGAAGCAGTTCTATGAAGAAAGTGTTTTAAGTCACATGCAAAGTGACAGTTTTCCAATCATAGATTATTTTTGAGAGTGTGGCAATTTTTTACTGAAATTTTAACCCAACACTGAGAAATCTGGAGGAAGAAAAGCAAGGTTTATCTAATGAAAGGTGCTGTGGGTTTTTTGCAAACATAAGACCAGCCCAAATCGCAATCATCCTTTGTTGTAAGGAATCAGTTGCAAACTTCATTTCTTCTCCTCACATTCCCCAAACAGAAGTGATCCTTGGAGTAAAAGGTAGAATAAAGATTAAATAACTTGTGAGTGAATGAGAGACAGCAAATTCTGTCATTCATATACATGAATGTGTATACGTGCAGCTTAATGCCAATATGACAGATTAAACAGGCATTAGTTGCTACATATAAACTTCTAAGCCCTCACCCACAGTGTTGGGAAGAATATAATCATGGCCTGTTAAGTCATAGATAACTTGGAGAAAGTGATATAGGCAGTCCTCTGCCCACAGACAAGATGTGAAAACACCCCAATGGACACTGTGACGGCTGGTGCTACATGGGAGAAAGAGGAAGGAAAACAAATTAATAGGGGGAAAACAACCTAGACCTAGACCTTTGGAACATCACTCTTCTACAACTTGGGAAATGATTACAAAGAAATACATACTGACCCCTACTCGTCTGCAGAGAATGAGTGTTGGCCATTATCCAACATGACACTGGACTAGGCTAGAAACAGTTCCTGTGTTGTGTGCTATATTCTAAACATAAAGGACTGTGGATATCTGCAAAATGGAAACCAGTATGAGGCATTTATTACCTGCCCTTTCTCTGGATAGCACTGGCTTTTGAAATCCACCCCATTTTTAGCATTGTAACACGACTCAGTGCATCAAAAGACTTCTAGAAAAACAAAGAGAAGAATATAAACTGAAAACTCAACAGGGTACATGAAATAAATTTACTAGTTATTTAGATTACCAACAGAAGTTTTCTAAAAGTATGAAACGGTAATATAAACAGCAGCTTCTGGCACAAAGGTATCTTCTCAGTTTCAAGGGAATTTATGATGGTATCTTCTTTGTAGTATCTTAGTGCTACACAGTTTTTGAAATTAAACATTTTCTAGTCAATAGGTAATTGCAAGTCAGTAAAAGGTATGTCAAATCTGTGTTCTGAGATATCACAAAGCAAGTAAAAATACATTATTATGTCGAATAAAGTTTTCCTTTTTATCTCACTTGAAAATTACCTACTTATTTTCTTAGACTGATGTAAAATTACAAAAGTAAGTTTGTTTTATGAGAACTTCAGAAATTTGGTATGCAGGCCGCCTATGAAATACAATTTCACTTTCAAAGCCATACACTAGGTCTTAAATTGCCTCATTATGTGATCTCACTTTTCTTGAAAAAGTAATCAGGAATGGGCACCGAACACACCAAAAAACTGCTTAAAAACTTAATGGATTATTTTTGAACTTGATACAATGGTAGGACAAAAAGAACTCCCAGTGCTCTCTAAGTTTCAGGAAGGTGGTAACCTAAACTGAGGACTTGTTTTAAAAATCCAACAGAAATTCTAAATTGCAAAAGAGAAAGATACATTAATACATCAACCTATATTAGCTTGTACAATGTTTTTTTAGACAGCTAGCTATTTACAGGATTTGTCTTAAAACAAATGGATGTCGAAACTTTTCAGTGAGGTCTGTTGCCTGACAGACACTCACTCTCAGCTAGTAAAAGCTTTTTTTCACTTTACTGTAAAGTAAAAAAAAAAAAGTTCTCCAAAATTTTTGCATTGTGTGTTTTAGAATCACACTCTGAAAATTTAAGGCAGTTATACCTCTTTCACCTTGCCAGAATCAATGACAAACACGACATCATTGACTGTTATGCTGGTTTCTGCAATATTAGTAGAAAGAATCTGCAAAGAAAAAAAACCAAAACCACTAAAACTGTACTAACTGTAAGAGCAACAGCAAAATAGATAATTGTAGCATCTGACAAAGTCCTCTAATACTTGCAATTTTGCGGATGCCAGAAGGTGGAGTTTCAAGCACTTTCTTCTGATCCAAAGTCTGCACACTTGAATGAAGCATGAAAACTTGGTATCTAATGCAAGACAAAAGAACATTTTAAGGATCCTTAACAGAAGTAATGAAAAGCCACAGTGACTAAAGGTTTTACCTGTGAGCATTATCAGCAAATCTCTTGTCATCAAAAAGAATGCGGTCCCTCAGGCTCACTATCTCATCATACCCAGGAAGAAATATTAAAATTGCTCCTAAAAAAGGAAGTGGGTTTGCAATGTTAAACAGAAAATTCAAATACCTGTCAATGCCATGTAGACTAGCACTCAGAAGGTTTTAATTTTTGTGGATTGCTGAAAAAAGAGCATGATTCATCAGAAGCTGAATCCACAACAACTGGTTAGGTATTTAACTACCTGCATCACAACTATGACAGATGCTGTGAAGTAAGTGCATTATCAGATCCAGATCCACTTTTTCATCATCAAAACTGTGATGATAAGCTGTCAGTAGTTCTCTGTCCTCTACACTAAGGTCACTACCACTTTTTTGGACCAAGGAACTTTCATCCAGATTTCCAAATCCAAATGAAGCACTGTAATGGAAAAATACACCAGAGTCAAGGCTGTCCCTTGAGGTGTGCATTCAGGAATCAACTCAAATCAAGACCAACATGACTATTGGTCTTGAATTCTAATTTTTAAGTGTAGCAGAAGAGAATCACCATACTATTATTGTCCACTGATTTAAATGTCAACCCCACAAAAGATGCCACTTCATTTATTAGTGTTAACTTTCATTTTCTTAAACTTCATTGAAACAAAGCCATAAGCTAATGGAAGTATAAAGATACTTCTCGTTTATCTGTTCAAGGAAAAATATTTAAGAGATATGTATTCTCCAAAAATTTCCCACTAGCAGAAACTAGACTAAGAGAAATTATAATAAATATAATCTTTACAAAACACTACCTCAACTATGATAACTGTAAGTTAATCAGAAAATCATTCTTGAATGGTCTAGTGTACACATTACTTCTGTAAAGCTTCTTTCATCTGTCTATTGCATATAAAATATACAGATAAAAACACATGACAGATTTGGTTCCAAAGTAAGCACGTGAAAATAAAATGGTACATAGTACAGAATTAGCAAGTTGAGCAAACATAAACAGTATGATACTGAGTACAAACTTTTTTGTTGTTTGCTTTTGAAATATTCTTATTCTTAAAAAAGGTATTGCTATTCAGTCGAGGTTTTACAGCATGAAAAGCTAAAATCTGTTCTGATTAAAAGAACACAAACCTTAAATTTCCCTTCACTATGCTATGCAACTCCTTCTGCAAAACAGTTACAGCTTACCTGTAGGATTCCAACAGATCCACAACCTCTGTCTGTCCAAAGCGCCTAGCCCAGTCCACAGCCATCCTGAAAGAGTTGCACAAGTATTTTTATTCGATTCAAAATATGAATATGAATAGCACATCAGGCGAGGCAATTGACACCAGACTTTTGTACCCATTTCCTATTGTTATCAGTACTGCTTATTGCTGGATATGCAACTTCCCACTTGAAAGTGCCTGAATAGGTGTTAACAGCTATCTGACTTTTAGATCACTACAGTTCTTTACCGAGTACCTGCAAACATGGACAAAGAAATGAGGAGGAAGAATATGCTATTCCCTTAAAAAGCCCACAGAAACGTGCAGAGATCAGACCTGCCTGTTTGCAGCACCCTTAAAGTCATCTCAAAAAGTCACACCCCAGGTATTTTGCATAAAAATGCGGGAAAACATTTGGCTATTTCATGTCTTTCAGAAGCTGTCCTCCTCACAATGCAGTTCAACATTTTACCTTTAAAATGCATTCCTTCCCAAGTTTTTCAAATATTAGCACCAAATATCAGACCCCTGGAATTTTAATTCTTATCATTCCATACTACAATTATTTACTGTACTTCCTTATTTATATGAAGACATACTTCATGACCACAAAACTTGAGTTTTTACAGATTCACAAATATTTTTACATGCTACAACAGATTTAGAAACATCACAGAAAGATCTTCTGATATAGGTAACTCCATGAAAATAAGAATTGCCAAACATTTTGGTCCAATTCAGTGAATTACAGTTGTTCTGCTAACCAGTATCTTCAAGAGACCGACCGAAACAAAGTATAGCTCATAATCAAGACCATGTAATTAAGAATACAATTTAGAATTTACAGAAAACAATGTGATTAACAGGAGTTAGAAACTGTTTAGGCTGTCAAAATCTATAGTTCTTAGAGCAGAGTGATAAGTTAGGAAATTAATTTAGATGTTAAAGAATTTTCTTTCTCTCTCCTATATTGACAAATAAATCTATCTTTTGGTTTCTCTGTTTGTTTTTACCAGCCATTAGATGACTTGCAGTGGATACTTGCTCCCATACTGATCAACTGTTCTACTTGACTCAAAAAGCCTCTCCCTGAAGAAATCATCAGAGCAGTTGCACCAGTTTCACTGTGCCTATAATCAACTGAGAAGTAAAAAAAAAAACAGCAAACCCAACAGAAATGTTATTTCTTCATCTACACATAGTACAATTATTGCCTTCAAATTCCAGCCCAATGAGAATCTGTTTCCTCACTTTATCTCTGAAGTCAGTTCATATGAATACCACACTGTTTTAGAAACACACTTCTGCCAATACTTCAAAACAACAACAACTAACTAAACAATTAATTAATTCTGATAGCCCTATCCATTTTTTCAGTAGGTACCAGAATGCAAAGGTAACAACATTTGAAACTGGAGATAAAAGTAGCCATAAAAATCTAAGTAAATTTGAGGTTGCTTTTTTCTTATGTAACAACACAATAAACTTACCACTGACATTTTCAGTTAAAATAAGATTTAACACCTGAGCAAACGAATCAATATCTTTATGCAACCAGATGTCAGAAAGACAGGAATCCATTTCTTTTACTATCCACGGTTCAAGGCAATTCACATCTTTTTCAGTCTGAAGATAAAAACAATATTGAATGATTAATGTCTTCCAAGAGTTGTCTTTATTCTCATACATTACTCACAAAGAATTTGAATGGCTCTTTTTCCCAGCAGCAACCAGAAATCCAGCACTCATTATCAGTTAATGCACTGATTTTGTGATATGCAAGTACTAACACAATGGCAGTCAAGCCATTTGACTGAGAAAAAGCTGTGTACAACCACCATAACTAGAGCAGTTAATCCTAATAAAGTAATCTTTAAAATACATTAATATCCTGACTCTACAGAACTATCTTTAGAAAACAGATTTCAAATGGCTAGTAATACAACACAAATATAAACGCCTCTTCCAACAAAAGAAAAAACTTACCAGTTGATTAAAGACAGTGTCACCACCCTCATCCAACCATTTGTACTCCTCATTTGCTCTTGGAACCAATTTTTGTCTCCGAGATGTCAGTTTGTTCGTGCTTTCTTGAGCTGAACACCACTCAGCAAGAGTGCTCTTCTGTTTCTCTTCTAGAATGCAAAGTATTCACCAAGAAAGTTTTAGAGTCATCTTTATTATCCATTGTTTTCTACCAAAAAAGATAGTTACAGCAGTTAGTTACCTATTCAACCTCTTTTATTTATTCTAGAATGCTACTACCAGTCCAAGAAAAATGACATGTTTAAGGGTACCCAAAGTGAACCACTGAAAACAAGGGCTATAAGAACAAGGCAAAACCTACCATTTTAGGGTTTAACCCCCCAAGCCTCCGTTATTCCAAACTACTGCATTCAACAATCTTCCTTAAGTAATCACTTTCCACACAAATTCAGCCCAGATCTTTTTCCAGTAATGGAAGGCTGAAGAAAAGTGATACAGTCCCTGCATGTAACAACTTATTTTTGCACACAAGAAAGAGTAGAAAACACCAGTGTCTTAATCGAACTTTTCTGTTCCCAGTGATCAGAGCTGAGCATTGTGATAAATACCCAGTTATGATTGTATGTCATATATATAGCTTTGAGGTTTGCATTTTTAAATTTTTTTTCTTTAAATAATCACTGGGATCATTACTTTCAGTTGCCAGGAAAACTTCTAAAGCAGTATCTACTTAATCAACTGAAAACCAATTATGTTTAGCTCAAGAGTGTTAACACTTAAAAAAATACATCCATGCCCGAAGAAAACAGTGAAAAATGTTAATAAAGGGAATGACTTGTACATTTCGTGCAAGATGTACAAAATCCTGCTTGCTTTAATAGCTGCACTTTAGTTTACCCGCAAAGGTACAGGGCATCCCATGCTTCTTTAGCATTCATGTGGGCAGAGCCCCCACTTACATTAACTCTACACCATTTTTTTCTTTAATTGCATAAACTATTTCAACAATGTAAATACTGAGAGCTTAAAGATACTTGCTGTCATGTAATCACATCTCATTTAATCTCCTGACTTTGGAATTTTAACAGAAAATAATCCTGTCAATTGTTCAATCAATCAAGGATTCTCATTGCTAACCCTTACAATTAAAAAGTCCACCAACCTTGCTGCTTCTCATTTTTGTACTTCACCATCTCTTTGTTTGTATACCCAGTGCTTCGTAAAATGTCCTCCAGAAACATCTCTTTAACTTCAAAAGGTCTCCCTTGGACTAAAAGTATAAAAAAATCCATTAAAGATTATATATTCACTAGCTTCACTTACAGCATTTATTTTATTTTAAAATTATCTTCATTGAAGTTTATTTTTCTCAAAATTATACAAAACATTTCCAATGTAAAATGCCACCTTGTTTCTCATCAAGCTCTTCAATTTTATCAAATGTTATAGCAAGAGATGTTGATAAAATGATTATAAGATTGACAGTTATTACCCATAAATTTTTTTAAATGAGAAAAAGAAAACAGCCATTTTTGTTTAGGGTTACAAACAAGAACTTGCCATGTAAGCCAGCCACCTGGATTAAAAATTAATAAGGAATTAATACAGCTTTTTGCAAGGTTCCACATGGAGACAGTACATCTTTGTATTCAACTACTTTCTTTTCATGAGAAGTATGTGAGAAGACAGACTTATCTCCATGTCCTCAACTAATTCAGCAAAGCTGAGCTTTCTTTACTGAGTACTTCTTGACAGATGAGACATCCCAGTGGCCTTTACCTTCTAATAATTTATCCTGATTTCTTTTTCCACATGACTATTTTCTAGACCTTTTCTGTGGACATTAAAGGATGCTTTTTGCATGAAGAATTAAAATCTCTACATTTTGACTTCTTGTCCCTTAAGCTGACTTTAGATCACTCAGGATTTTCCTTCAGAAAGAACAATCCACAATTCACATACTTTTAGAAGCTGTCACAGAGGAAGTCCTCCAACACTTAACAAACTCTGTGTACTACAGCAATCCACAACTACAAAATGTTGGTTTCGGTGATCAGACTGTTGTCAGCCGTTTTGCTGAAGGAGAATCAAACCTTTTTCACTACATTAACAGAAACAGTCGCTTCTTTTAATTCTCAAAATCTCAAAAAAAAATCCATATTTTCAATTGCTACTGTCTATTATTACATAACCAGCATAAGCACTGTGGTAAACTGGAGAGATTGCCATCAGAATTTCCAACACAAATACACCAATCTGAAAGAACAGGAAGCTGCAAAAAGAGTAAACTGGAAAGCCACACAACAATCACAATTGAGGCAAAAAACATTCAGAGAACATAAAATCATGTGTCATTTCCAGATTCTTGTCTCCAACAAGTTGCAAGCCTTATTTTACTAGGCAGAAATACAAAATTGAGAACTAGAAATAAACACTTCCATCTGCAAAAAAAAAAAAAGGGAAAAAGAGGTTTCCTTCTCACAAGCATTTGCTAAAATAAACCAGTAACCAATCCCACCCATTTCCTAAAACTGCTGAGATTTTTTAAAAAAAGGCTGACATGCAGAGACTGTCAAATAAAGCATTTCTCTTAAAAGCTACTTTTCAAAACACATTAAACTTGGACATTATTGTTGAAAAATTAAGAGGACTGTAAGGTGCCAGAGGAGGTCATCCATGCAGAAAACCTGCAAGCAAGGAGAGTGGGGAATAGACCCCCAAACCCACAAAAAAACCCCATCTCCCACGCATTTGTATTTTGCCTTTACTAAAGATCAGTCAAATGAAATTAAAACAGCAATAATGGTAATTTTTCTTTGCATTTGAATGTAATCTAACTGCAGGTAACTGTGTCAACACAATCTAAAGAGAAACTGGATGCCTTTTCTGAATATTTACCTAGATGAATGGCTCTTATTTTCTTTAAATCAAAGAATCATGTTATTCAAACATGAAACCCAAGCTGTTTAAGCCTGTATTTCTGAACTGAACAGGTACAGTTATCTGTGTTTTATCCAGTAACAACCCTCATGAGGCCTGAAGAATAAGAATCTACTGGAGTGTATTAATATATGTCACACACATGTAGCTCCTAAGTCCTGTATCAGCATGAAGACAACACTTCAAGAACCTTTTCCTACTTCTTTATTAACAGTGGAAGGGGGCAGGACACACCTGCATTTACAGAACTCTCAGTGACTAAAACACTTCAGTCTGAATTAGGAAAATAGTTAAGACAAGAAACCTGACTACACAAAGAACAAGGATTCCTGTAACTCTCAATGTATTCATCATGTGCCTTTACTCAAAACAGTTTGCTACAGTTTAGTAAGGTCTGTGAGTCTCAGGGCAGGTATAGTCAGATTTAAGAGTTAAGATAAATACTTACTATGTATTACTGGGCAGCTTCCAAAATACCTAATAAAGAGATTTGCATCTAGAGCAGCACTAGAAATAATTAGTTTTAAATTATTCTGGTTTTGCAGCACATCTCTCAGTTTTATTAGCAAGAAGTCGCTGAACCTATCCCTCTCATGTACTTCATCCTGTAACAAAAGAAAAAGGGAGAGATAAAAAACCCTCACAGATTCAAGATCACAACTTCTGACAAAAATGAACTTTAAAAAAAAAATTGATTGCACATTACAGAGGCCTTAAAATGCATAAGTCTAGTTTAAGTAATAGTTTTTTTTTAAAAAGGGTTTTTTTTTAATGCTTTCCATAAGCAAAAAAAAACTTCAAAAAATTTTTATCAGAGCTGAGTGCCCTGCAATGCTGAAGCTCTACACACCTTAATTTCAGAGACAAAGTATCTGAAACACCTCTAATTTTGTATTTGAAGCCAAATTTCAAGAAAACGCCATAAACCACAAATCCTACAAATCTTACTTTATTAAATTCTCACTTCACCACTGATGAGCATTTAAAGAAATGTATGACACCACATAATCAGAAAAACACACAGATTGCTTAGACAAGTCATACACAAAGCCTATAAATTAAGGCATATAACTGAATAACCACCTCTGTCCTTCTTCTGTTTTGTTTTGTATTATGAATGAAACAATGGCTCAAATACAAGGTTTATAGGCTGACATCAAGAATGTATAGATCATTCTCATGCTTTTTTTATGCTTTGATAAACAGGTAAGCACCTAAACTAACCATGATTTCTTTTAATCTTCAGTACTTAAATCTTGCCATAAGCATTCTAGTTCCCCTTACTTAATAAATTCCACAATAGGAATATTAACATAATCACAAATGAACACACCTGAATAATTTACTAGCAACTGGCCTCCAAATTATATTATTATATATGGGCAAACAAATGGTCTGAAAACCTGGTATTGCTAAAACAAATACGTAACAGGAATTCTGACACAATCACATTGAACCACATCAATGTAAGCCCCCCTGAAGATTTTCTGAGGAACAAGGAAAGTTCAGAAAAATTTACACTTCTGTCCTCCTCAACTCCTCCCAACTCCACAACTAATGATTGGCATGAAAATAAAATATTTTTACAGGAAAAAACACAAACACACAGAAAAACACCAATATCCACAAAACATGCATGCTACTCTAAGGACTCAGGAACCCTTTAAAGTTGATTCAGATTCTACCAAACAAAAACACCTAAAGTGCTCAGCAAATTTAAATTGAAAAAAAAAGAGGACCTCATTTTCTATGGCAATACATATTGCTCCACCTCACATGAAAGACCACAGGATGCTCACCACAATAACATGGGTCACGGTGGAGAGGGTGCTGTCTCCTGCCATCAGTGTGCGAAGGAGCATGTCATTAGTGCAGAATGTTACCAGCGTCTTTGGAGAAACCCTATGGAACACATCACAGAGACAACTCAGGGGGTTTGCACCATTTAAAGGCAGCTAGCTTTCCATGGATCAAAAATTAAAACAGTTGCTGACAGTAAGAGAAATTACAATTCTCTCCCCAATAGACTCATGCACATCATTTGTTTTTAAACTACACCTTTTCCCAGACATTTCCTAACAATTTGTACTGCTTGTGCCCCAAAACTCTGGACAACAGATTAATTGAAAAAATAAGATTCAAATTTTAATGAATAAGGAAGTAAAAGAGAACTGTGAAGAAACTTGCATGTCATTCAATTTACTAGAAAATTCCATGTGGAAAACCAGGTTTCAATTCCTTAGCATATGCCTGGATACAGCCTTTGCATTTGACTACACGTGGGATGAGCCTGGCTGGATGCCAGGAGCCTACCCAAGCTACTCTGTCCTCTTGATGGGTAGGGGAGAAGAAACACAATGACTCACAGGGTCAAGAAGGAAAATGTGGGTCTCTCTCATGGACAGTCCTCCATGAACTTCTCCATGAGTCCTTCCCATGGGTTGCAGTTCTCTATGAACAGCTGCAGCAGAGGTCCCTTTCTACAGAGTGCAATGCTTCACAGCTTGCTCAGTGCGGGACCCCCACTGGGTCACAATCCTGGCAGCAAACCTGCTTTTGTGTGGGCTTGCTCCACGAGGCCACAGGTTCTGCCAGGAGCCTGTTTCAGCACGGACTTCCCAGAGGACCACAGCCTCCTTCAAGCATTCACCTGCCCCAACACAGAGTTCTGCACAGGGGGATCCCTGCTGCATCACGGACCTCCATGGGCTGCAGGGACACACCTGCCTCACCATGGGCTGCACCTGGAGAACCTCCTCCCCTCCTGCACTGACCTTCCTGTCTGCAGAGCTGCTTCTCTTACATGCTCTCACAGCTCTTCTTGAACTGCTGCCTCTGTTGTGCAGGTTTTCCTCCCCCATTCCCCACTGTCCCAGAGGAACTACCACCATCAAGATGGGCTCAGCCTCAGCCAGAGGCAAGTGTCTTGGCTGGCACCAGCTCTGTCAGACACGAGAGAGGCTTCTGGCACCTTCTCACAGATGCCACCCCACAGCTCCCAAAGCCTTGCCTTGAAGACACAATACATTACAGCTGACTAAATCACAAAGTAATCTGCTCTGGTTTTTCAGGAGGTCAAAATACTGAAATGTTACAATTCTGTATCTGGGGCAGAGTTAGCTGCCACAACAAAAACACCAATTGTCACTACTTCCTCTGGTACGGCCATCCTAAAGGAGCTGAAAAGTTCCTTTGTACTGTACTCTACAGCTCTTCTCTGGAAGGCAGTTAAGAAAACTTTAAAAATTATACTTCTGTGCTGTGTTACTATAAACACCTCTAAACATCACCACTCCAGATTTTTTTTGTCCACAGATCAAAATATTGTTATCTCCCCCTTTTAGTGTTTCTCTGGAGTAAATATATTGATTCCTCTCAAGGAGGATTTTCTGCACTGTTTCCAGTAATTCTTCCATTTTGATCTGACTTTGCTCTTCTTCTGCCAGCATAGTACTTCCATATATTAATCATCCAGCTTATTTGTGATACATCTTTACCAGCTCTTCTAATCTCTTAATAGCCTTGTGAGCTTTCACACACACATTTGAATTCTTATTGTGGCTTTGTTGTTCAAGCGCATTCATTTTCAGCAGCTATGTGTTATCTTTGTTCCCTCAAGCAACACAACCTTTTGCCATCTTCTGGTCACTCATATCCCAACCGCTGGCCCTTCCCTGAAATGTCGCTGCCTATGCAGTACAAAGATGTAAAGACCCCACACAATCCATTCATGCTCTTCTTTACAGACTAATTCATCAAGTGATATTGAAATCTCTACTTTTACATCACTTCATGATTTAAACACAAAAGCTGAAGCAGAGTAAATTTAGCCCAAACTAGACTGATAAATAATGCTCAGCTTCATCAGTCACTTTCCAAATTTTTTGTCTTCTCTTTTATGACTCCTATCAACTCACACTACATAACATCTGTTAGAGCATGCTGGTCTTCACACCTACCTTCAAAGCTTGCAGAACTTTTGGATCCACACATGTTAAAAGTAGAGAGGGGAAAAAAAATAGAAAGTGTAGACTTGATCTGAAAATCAGACAAGGATTTTACATGCATACACTTTGCAGAAGAAAGCAATAGAAAGCACTTGTAATTCAGTTCTATAAGACAACCTACTACATGAAACAGCAAAACACAGGAAGAAAGCCATCCTTTTCACCCTTAAGAGTGAAATTATTTACTCTTAATACTCTCAAGAGTATTCCTTACCAGCAATAACATATCCCACCTATAATTTGTGGGGCTGCATCCCAAACATACTGCAGTTTAAATGTACACAAGATTCACAATACCAATACAAGATCAACTGACATTTAGAAACAGCATTAGTACCTGCTTTCTAACCGGATCTGGTAACCAATTGTCTGGCCAATCTTCTCTCTTCTTTCTGCTGCCACTCGTTCAGCCACAGCAACAGCTGCTAAACGTCTTGGCTGAGTACAAAACACACGACAGGGAGTTCCATTCTTGTAGCAGTCATCAAGGACAAACTGAGGGATCTGTGAATAAGTGGTTCAAATTTACTCTTTGAGAAAGCCACAGCTTTGTTAGCACAGGGAAACAATTTAACTGCATCTCAGTATTACACATTGCAAAAGACTTTTCATTAGGATTATCTCTGCAAGCATACCTGAATCGGTGGAAAATAAATTTCTAAGTATAACCTATTTAGGTTTTATTAAAGAAAAAACTTGCAGTGTCTCTCTCCTGCTTCAGAGAAACCTAAAAAAAAACCCTGTAGATAATCTCTCATTTTAACACAAAAAAATATATTACTGTGGGTACTAAGAACAGAAATAGCCTTAGAAGAAAAAGGGCTATACAAATATCACAGTTACTTTCCCTTCAATATTTTGCATTATTTAAATGAAAAAATTGTATCTACGAGAAAATTGTGAGGAAAAATTTATGTTTTTAGTACCCATCCACTGGCTTAGTGTTTCAAAAGCAAGAAAATTAATTGGAACACAAGATTTTCAATCATACAGGAAAAGAAAAGCCTTAAAATAGCATAAAAATATCGTACATGACAAATGTTACACAACTGGCATTAGTTTAGTATAAATACTGTTATCTTTTGTATTTCATTGAAGAAACATACTTGCGTAGTTTTTCCTGATCCAGTCTCTCCTATAATCAAAACAATTTTATTGTCCTTTATTATTTGGACAATTTCTTCCTGTTTTTCAAGAACTGGTAGTGACCGCCTGAAGGAATCAAACTCTGATTCCCCTCTTTTCACTGGGACCTGGGGGATACCATCATTAAGTCGACCACTTGTCTTGTTTACTTCTTTGTTTTCTGTAAAGAGAAGTTAAAAGTTTATTTATACATATAAAATGTATATTTTATATGTATAAATACAGAAAAAGATACTAAAACACCACTCAAAAATTGTACTTAAAAATTAAAGTTGCTGACTTTTTATGCATGTCTGCTGGTAAAGTGACAAACCCATCACAGTTTAGAAGTCATATTTAGAGCAACATGTCCTCCTGTGGTGCTTGAAATAGATATTTTTCAAAACAGTTATTAATTTCATAGGTATTTTAAACAAAACCAGACTCTTCCAGATCATTGCTCCAAGTCAAAAAAACCTACAAAGAGCAAAAGGAGAAAGAAAAAAAAACAGAGAAAAGCAGCCTGGTGTATTTTGGTGGCCTTTTGTATCTGCGCCCACATTTCACACCTGCAGTTCTCCCTAGAAATACACACAGAGTTAAACCTTTAAGCTATTCCACGAATTTGTCTGACATCATACTAATGCAAGCATGCTGCATCAAGAATCCTGGACCCCACACAACAGTGTGATGTGTTAGAAAGCTGTGCAAAAGTAGCCCAAAAACATGCACATCTTCTGAGGGAGCTACTTCAAATCCATTATTGCAAGTGCTACTCTGTAATTCCTTGACAATTATTTTCCAGAAGAATGAAAAGCTTTCTGTAGACTCAATTATACACATGATAACTGTGATTAATACATTCATATACTACATTTCAAGCTCTGTTGTACCAAGACAAACATAGACTAAGAGATCAGGAGAACTAAAAATACATTCTTGAAAAGCAGATAAAGACTAATATTAGACTGTTCATTAACTTATTCCTTATATTGCTACGACATTGCATTTCAGTACTTCTATTATAGCTTCCTTCTGTTCATTGAACAATCCTATTAACCAACTGAAACAATTGAAAAAAACAGCAAAGGAAGCCCTAAAAGAACAGATACCATGTATCAGAAACATGCAATTAAACAAGGCATATTGGTACAAGTGTTTTCTGTTCACTACAACCATCACTCCATGCAGAAACACAGTGTAACTCTAAAGCAAGAATCTAGATGAAAGCCTTGCTTTAAAAAAAAAACAAACAAATTTTATCAGAAGTTTGTCTTTCAGTGAACTTTTCTGTATTTGAGAATTCAAGGAGTCTGGAAAATTGTCTCTTAAGGACCAAATCTATTTTGTGGAGATGAAAAATAAAAACTAAACTTCTTGATATATCAAGGATATTAATTTCTATAAGCAGAATAGACAACCTCATTTTCTCATAAGGGTGTTCTTATGGCATTGTGGTAACACTGACTCTTCAATCCCACCCCAGAGTACTTGTATGAAGCCACATTTCACAAATGTGCTTCTAAAAAGATTTGGCTGGAACTGGCTCAAAGATTCTAAATTAACACAACACAAGGTAGACATCACAATGTGCATAATATGACTTCCCAAGTACCTCACAACACCAGTTATAAAAGACCTTAAAGGGAAAATTCATGTGTTTGTTTAATGGTATCTGAGAGGACACGAGAGGGGACAGAACAGAAGGGGGTTTTTTTGTCACTGGGTTGCAGGTGTTTTTTTTTAAGTGGTGTTGATTGACAAGTCCAAATCAGAAGACACACAGAACATACCAGATTCAACAGCACAGGCATGTCCTCTCTCTGTCCTTGGCAGGAGTTCTGTGCGCTCCTTGTTTGTGACAGGAAAGCTCTGAATGAGACTCCGAACGGCATGCTTTGTACGCAGAGCCAAGTCACAAGTCATGACTGCGTGTGCCTCTGATACATCCTTCTTCCTTACAGTTAGGTATCGATTGGCTCCTTTTCTGTGAGGGGGGAAAAGAAAACATATTTTAGGAATAAGGAACCTACTCTGGGTTAACTTTTATCTGTCAAGGTATGAGACTGTATGCAAAATCTTTGAAAAAAACTAGACCTCACAGTGAGCTTTTTTAACGGGCCCATTAAATCCATGAAGTGGATTAAGTGGAAGTGGAAAAGCAAGCTGTCCCAAAATGCATGTCACAAGTTTTTCCAAGCATGCATACAACAATGAACAAAGACACTTATTTCTGTGTCTACTTTTACATTTTTTTCTGTAATACTACTCCTTGCAACACAGTAGGGTATGTTGAAAACATCAATCACATTATCATTAATCATGAAATTCCATTGGTCTGCAGCTAAAAACCAAAAATTGTACCCCAACTCACCCTTTGCTTTTAGATACCAGTCCAAGAGACTGACAGAGCCGGTGAACAAATGCTCTTTCACTACTAGTGAAACTAGAAGGAAATTCCATCTCTAGAATGATAAATAATAATGAAAAAAACAGTAACAATGCAACAGGCAGTAATCTTGACATATAATCTCAATGTTACAGACCCACAGAACTGTTAGGATTGGAAGGGAGACCACCCAGTGCAACTCCCCTGCCAAGACAGAGTCACCTGGAGCAGGTGACAGAGAACACATCCAGGGTTTAGGATGTCTCCAGAGGGGGAAACTCAACACTCTCCCCAGGCAGCATTCCCAGTGCTCTGTCACCCTCAATGGAAATAAGTGCTCCCTCATGTTGAGGTGGAACTTCTTGTGTTTTATGGCCATTGCTCATGTCAAAAAGTTAGCACCACCTTCCTGGGACTCATCTTGAATACACTTATATGCATTAATGAGATACCCTCTCAGTCTCCTCTAGGCTAAACAGGCCCATCTGCCACACCTCTCCTGATAAGAGATGATCCAGCTCCCTCATCTCATCTCATCTCATCTCATCTCATCTCATCTCATCTCATCTCATCTCATCTCATCTCATCTCATCTCATCTCATCTCATCGGTCTCTGCTGGACCCCCTGCCTCTGTGCTGAGACGCTTAGAGCTGGACACAGCAGCCCAGCTGCGCCTCACTGCGGCCGGGCAGAGGGGCAGGATCCCCGCCCTCACTACACCCGCAGGCTGCCCCCAGGCCTGGCTGTGCCGCGCACCCGCTTCGTCCCCGCTCCGGAACCGCTCCAGGGCGAGCTGCACCGCCATTTCCACCTCCTCGTCCACGCCGACCTCCCTGAGGGCCTCGGCCCGGGCGCGCACCGCGGCGGCGGCGGCAACCGAGCCCCCCGTGGCCCCGCCGGGCTGCCGCCGCGGGACCCGCCTGTGTCGCGACATGGCCCCGTGTCACGACCCCACACGTCCCTGACACCGACAGGGATCGGGGGCCACAGCTCCTCGGCCCGGGGGGGCGACGCTGGCGGCGGGGCGGGCCTCCCGCGGCCGGAATCGGCCCGAACGGAAGGAATTTGGCTCTTTTCCCGCCCTTAGGGGGGAAGCGTGCCTAACCACTGAGGTTTGTGTATGGCTGTGACCAAAAGGGGGCACTGGTACTCTGTCTGGTCATAAATTACGTGATTTAATTGCATGGTAGTAAACGTAGGCGTGGCGAGGGTCGTCTCGGCCCTCAGCCTCCTCACTCTGTAAAGTGTTGCTTGCCCTTGATTTTGGGTTGACTTTTCTTGCTGTCCTTTGACTACGCGCTGTGGACACGAGGCAGAAACTAAACCCAAACCCCTTGGCCATGACACAGGGCTCGGTGTTGAAAGCTGCTGCTTTGGAAACATCATTACGTCAGAAGGAGAGTATTTAAAGAAGAACAAATTACTCCTCAGTTGTGAACTGAAGTGGGGAATTAAATAAATAGAAAATAAACACTCACTGTCGTCTGATGTAGCTGGCTGAGAAATAGCTCTTAAAACACTTCTACCAAAGCGTTTACAAGGCTCATTTCAGCATTATTCTGCATTGAGAGGTCACAGTGGAGCAGAACAATTGATCTGTTTTAAGGTTTTAAAATTTTTCAGTTCAAGTATCTGCCTATGTATCTTCAACCAAAGTACATAATGCTAGTTCCCCATTGCTGTTCCTGTGACATTCAGTTCTGCCACCTTAGAGCACATCACAGTTATGGAAAATTAAACACTTCAGCTGAATAAAATGAGCATTCCTCTTATCATCGCTGGTATCAACAGGAAAAAATGAGAGCTCATAAATAATTTGAAAGAGTCACATCAGAAATCTTTAATTATGAACACAGATCTCTTAACAGTTTCTGCCTCTGAACAGCATCACCTTGCCTTCCAACAGAAGAAAATCCCTATGATTCTGAAAAATGATTCCTCAGGCTCAATTCTGCTCTCAGTTTGCAATCCTGAAAATACAGCAGCACACAGAGATAACTAACTGTTGGGTTAAGTCTCACCTATATGGCTAAGAGTGGTGTGAAGCCTGGGTGCATCCTGCATAACAGGATTATTATTAATTACTTAAGACATGCCTTTTTTCTTTCACTGCTTTTTTTACTCTCCAATGCTATTAGAAGGGTGAAAAAATAGGAGAATGTAGTCAGGCATGCACTGCCTGCTGCAGCCCTGCTAAATACTGAGTTGCAGTCTGCACTCAGCATATGAATGAGCAAAGAATTGTGCTTACCCAAGCTCTTAGACATGGAGAATTTATTCTTTATACATACTCTCTTAATAAAAAATATTAGCTGTGGATTTTCATATTAGAAATAACAATCTGTATGTATTTAAAAATTCTGTTTTCATGAGTAGCCTCTAAAATACCTTCTAGCTAATGTTTACTCAAAACAACCCCTGGAATAAGAATTATTTCCTTCTATTAACATATGTCCAAATGCCCATGTATTTTTTATAAGAAGAATTAAGAGGCAGCACAGTTTTATGCAAAAATACATCTGCATGTTTAAATACAATTAGGTATTCTTATTTTACCCTCCCTAGAGGCACTTTTGCTGACTTCTTTTCAATTTCAGCAAAACATTTTCTCTCTTATAAACACTCTTATGTTCCACAAAAGATGCCAGTTCTAAGAGAAAAAGAACTGCAAAGGAAGTTGGTGAAACAGTATTATCTGTTATGTACTGTGTTAGATTGTTTCAGATTTGACTGCAAAATAGTTAGTCTTTCTAACTACGTTTTTGTTTGTTTGGGATTTTTTAATGATTTTAAGTGTTATAAGACTTATTAGCTGTTGAAATATGATGCAAGGTTCACTAGTGAGCCAGTTCTTCAAGATCAAGTTAATGAAAGAACACAAGATTTATTTCTCTTTTCAGTTCCTTGATTACAAAAAAAAAAAAAAAAAAAAAAAAAAAAAGAAAAAAAAAAAGAAAAAAGAAAAAAAAAGGGAATTCCAGTATGTAGGAGTTTTTTAGGCATCATAGTAAATTTGTCACCAGACAGCTGTTGGCTGCTGTGATCATTAATGATCCCATGAAGTAACTTAGGGAAGTAAGTTTAGGGAAGTAAGACTGATGTCAAATGATATTGAGAGATATTTGTTTAATAAATTAATTGCAGTGAAAATGGGCATTTCTTGCTTTACTGCCCTCTACTGTATACACTGATACATTGATAGTTCCCCAGACCTTTGGCTACTGATCTGGGTGATTGCCTCTGCCCCATTTCTGTACCCTCTCCTATCATCTACTGACACATCATTTCTTATTTATCTGTCTTTTCCACTTCCCTTACTCACTTCAGTTTTTATTTATTTTTGAGACATCAAGGAAAAAGCCTTTTGATCAGTTCTGTCCTTGTAAAACAACCTCTCTCAGGTCCTCACTTGCCACATCCACAGCTTGGGCTTTGTCTCTACAAATCCATTTCTCTCATTGCTGTTGAACTTCCAGGGGAAACCTGCAACCCTTCAGTGGAGCTCAATGCATCTGTAGAGTTCAGCAATGAATCCAGAATGAAGGCTGGGGAAGAGCGTGATTTCCAACAGGGTCAGATATGCCCCAGTTCTTCCCACAGTTTTCTCCACTACTCCCCACTCCTAAATTGAGAAACTCTAGTTTCCAGGGTAGACAAATGACAGAGGACTGGAGGGAGAGTGGAATGATCCTATGCTAACAGATATTTCTGTGTCTACAACATGTTATAAAGGCAGCATGAAAACTGCAGGCATCCTATGTCTTGTGAGCTTAGGAGTAGACTGAAGGCAGAAGGATTTCATACCTGTGATGCATGTGCTTGTGTCTTTGCTGAAACTGGAACTGAGTGGAACTGATGTGTTCCCTATGGAGATTAATTTATCCAGAATGTAATTTCCTGTTAAAGTACTGTTTCAATGAAATATTTTGATGAAAATAATATCTATGTTGCAGAAGTTTTCTGGAGCACAGAATATGTTTAACTATCGTAGTCATCAGTACCCTGCAGAAAAAAGTTTTGAGGTTACCTCATAGTCACAGTCTATAAAAAGACCATTTATCTTTACATGTGCCCCCACTTTTTTTGATCAAAGTAGTATTTTGTTAAAAGAGATATAGCTTCAAATAAGACACTTTGACTAAAAATAGTGGGAATATTCAGTATCTTTGTTTACATGTATATACAAGAAATGAGGAAATGAACTTCTAAATTTCTGTATCCAAAATGTGGATCCTTATGCAAGATCCAGGAGTAGGAACCTGTTTGAGTAAGAGAGCAGTTTAGGATATTTTTGGAAAAAGGGGCAAACCTGTTCTCATTTCTATTCATCATCATCATCACAAAAAAGTACACTTTTCAGAACAGTTTTACATGGTGGTTGAGCATTTACAAAGGTGAAAAATGAGTAGGAAGCTTCTCAAAAGAGGCATTAATATTCTATCTAAAAATTAATATTCTTTCTAAAGGATATTTAATCTCAAGGATTTTTAATCCTAGATAAAATATCTGAGTTTTGCAGGTCACTCTTGGGAGCAGGAGGAAAAAAAATCTGAAAAAATCGGCCTCACCAAAAAAAAAAAGATATTTTCTTTTGAATATACTGTTGTAAGAGTTTTCATGCAGCTCAACTTGCTAAGAGTTCTACAGTAAAGGCTGTACAAGAGTTATATTTCTAGATGAAGCTTGAAATCATAGATGAGAAGTGGATCTAAACAAAGTAATGTGAAGAAGGTAATACAGTGACTTCAGACAAACAGTTTGATGAGAATTTAACTTGGCAATTTCCTAGCTAAACCATTGCTTTGTTAGCAGCAGATGCAGTTTGCTGTACACAATGATGTTTTAAATGACATTAATTTGAACTCACGTTATATGTCTGTTACTTGAAATTTTTTTACAGTGAAGATCAGTAAACAAAGATGGTCTTTATCTGAAGCTGACTGAAACATAGGTTAATCTCTCCTCTGACACCAGCAGGCATTGATTTTGATCGTAGTATGCATCAAAATCTTCAGTCTGAATATCTAAGCAGTGGCAGCAATTAGAATTGCTAACTCTCACATCTATCTTACAGCAACATCAAAAATATGCATTTTGTAAGTTACATGATAGAAAATAAAGTATGTTTTTAATTTAACTAATTTTAAAAAATTATTAGATAGGAAATAACTCCTACTTAGCCCTTATATTACCTGGGCATGGTTTATATAGGTTAGGCAAAGATTTAGATCTAAGCATACCTACATTTAGTAGCTTGGTATACATGTGCAAAGTCATGTTATGTGAGTGCCTGGTGCCCAAGCCAGCTCCACCCTGGTCCCATGTCCCAGCCCGGCCTTTGTTGTCCCCAGGGAGGTGTCTGATACCCAGGGCTGACCTGGTTCCAATGGCTGGATGGTCCTTGCTACCAGGACCTGCTGTGCCTTCGCAGGCATCCCCTGCAACCTCTGGCTCCCCAGCCCCTCAATATTTTGATTGTAATATTGACACAACAAGTCATGGATTAGGATCTGACCTGAGCTGCAGAGGACCCAGGTGATTAGAAATTATAAGTTAAATTGTATTATAAACTCCCCACCATGCTAGTTGCAAATTACACTATGTTGACTCTGCTTTTAGAAATCCTGTGCCATTCTAATAATAAATTCTCTTCTGTATCAGTCATAACATCCTGTTAAGAAAACAAAGTTTTAATTGTACCTATGGTTTAGTGCCATCCTGACTCGGCCAATATCCCCAAGAGAACCCATCTATGTTGGGTGACAGTGTCACTCAGATAACACTGACATGTCTATTAACCAAGAACCTTATGGAGCAACAGGGAGCTTTTTAGCGAGTGTGTGAAAAGAGCTGGATGTACTATTTGGGAAATTGAAAGGGATGTTATTCTGGGTGCTTGGACTCTGGATGCTGAGAAAGTTCTGCACTACACACCCTGCCTACCTTGCTCAAAGGAATATTACTAAATTAAAACTTCCTGCTTGCAAATTAGGTTACTGTTTGTTTTGTTGATGGGTTTTGAAAGAGGTTAATTGAAAAATGCTGTGGCTAAATGTTATCTAGAAGGAAGGTTTTCTCTTTTTTTGGTCAGTTGATTTGGGTCATTTGGCAGCTTTTTATGCAGTGACATAAGTTGTTTTCTACTGCAAAACCATTTATAGTTAAATTTGGAGAGGTTTACAGTGATTTTCTTTTTCAATTGTTCAAATCTAATTTGCAGTAGACTTGACTTTCAGGGATCATATGAACCTAAGTGTTCTGTTGATTTGGTGAAAGCTCAGAAAAGTCCAACATGTCTCAAAATCAGATGTCTCCTGCCTGTCTTTCAGAGATGTCAGATTTTGAGTATATAAATGTTGGAGTTTAGGTGCAGCTAGTAGTGCTACAGCATTGTTATTAACGTTTGCATTGACTGTCTGATAGATGCTTATTTGAATTTAGAAATCAGGGCATTATGGAAAATTTATATTGTACAATATAAATTATACTGAAAAACTAAAGATTCATTTAACTTACATAAGAAGACAAACAAATATCCAACAGATTGAGTTAAAACCCACAGTCTGAAACAGAAAACATACAAACTTTTGAAATATTTATTTTGAGAAATATCAAGCTTATTTTGCTACTCACAGCAGTGCAGAACTCTCACTCCTTGCCCTCGTTGTTCTCTCTTCACAATTTTCTAGGCACCACATACCCCTCACATGAGGGACACTTCAGGCAGAATTGTACTTTCTGCTGCACAGCATAGTTTGTGTTTTAAGTGTGGGGGTTTGACATCTGAAATTGGCTGTAGGATTGAACTGCCACATAATTCACAGCAGGCACAGGAATGTGACTAACTGCAGCTGAGGGTATTGCTTTCCAACTGATGTGATGCATCTTTTTAAAAAAATAGATGGGCATCATGATATAAACCAGAAAGCACAGCTGGTTTTACAGTCTTGCATGCCATAGCACAGCTAGGATATCAGCTGTTCCTATCAGCAAGGAGGAAGTGGTATGGGTGATTTGTTATCAGGGAAAGTCAGAAACTACTGCACCAAGTTTTCTTGGGACTGGTGCAAATGCAAAAAAGTTAACTACAGCTGATCCCCATAAGGAGAAGATGAGAGGAAAAATTCAATTCAACCAATTCAAAAATTGCTCACAATGATCAGGGAGAAGAAAAAGAATGGGTGAATTTCTGATCCACAAAGAAAGCTATTTTGTGAAGCAAGATAAAGTGTTATCTAGATCAGACGAGAAGTGGGAGATTAGTTTAAAAATGGTGAAAACTGGCAAACTGGGAGGCTAGGCAGATAGCATTAGGATGGAGAGAGATTGTTCTTGGAGATTCTCATTGCTGTATTTTGGATCCAATCTTGCTCCATTGATACTAGTGGCCTTGTCAGGAAACAGTTTTAGGACTCTGCAAAGAATTGCAGAATTAAAGAACACAAGAAGAAAGGGATGCATACAAATACATTGCGTCCAACTCCCTGTGGTTAAGAATTTTCATTCTTAGTAAAAAGCAGCTATACTTGCAGAATGTGTGCAAGGATTCTTGTGTGTGGTATTGAACAGCTTGTCTGTGGGATCTGGCTGAAGAAAATGGTTTTGTGACTTCACATCTGAGTCCTCAGTGTAAACAAACAGCTGCGGTAATCGGCTGGTACCACACATGAACAACATCCTGCCTAGGACTGAAAAAGCCTATGCTAACACTAAGAGTCAGACCATTGTAAATCAGGAGATGGAACATCTGAAAGAATAGCTGCAATATACACTAGTTTAAGTGCCTTGAAAGAGTATGGAAGTGTGTCCCGGTTTAGGGCAAATTTGGGAGGAAACCTCCAAAAGGGGCCCCTCCAGAAAGCAAATCCACATGGCCCCTCCCCCCAACCGGTTCGGGAAGGATTTCCTCAGAGAGAAGTGGAAAGAACCTGGTTATTTAAGAGGCAAAGCGCTCCCCAGCACACAAAATGAACAATACCAGATGACAAAACTGATTCGCTGCTCTGAAGAGATGACAAATTCAGAAAGTTTTTCTGGTGGGTGGTCGCTCTGTTATCAGTCCCTCCGCTCTGTTATCAGTCCCTCCGGTGCTGCGAAAGGCTGCAGAGTAGCCCCGGCAGGCTGCAGAGCACGATGTTTCCTCGGTGTTTCCCAGGGTCCCGGTCTGGAGCATGTTCAAATGGTTACAAGAAAAGGGAAAGAAAAACAGTCCAGGGAGAACTTGGACTGCCTCAGCCGGCTAAACTAACTCGCTCACTCACTCACTCACTAATGAAGAAGCAAAAGGAGCACGGTGTTCTGCCCCGTCCACGCCCAGACAACAATAGTGGAGTTCTCTGTTCCAGCAGACTGTGGAGGAGTGAGGGAGGCTGATAACAAAACTCTGCGTTTCTTCTTCTCCCTCTTTACTCTCAGAGCCAGTCTTGAAGGCACAGAATATAATATCCAGCATAAACAGAACACACGATTGGGGATACAAGCATCATAACATCACCCTAGGACAGCTCCATACTACAGTGCCCTGGTCATCCAGCAAGAACTAATGTGAGCAACGTGATTTGGAAATCTGCAGAGCCCGAGACAATACGAGAGTGAGTGTATGCATGCTTACACTTGCAAGTAGTTTTAGTTAATAAAATGCCAGAGGAACTCTTTACCTTGTAATGACTTGTGTAATCAAGATACAATAAATATTAACAATTAGAACTGTTGCCATCAGTTGATGTATTTTAAAGGCACTGTGCAGCAAGTGTGATAACTTTGCTGGATTTATATATTCATTAATCCCTGTCAGCAACAAGGAAGATCAAGATGTTTTGTGGCATGAAGTGGATATCTTCAAAGACTTAATTAATAGGAAAAGAATAATACCTGATGCTATGAGGGCAACATATGTCCTTCATAACAAGGCCTTCTTCTTTTTCAAACACAGAAACAGGTTAGGAAAATATTAGTTCACCCAAATTAATCATGTGACATGATGGAGTAAGAAACATAATGCGATATGTAAATTAAAATGCTGTTCTAGACTGTTTCAGAATAGCCGTTTCCAGTTAGAGATAAAGCAGATTGGTGCTAGTGCTGTATCACTTCTTTTCACAGGAAAAAAAAATTAAAAGCACTGAATAAAACTTAATTAGATATTAAGAAGGGTGGCAAAGATACTGAAGGCACGATTTTGTTTTTTTTTTTTCATCTGGCCACATGATGACTGCAAAGAAAACTATTTTTCTTTAAATGAAAAGAAGATCAACAGACCGGGAAGGGTATAGGCCACAAAATGTTCAGGAACAGGAAAACTAATCGTTGACTTCAGTGGAAGGGAACTGGATGAGTCAAGAAGGGCTGTTGCTCTGCACCTCAGAATGCTTTTACTCGACCAGTACCCCATCAAACAGACTGAAGTGCAAACGTAGGGCTACAGAAAACGCTGGGGGTTTTTGGCTTCCACAGACCGGCCAAAGCCGCAGCCAGAGCAGCACCCCGGAGCAGGGAGCCCTGCCGAGCCCAAGGCAAACAAGCGACCCCCGCGGCGGGTTCGGGTCGCCCCGCACTTGGCGGTCCCCGGCAGAGAGGGCAGCCGGCCACAGGCTGTGGTCCCAGCGCCGGACGATGCCGTGCGCCGGCGGGAGCTCCGAGCCTCAGCTGCCCTGTCCTCGCTCCGAGCCCCAGCGGGGTCCCGGCCCCAGCTGTTCCTCCGCGGGCGGTGGGTGCGGGGTCGGCAGGGCCCCCGCCCCGGCTTTGTGCTGCCGCTCGCACTTTGCAGGCGCGGCGGGACTGGGAATCCCGGGCGCCCGAGGCAGCCTCGCCTCCTCCTCCTCCTCCTCCTCCTCCTTACCCACCTCCTCCGCCGGAGCGGGGCGCATGATGGCGGCAGCCGCTGTGGCGGAGGTGAACAGCACCGGCAGCAGCAGCACCGATACGTCCAGCACGGGCGAGGAAGAGAGGATGAGGCGCCTCTTCCAGACCTGCGACGGCGATGGGGATGGCTTCATCAGCAGGTAGCGACAGCGGGAGGCGGCTGATACGGCGCCGTCCCGTCCTTCCCCTCGCCCCGCGCTCCCCGGCGCTCAAGTTGTGGGCGAGTTGGAGCAGTGGTGGGAGCTCCGCGGCTCCCGCCCCGCTGCCGCCGGCACCGGAGTCAGGGGCTCCAGCGGGGCCTCGGCACCGAGAGCTTCCTGGGATAGCGGGCGAACTTCCACGTCCGCCTGGGCTGAAAGGTGATGCCTCCGATCCTGGATTTTATCACCTCGTGCCCTGTGCAGGTGGTTTTTGCAAGTAAACACACAAAAAGCCCGTGGTGGGTAATCTAGGAGAAAACTCATATTGTTCTCCCTGATCCTATGATTTGTTTTGTCAGTACGGTCTAATCAATATTCTTGTTACACAGTTTGGTTTAAATTCCTCTGCTGGTCCTCAGAGAGTTTGAGGAGTGTCACGTAGGCTCATGGGTTGTGGTGGGGAAGGGTGAGCTTGTACATTTGCAGTAGATACTTGGAAATAAGCCATAGTGGGATGTTTATGTGTCTGGAAGCACTGGCAGTGTGTTTTGGTCAGGAGTTAGTTTTGTGGCAATAGTCACGCCATAATTCAAAACAATACTGAACTTCAAAAGGTGGGATTTGCCAGAGGTCGTGGAAACTTGCATTTTCAAAATGAAACTTATGCTATTGCCTGCAATTAATACGTGCCTCTAGAGAACTGGGACAGTGAGGGAATTTTTTAAGTCTGCCATTTAGCCTGTAACCTAAGAATATGACCCCAAAGAAAGGCTAAGTAAACTTTAATCCCCACTGCCATCTCTTTGGAGCTAGAAAGTTGTTGAAAATCTGTAACAACTGGCGGTCACTTTAAAAATAAAGTTCAAGGGTCATGATATTTCTTATCTAAACAGCTCCCTGAACACTCTTTTCTCCCCTTCAGTCTAATGATTATTTTGACAGTTGTGGTTTTGAAATATAAACTTTGAAAATGTGTACTTTCTAACCAGTGTGCTAAGACTGCTTCTCTTTCCATTTGTTTATGGTCTTTATGGAATTTATTCTGATGTTTGAAAACTTGAAATGTTGACGAAAATTGTGCACTGTCTCTTCAGAGCACACTTGCTTTTCTGTACTGTCATGTTCTTCTGCAACGTGAACTCAGTGTATTGATAAATTAAAGACCTTACTGGGGGAATGTTAAATGTTTTAGTGTTTCATACTGACCATGTAGAGATGTTACTATGACACAAACTACTAATTTCTGATTGACTAATCCACATTCACTAAGTTTTGACCAGATTTGTATTGTGTTCTTCAGAGTGTTGCTTGAACTACACTGTTGAAAACACTGGGATGTGTCTAAGTAGAGACATTGGATTTCATGATGAAATGGCTGTAAAGCCCAGAGCCTGAGTGATGGTTGAAAATCCTTGAGGAGATTGTGGGTTCATTGTTGAAGGTTGCTAATACCTTGCTTCAGAAGGGAGTTGTGCATTCAAGGCAGAACTTTGTGGCCTTTATCAGAAAACATGATGTTATAAATTACTGTCTTCCTTTAGAACTCTGTATGTGTGACAAAGTAGTGAAGGAATATTTAAGAAATGATCTCTGACGTGACTTTGCTTCATTAGGTAGCCTGGGTGATGAGTTGTATAAATGGAATGCCTTTCTTGCTTTCTGTAGTTACTAAATTTTGCTTATATTCTGTTTTATAGCAGTGGCTTATGCAGGAGGAGACTTGTCCAGTTGCATTTTGATGTCTTTATAGTATGTACTACCATAGCATTATAGACAGCTCTGTCAGGTTCATGGACTCACAGTGTCCCTGTTGAAAGTACAGCAGATGGGGGTTTGTTGTTGTTTAGAGCCCTACTGTTTAGGTTGTTGCATCCTTTTAAATGTAATAAACTAAAGGCAAAAAAGTTATGGCTGCTTTTACACTAAATTTCATCTTGCCATATTCTGCATACTGTTTGTCTGGCTTCTGTGTTTGTTTCTTTCTAGGGTTTTTTTTTTGTTTGTTTCATATGAGCCAGTTGCTTAGTTTTCCTGCTCTTCTTGCCCTGCTTCTTTGGACTTCTCTTTGCTCATTCTTGTGGCCAACAATTCTTTTTTGCATTTCTTGTAGTCCCAGTGGCGATTGGAGGCTGACTCCTGCACGTCGTGGTATCTTTCACAACAGGTTAAACATGGCAATAAATGCCCAGGCATCTTGATAAAGAGCTGAAAACACAGAAGCTAGCACTTTAAAATCATCTCCTTCTTTGAGTATTAGAACTAGACTTGACTAGGATCTATAACCTATCACTTAGGATGAGCTTCTTTTTAAACACTAGATTATCTTGAATTTAATGGGGCTGAAAATTGCTGTTTTGCAAGTGCTGCTGAGTAAAAGTTTTATATTTAAAAATTAGTATCCCTTCTATTTGCAGGCTGGAAGCTTGGTGAGTCATTTCTTTGCCTATGCCACATGAAGCAGTTTGTTTATAAGGTTTCTTTTTTTCCAGCTCCAGAACTGTTAAGGAAAAGATTTTTATACTTGCAGCAAAGGCAGGCATTTTGTGTGTGTGTGTGTTTATTTAGTTCATATTGCATGGGGGGAAAAGAGATGTTTGCATTCCTAATGAAATAACATGGTGTCTCAGCTGTGGAAATGTTTTGTCATGCATCAAACTCTAATAAACCTCTTTAAATAGTAGCAGGGAAGTACAGGCACCGATGGAGAGGAGGAGCATGTCTGGGATGCAGATTAATTTTTGGGCTTTCACCTGAGATACTGATTAAATTCCCGACTCTAAATAGGATGATATCAAAGCAATAAAGCATAATTAAGGATGTGCCATTGGTGGTTATAATCCAGTAGACACTGAGCTATGGGATATGAAATGCTAAACAAGTGTCTCTGAGCATTGCATTGACATGTGCATATTGAAATTTGCAGCATCCAGCTAGAGAAAAGTACTAAGGAAACAACAGAGTTTTAACTTGTTGGCTTGTACTGAAATGGCTTTTGATTCTTTTGGGGTTAATGTTTGTTACTTAATTATTTTAACATCTTGCAAATGTTTGGCATTCTTCTCATACTTCTGCAACACGAGGCAATTTCACAAAAACGAACTAACCAACCAACCAAAAAGAACCAACCCCGATCCCCCTCCACCCCTTTGCATCTCACTTGCAAAGCAGTCCACAATTAAGGCTGGATTCTGAGTGCTTGAGATCAGCTGGATGAACATTGCTGAGAGCAGAAGGCAGCCTTAAACACTGTTTACAGCAGAACTTTAGTTTTGCAGCTGTAGCTGGATTGTGTTGTTATTAACAAAAAACTGTTAACTGAAAAAACAGTAATTGCTTTCCTTTGTTTTATTCTGTTTGCTTTGAAAAGTTTCAGAATCTGATGTTACAGTTATAAACACTTTCAGTTTCAGAGGGTTGGTGAATTGTCCAGGACACGTGTGCTTTTTTTTTCTTTTTTTCTTTTTGATGCTGTTTGCATAATTAGCCTCCAATGCTGGGTTTTTATGGGTGACAGGCTAGATTAATGTCTTCTTCAGAAACTTAATTGCCTTGTAGCTTTATTATATGTGGATTGTATTGAAATTCCATTTAGCACACAATTAATTTCATCTTCACTGCGGAAGTCACTAAATGGGTTTTGGATTACTCTGTTGTAACACTGCAAAATATAAAGGTAACTTTGAATCTGCAGAAAATACTTTTGCTTTAAAAAAATAAAGGTATGAGCTGTGGAAATAATGGGAGAAGAAAAAATTAATTTTATTAAGGTAAAAATATGCTAACTTTTAAATTTTAACTTTTAAGCATGGATAAATAATTTTAGGATTGTGAAGAAAAAAGGTAAAGCTAGGGTTTAGTTCAGTTAGAACTTTGTCATTATATTAACAATAATGGAATTAAGTTTTGTTAGTAGAGTTCGTTTGAAAACTGTTGTCTGTGTACACAATTTTTTTACACTGGTCAATGTCTTACAGAAAGTCTTGGAAAAGTAGAGTACAATTACACAGAGTAAGATGTTAAAAACCCAATAAACCTACTACCTTTGTAATGAGCTTATACAGCTTGTTAAAGGCCATGCAGAATATGCCTTCTCTAGCCCTGCATGAAACAGTTAAAAGGAACTGGTTGGATTTGATTTGTTACCTGAGTGGTTTCAGTGGTACATGGATTTGGAAGCTCAAAACCTTTGCAAGTATGGGCTGGTCCTTCCCTTTTTAATGGGTTGTCACAGTAGCAGGACATTCACAGCTTTCTTGCTGAGTGTATTTTGGCACCCCTCCCCCACGCCCCCTTCAGTGTTTCTGTATCTGGTTCTGCATCTAGTGGCTGCTGTTGGTGCTATTAGAGGAGAAAACCCAGTATTTTCAAGAAGACAAAGTATTAATCCATTCATTGTCTTTTTAAGGGAGTAGATTTATTCTTCTGTGATCTCTGTTAATCTCCACAGCAGTCATTACCACTTCATTTAACCTTTTTTTCAAATGTTTGATTTTGCTAATGTGCTTCAACTTCTGTGCTTAACATTTAAAGAGGTACTATTGAAACACTTAAAGACAGGTAAAATGAAGCAGCAAAATCAGTGTGGGTTGTCTGTGGCCAGTCAAGTTACCACTGTTGGTAGAACACTATTTAATCTGTAAGATGACCATTTATGAAGTCATGCAAACATGTTCAGTCAAGATCTCTGAAAACTTACTTTGAGCATGAGTTAATATTCTGCATCTACTCTCTGCAGAGTATCGTGTGCTGGTTGAAAGCAATATCAGGAACAAGGTGTTTCATGAGTGCTGAAATGTCAGCAGGCTAGGCAGTGATAAAACTACCCTTCAAGCAAGAGGTTTACTTGAAGGTTGACTCTAACAGAACAGGTGGAAATTAAAAACTGCCTTTGAAGTCTTGTGAGAGAAATAATATTTATTCTGCTAGTTTTGCAGCTACTGGCATTTCAAATTTCAAAAGGAGTTTGATCCCACTACTGTACAGTCCTAAGTCTGACCTCATTCAGCTGTCTAACAAGGAGACATCATTTAGAAGCAGTCTGCAAAATGTCAGCAACATTGGGACTAAGCTTTGCTTAGTCCTTGCCTTCAGTCTGGCTCTTCATATCGCTGGGCTGTTCTTACCATGAAGCTAAAAAAATTAAGGCTTCTATACAGGTTTTTATTCTCACTTGAGGTCTGGATTATTTGCTCTGTGTTTTCTTTAAACCAGTTCAGTTTTAGAAATTCCAGGGGGCAGAAATCCCAAATCTCCAAAACTCCCAAGCCACCTCCCCAAAACTTAGTAAAATGTACTTTGTTCTTGCACTGCTGCTTTAGTTTGTCTTGAAAACAGTTTCAGCTCACAGATTCTGTTCTTAGGCTTAGTTTTAGTCTTCATCCATCTCCATTAGGAGGCTGTCACAGGGCTTGTGATCCATGTAACTGAAGGATTGCTTTTATATGGATACAGCACAATACTTACTGTATCCTGAGTAAAACGGTGACTGGAAGCACTGTGCTGTTTCTCACTTGATTGTAGTCTGTTTTTTCTGTTTCTCCTGGGACTTGCCTTAGTCAATGATTCCACAGCTGTATAGAATTTTGTGGGGTTTTTAGTCCACCTTTGTCTTCCACAGGTCTTCTCAGAGCATCATAACCAAAAAGGGAATAAGTTACGGGGAATGCCTAAAGGATGGATGTGTATGAGAAGCTGTAGAGACAAACTTAGTTTAGGATGAAGAAAAAGGTATCCCCTTTGTTAAATATTGTGTCTAGAAAATACACCAAGAATCAACATTCATTAAGGGATTATGTCTTTCAAAGTCTGTATTTCTTACAACTGGTACACAGCCAAAGGAATGTATTCAAACTTGAATTGTCTGACCTTATTATATTTTTTAATTGGTTAGCACTCCAGTTCTTATGTAAACATCAAACACCTGAAGGGTGTTTTAGCTGGAGCTGTTGAGTTAGTGAAGTTACTTGGTGTGTTTTATATATTGCTTTTATCTTTCCCCATTGGCACTATTAGTCTGGTAAAAGGGACTAAAGTATTTATCTCAGGCTTGTATTACTGTATTTTCTTTCTTAGGACCTTGTTGTCTAGACAGATTGTACTGTGGAAAAACTGACTAAACAGTAATTCACTTGAAAATACAAATGTCAAATTTTTTGATCCCTTTGAAAATTACCATCCAGCTGGCTTCTAAGCAGTGAAGTTATTTGTTATATTTATTAATTTTGTTACTGATTTTTATTTATTTTTGATTGATATTGTTGCAAATACCATGTTAATTGAGTTATTACTGTCAGAGAAGTTAATCACACTTTAAAGTCAGTAATTTCCGTTTTGTGACCAAAAAAAGAGTAATTGTTAAACTGGGATTTTTTTTTGCCTTGTGTTTTCTTGGGTTTCTTGGTGGCAATTCTGAAAGATCAACTTCACAAATATACTCTATTTCTTTCTTCCCAAGGGTGATAGGGAGCTCGGGCCCTCATAAGATGGTGCTTGGTCTTTCTAGCAACTCCATGGTCCTGGGTTTATAACATAGGAACCATTGGTGGCTGTTCTAGCAGTATGACTGGGATGGTAAATACTTGGTTTTGTTTAGCTCATGTGTGATTGCATCTTCTGTTTACAGCAGGCAAGGCAGTTGGCACTCTCCTTAATCATTGTTGGTTAGCTTGTGATCCTAGGGAGCAGCTTTCTGTGTGTTTTTAGAATTAATTTGGCAAAACCTATTGTTTGAAATTGATGGATGGGTTGACTGAGTTGGGAGGCACTTGAATGAGAGAAGAGTTCTTCCTGTTAACTCCTCGTATATTTTTGTATTTATTGTTTGAGGGTGCCACGTGCAAGTACTTTGCTGGTAGTTGTGGATGGATTCTAAGATTATTTTAACATTCTCTTTGTCTCCATTTGCTGGGGTAGGCTAGAGATTACCTTACATTGATTGAAGCAGCAGGTCATACATGTTTTGATTGGGAATAAGGAACCTCACAAAATACTTGGGCACCTGGCCTTGCAAATATATACCCCTAATCTGTCCACCTGCACTCTTTACACAATGAACTGTAAATAGCTAGTGGAGGGTTTCATCATTTTTTTAAGTCAGCCTGTTCTGCCAGATGATTATCTGCTGTGCATGGTCCTGAAGTTTCTCACTGTCTGCACTAGAATTTGCTCAAAGAATTATGTTAGCTGTTCACTAGTTCAGTAAGAAATATTTCTTTGCAGCATGGCCAGTTTATAGTTGTAACTTTATCTGGCTGTGTGACTTTTAATGTTGCCACAAGACGGTAGAGGGGGGTAAGAAACAAGATTGAGGGTTAGTTGTGGTCCCTCTGGTGATGTCCTCTTGATTTTTAAACATGCTTCACTCTGAATGATCTGAGCTAAGAAATCTCACTAAAAGTTAATTCATTTTCAGCAATGTAAAAGGACAAGAGAGATTTTATTGAGACTTTGGTATCTCAGGTGGTAGATGAAAGGCATTGATGAGGCTTGTGTTTTGCCTAATTAAGTGTTGTCCAAAGGATGGGCTTCCAATGGCATCTGAAGGAAAAGTTATGCTGTGGATACATAGTTTTTCAAATCCACTGTGGTTTTACTGTGAATGTTCACATGCATCTTTTAGAATAAATAGTACATGTGTGGAATTCATCCTAGTGCAGTGAGTTTTGCATTAATTGACTTGTGTTAGTTAATGTCACCATAATGCTAAATTGTAATCAACACAGTCAACGTCTCATTCTTCTAAAAGTTTTTCTGAAGCAGTACTTTTTATATTTGATTGAAAAGAACAATATTTATGTAGTATTAGTGGTTATTTGATTAAATCCCGTATGTAATTTGTGAGGGTAAGCCATGTAGCAGAGACCAGATCATCTCTGAATGAAAACTGTGCTCCTGATAGTTCCTAATCATGTGGAAGAGTCTGCAGGTTGAATTGTGTATTAGCAGTATATTTGAAACCAAAGAAAAAAAGCGCAAAAGAAAGCGTAGAATGGCAGAGATTCTATTGACAAACTCTGCTTCTCCTTTGACAGATGGACCTTCATTTGCCTGCAACAGTTCAGTCTCCAGAGATGAGACCCAAAGAGGGGACACCCTGTCCTCGCAGTTTGAGAGATGCAGTTTGTGCTACGAGTACAGAGTAGGTGATCAAAGCACAAAGTTTAAGCTATTTCTAGTGAGTAGAATATGTATTTGTTGTGTCGTCTGTAAAATACATTTCTGTTCTGAGAGGTACCTACTGCAGGCTGGCTGTCTTGTCCTTATCTAGTGTGAAGTGGGGGAGAGAGACACACAGACATGCTGAGGTGGGGAGGTGGGGTGGGAACCGTCCCCTGTTTCCCCAGAGGAAGGGGTGGTGGTGTAGGCTGCATGCTTGCAATAGTATCGTGAGAGGCAGCCAAGGCAGGACAGAGCTGGGAAGCAGAAGCTCAGATGGTTGAATTATGAATAAAGCATACAGGGTTTTGGGGCTGGCTTGATTATTAACCTTACCTTTTCCTGATGATGCTCAGTGTTGTGGATCTGGATCAAGTTGCAAGTTAGTTGTGAACAGGTGCTGGAATATGCAGAAATTGAAACTAGCAGGGAATTTCAAATGTAAAATTGTTCCACACAGAACAGTTTTGTTAATATAGAAACAGTTTTGAAAAAGTGACAGAAAAAACAGAGAAACAGTACACAAGAGAGGGAGTCAGTGAACTGCTGATGATGCTAAGACATGTGAGATTTTTGTTTTGTTTTGATTTGATTCTACATTGAAAATAATACATGTAGTGAGATTGTGCTTGCAAATAGGACTGGTACCAAATACCTTGGATGGAGAGGGAAGAAAAAAGTTGAAGAGTGCTTGGATTTGTTTTAATTAGTTGTACTTGGAGATTTTGATATAATAATCCTAAAGACAACCTCAGAATTATTTCCATTCTTTTTCCCTGAGCTCTTCTAAAAGACAGAAGAACAGAAAATGGGGAAAGATAAAATATGCTGCTTTTCTTTAAGTGTGTTGAGATGGTGGTCAGTCAACAGACAACTTACTGAATATGGATTTGTTAAGAAAAAGTTAGGTTGAACTCATCTAATCTAGATCTAGTGTCTGCTGTTTGTGGTGGGAGTGAAACAAGAGATGCCCTTTGTCTTGTATATTTTAAGACTTTTGATGTTGTTTTATGACACTTGTAGGCAAGTCAAGGAACTAGACTGAGACTTCAGTTCGTTCATTTTTTTTTCTGTGCTATACTTCAAGCTTATTAGACACCTGTGCTTTGGCTGACAAATAAAATGCTATATCAAATTGAAATCAGAAGGATGGCCTGGATCAAATCAGCATTATTAAGGATTTATGGTCTGGATGACATGATAATGGGTAAACTTTCTTAAATCTGAGATGAAATCAAGCTAAGGAAAATTGGGGTCTTGCTGTGGTGTCAGAGTCACAATTGGTGCTGACAAATGAAGCTATTGCTTGAAAAAAATCAAGTGACATAAAGTAGGGATAAGCAGACATTAGCACATTTGGTGGTGCACATACAGGATGTGTGCTAGATGAAAAACTTAATGAGATTTATAGTGGTTCTCAAGTTAAACTTGAACTAACAGAATTGTTCTGTTGCAGAACAGGACTTCTGCTTTCACCTTCTAATCTCTTTTCAGTGTATGCTTTAATCTGGTGTCTAACTCTATGTGCTGTCATCCATTCAGCTGGTGGATCGTTTAGAGAAAGACAAGAGCAGCTTAGGATGATTGGAGATACAAAAAATGAGGTTCTTTACGCAAAAGAAGGTAGAACATCTGATTACAGGCTTTAAATATGTAAAGACTGTTTTTTTTACCCACTGTAATGACAGAAAACTGTGTTAACTTCCTTTTTGAAGGAGCAATCAGAATTGTATCTGGGAAAATTGAAATAAGAAAATTTGCAGAAGAGAGCAGTGAAGTGCTAGGACAGAGCACATGTGGAGGTTGTGGCATTCTTAAAAAGCAGCTTAAACACCTATCCGTGAGTGATAATACTTTTTTGAGTCTGGTATGTTTTCTGCACTGATAGGTCTTACTTGCCTGTTTTCCTCTGTTTAAGAGTTTGTCTGCTGAGTTACACAATTTGTCTCTTGTGTTTATAATCAGGCAAATGTGCAAGATCCCATATAGTGCCATATAGACTTCTATTATACAGAACTCAGTGGTTATAGAGTAAATATCCCCTTGTGGGACTGCAGTCTGGTCTAGTGACCTTTTTCCCCTCATTTCTTTCAACTTTATGTTTACACTTTGCTTTAATTCCTTCATAAATGGGCACAAATATAAAAAAAAAGTCCTATAAAACTATCAAATGTCAGTCAATGCTCTTATGTCTTCCTAAGTTTTCATGTAGCATGAAAAAATCCATCTGCATGAATTCCCTTCCTGATAACGAGATGTTAAAACTGAAGCTTCAGTGTGAGTTTTCAGATCCCAGGATCAACAGTATTGCTGCTTAGCATTTAAACAAGCGTGTCCAGCTGATGTGCCTGTTCTCCATCCCATCCTGCCTCACATTATTCATGCCTTGCCAAACACATGAGCTTCACTGAAATGGCTCATTTACAACTATTGCCCAGTGCTGACAATGCATTTGATACACAGAAAATAGGGAGCATTGGGACAGATGTAGGGAAATGGAGCTTTACATTAAAAGTGAACAACATGGGTGTTAATGTGTATCTTATACTTTCATTTTAAAAAGGGTTGATTAATACTGCTGGCACTAGGAGGTAAACGCAAAGAAAATACTCCTGAAACAAAATGCATTTTGTTTCTCAATGCAGACAGTATTCCAAATATACACATAAGAATTGTTTACGCATCAATTTATCAGTTGTTTCATGTATGAATAGTAGTGATGGTCATGATGCAGTTTATTAAGCTGAGATGGGAACTTCAGGCCTTTTTTCCTAAGAATAACTTTCAGGCAGATGTATTGTTGCAGGAAACTTGTGTTTCTTCATTCTTTGCCCTTTTGTAAGGACATCCAGGTGGCAGCAGGTGGATAAATTCCAGCAATTCTGAAGCTGTCCTTGTTATTCCTTCAGAAGCTGTAACTTCAGTCTTGCCCTACCACTTCCTTTAAAAGATAATATGGCAATTATCTTTTAAGATAATATGGAAATGCTGACTTAGTCTTATCGGGATGATCCATGCCTGAGAAAGTAATAGCTTCTGTATTGTTAAACCATCAAAATTGGTAATAATTGAGGAAATTGGAGAGCAAAAAATAACCTCTTAAGGTATTTCTGTGTGAAAAGGTCTGTGGAGATCTAATTGTTTAGATGATGACAAAGGTAAAGAAATCTGTTTCTGAGGCTAAATTCATTAGACAACAGAAATTTGTTTTTTGTGGTTGTTGCTGGTTCTGGAAGTTATTTCTTCAAGAAAACATATTAAGTAAGAACTGCTGTGGGTGTTTGTCCTCTTTCCTAGTCTACCTACTACCTATTTCCATCTGCTAGTGAACTTCTTCGACAGTTTTCTTCCCTTCTGTAAAGTCAAGACATGTATCAGGCCTTGGGTGGACTGCAAAACTACATAAATTCTCCATCCAGCTCCACCTGTAGGTGAGGACCTTGTTTTTATTCATATTTTTCAGACAGCAGTGAACATTGTCTTTTAGTCTGGTAACCTTCCAAAGTGCTCTCTGTAGTTGGGTGCTAACCTTGAGGTGGTTTTTTTTGCCAAAGATTATACGGTCATAGAGGGCTTCTGTGATACACATTCACTGTGGTTTCTGCTTTCTTGGCATTTCGGATGACTTTGAATTTATTGTGCATTACTTCTATTTGTCCAGGTTAAGAAATAAGCATTTTGATGCAGCCTGCCTCGTGATGCTTGGAGCCTCTCACCTTATAAATTCTTTGCCCATCTAAAACTCTGTTAGAATTTTATTCCAACAAATAAAATTCAACACAAAAGGTGTCATTCTGTGAGCTTTTCTGACTGCAGACGAGCAGAGTTCTGGGATTGCTGCCAGGATTGTTTGCCTGCAGTTGCTCATAGAAAAGTCAAAGCTGCAGAGCTGATGTGATTCTGTGGTTTAAGTAGTGAGGGGCTTGACTTGCTGTGAGAGTCAGAGCAAATGGAGCAGTGGGTCCAGGATGCTCTGGAGACTGGTGGCTGCACTGCACTGGTGTTTCTGCACCTAACCTGCAAGTTGTGTTAGCAAGGATTAAATGTTTCCTGGCAAAATTATGATACCTTTTTACTACCTGAAGTTTTAAATAGTTTTGAGAAAATGCATGTTTTCTCATTGGTGTTACGTAGTGGAACAACCTTTGAGAGATTTCCTTTATAAATCAGTGTGCATTTGTGTAACACCTTTAGATTGTAGGGAACCAGAGCTGGGTTTGGACATGTCCCTGTGGGCTATAGTGAAATTGAAGCTTTACAGTTGTCTTGAGCAGGGCCATGTAAGCTGTGCTGCCAGTGCCACAGCCTCCTTCTGCCCCAGTATAGCAGATTAATTCTTCTGGAGTCAGGGCAACTGACCTGCGTCCTGGAATCCCATGGCAAAATCACCCTGCACTGCTTCTCCTGGTACTCATTTCTAAATTAGCACACCTCTGCAGAACCCCTCAGTCTGAGGCTATGTCTGATCTGTTCCAAGAGAACAGACGTAGACATAGCTGAATTGTATTTGTCACTCCCCAAGTAAAAATTTGAATGTGCTCTCATCCTTTTTTTTTTTTTTTTTTTTTTTTTTTTGCAACATCCTTGTGAGATTGTATTTGTGTTGTTTTAATTTTTAAAAACAAGAAACTGAGCCATGGAGATTATTTATTAATTGTTCAGATTCAAATCTAAGAGCAAAACCCTGAGCAAAAACTGAACTAATAATAGCTTATGTTTGGCCTGTATGATTAATTCTTCTGTAATAAAGTTATTTCTTGTCACAAGCAGAGATTTGGTTGCTTTCTGATATTTTTGTTGGGGTTTTGTTTGTTTTTAAACGTCATGGTCATGTTGTTATCACTATTATTATTATTATCATCATCATTATTATTGTCATTATTATCATCATTCTCATCATCATTACTATTACTTTTGTTACTATGATCATTATTATCCAGTTTTATGACAAGAATTCTGTTTCTGCAGCTCTGGAATTTCTGCATAGAAAAGACTTAAAGACCTCCACCTAATGTACAATTTCTTTCTCTAGAATAGAATGGGCCTTGATTCTGATAATAAATTACTTAATTGAAGCTCTTCATGCGAGAACTTTGAGTATTTCAATGTATCATGTTTTCACAGAAACTTTCTGCATGATACCCTGATACTAGTAATGAAATAATAATAATACTATTAAATCTACTAATAATTCACATAATAGTAATATTACATGTCCTTTGCCTCCCTTCTACTGAAAGATTTTGTTCAACACACAAGTAAGCTATAAGCTTTTATGCTGTTTAAAAAAAGCCATAACATAGAAACACACTCATGCTATTTGTGGTATAAATTGGTATGGTAGTGCTGTGCAATCCAGTTCAAAAAGTGCTTAAGAACAGGATGGTAGGCAAGAAGCAGTAAAATGTGAGAGTAGCAAAGTAGTGGTAATTAAAAAAAAAAAATTCTAATCAGAGAAAATGGGACACCCAGAAGATTTAGTAGCATAGAGCAGCTGTTGCTTCAGATCTGGTTGAATTGGTTTGCCCACATTTTATTTAGAATGTGTTTATTTGTCATTTGATAAATATGCATAATTCAGATGCTGGAGAAATTCTTTCAAGATTTTGTTTTCTTCAGTAGTTGCCTTATTGATTTTAAATGCCTGTGCATTAATGTGTATCCAGATTAGACAGGGCTAGTATTCCTTTTCTTTGAAACTAAGTTGTTGTTTTTTTGTTTTCTCTATTCCCACTTTTCCAATCTTCCCCCACCCCCATTTTCCCTCTAAAAATATCTTTAGGAATGACTTGCTGATGGTGTGCCGCCAGCTGAATATGGAGGCGTCTGTTGCAGAGATCATGCACCAGCTGGGAGCAGATGAACATGGAAAAATTTCCTTCCAGGATTTTAGTCAGTGCCGCATGGAACTGGTACAGGAAATCAAGAAGGAGGAAGTGGAGCTTTCTGTGAAATCGGATGATTCTTGTAAAAAGAAAGAGTTAAGGGATAGAGTAGCTTCCTGGCCAACTAGCAGCAATAACAGTTTAGGTAGGTATGACTTTTAAATGTCCTGTGAGTGTAATTTAACAAAAGGTAAACTGTGGAGTGTTTGTTACTGATTTCACTGGCATTAGGGTTGCCCCTACAGGGCTTTGTGAATCTGCCTTTGCATAACTTCATCATATACTAGAGTGCTGTTGTAATGGATGCAGACCTGTCATCAGAATGTAAAGTAGAATCTGTGCAGAGCATCCTCTTCTAAAAATGCAAATTGCACAAGAGAACAGACTCCCTTGGAAGGGTAAGGGCTGGTAACTGAAGATCCAGGGAGTTCTTTGTTCTCTGTGAAGCTCAGGCAGGTATGAAAAATGAGGGAAGACTTAATCTTGGTTCCAGTCATAATACAGGGTAGGAACTAATGTTTCTTGGATGCTTTAAAAATTGTTCCACTTAGTGGGAGATCTAAATGCTGGAAGAACCCTATGATTTAGAGAATACAAAAATACTTCTCCGTCTGGTTGAAAACAAAACAAAATCAAAAACCAGAACCAGCCAAACCAAAAAACCAACAACATTAAAAAACCACAACCCCCCCCCCCCCAAAAAAAAACAACTCAAACCAGCAAACAAAAAAAGAAAAAGTGCTATTCCATCCACAGGAAAACAGGATGTAAGAAGGGATTATCTGTGTCATTGAGCCCAGTCCTTGATAGCACTATGACCAGTCAGCATCAGATCAGAAATGTTAACACCTGCAGAATGCTTCCTTTCACCCTGTAAAAAATTGAAGAGACTACTGGGGTCAAAGATGGCAAAGTGTGGTGTTTTGTGGAAAAAGCTGAGGATGCTGTCCATTCCCCAGCTCCTACAACAGGTGCATGCTGGCTATGAACGACTGCTGGCTGGTGACCATGGAACTGACCTGTGTCCATTCTTCACAAAAACGGCATCAACCTCTGGTGGTGTTTAGTTGGAGCTGTCTCCTCAGCCTTTTCTTTGCACTATATGAGCCTACATGTTTTAAAACTTTTTAAATGGGAAATCTTCCATTAGTCTTCCCAATAGTTTTTTTTTGAAGTGTCGTAAATTAATTTTGACAATATATTTTTATGGTTGGATATGCTTCATACATCTGGAGAGTTGTGTTATTCTAGCTTCTCATGTTATGTCAGGTGTCACGTGTAAGGTCCTGTTATTGACTTGTTGCCCGGTATAATGTTTAACATCAGATTTATTTATTTATTTGAAGGTAGTTGATGGTACATGAGATTTCTGTTTTAGCAGTGTGGATGCAAAGCGTACTGAAAACAATACAGACACAAGTCACACATAACAGAGGAGAGCAATTGCAGGGCACAGCTCAATCACAGTACCAGTGAGGCTGAGCTGTGTATACAAGTACTCCACACTGGCTTGGCTAACTCAGGGAGACAGTCACACTCTTACTGAAGTCAGGGACAAATACAGTACCAGTTGATTCTCTCAGCTGTTTATTGTTTATCTAAAGGAAAACCCACCTTCAGGTCCTCTTGGTGTTGAGATTAAGCCAACTTTTTTGCAACAGCTGTGATCAGTCCCAGCCCACATCCTTCCCTGAGCTTCATGGGCACATTACCCTGGCCGATCTCTAATCCTCCTCCCATAGTAGGGCTTTACTGATCAGTCACACCTGTCTTTATCTTGTCAGTAGTCAGCTTCATAGAAAGTAAAACTGGGCATGTGTTGATTTTGGTGGTTTGGTCTATTAATTTACTTATTAGCTTTGTAGGTATGGGATTAGCATGTTCTGTCTTATAGTCACTTTGCGCATGTTTTTGGCTAGTCGTCTCAGAAATTAAAATTTTCCGTGTTTACTTTGTGTCCTTGGTGGACCTCCTTATCTTTTTGCTCTTTAGATGGACTGTACTACTCCCTTATCATCCTACTGTCTCATGCTCCTTGGCTTTTCATTTTGGCTTCTCAGCACAGTGAAACTGTTTCATAGCTCTGCTTATCTTCAATCTCATATTTTATAGCTTCATAGTAATATTCTGTTATAGAGGTAGTTTGTTGTTAGCATTTCTTCTGTTTATGCTTTTTTCATATATATTCTTGAATTGCAAAACTCTGTAGTTTCTATGCCCATTTCTCCCATCACTTTCTGTATTAAAATTTTTGTAAGCCTTGTGCTGACTTGATTTCCAGCCTGTGAATCTCTTTCTGGAGCTGTCAGACAATATTTCAAAGCCAAGATTTGTGACCGTGGTCACCAGGGTTTTCAGGATGAAGAAGACACAAGAATATTGACTCCATGATCAGAAGGCTTGATTTATTATTTTATGATATATGTTACATTAAGACTATACTAAAAAGAAATATAGAAAGGAAAAGATTTCTTCAGATGCTAGCTAGGCTAAGAATAGAAAAGAATGAATAACAAAGATCTGTGTCTCAGGCAGAGAGTGAGAGCCAGCTCTGCCATGAGTGGTCAGTAAATTTAAACATCTACAGGAGACCAATCACGGGTCCACCTGTTGCATTCCACAGCAGCAGATAACCATTGTTTACATTTGGTTGCTGAAACTGCAGCTTCTCACAAGGAAAAATCCTAAGAAAGGATTTTTTTTCATTTTTCATGAAAGATGTCTGCGACAAAGATTGTGCCTTTTTTTTGCTTTAAGGATATTGTCACTCCCTTTGCTCATACAATTATCTTCCGTTGCCTGCTTTTTCGGTGCTGACACAGTTGTGTTTTTCCTGCAAAACAGAGTTGTGGTTCTGCCCTCAGATGGCTATACAAAGTTTTCCTCTTTGTTGGCCACATTTCTGGGGTTTAAAATCTTCTTTCTTAGACAAACCAGCCAAGTAATTATGATTTGTTATAATCAGAGGTGACAGACATCTCCTAAACTTGATACGAGAAAGGCCAACATAATAGTCTCAAAATTTATTCCACAAAGAATCTTACTAATTGCTGCCAAAAAGTATTCATAGATGAACTTCCAAATGTATTAGTGTATAGAATTCAATCCCAACTACTTTTTTCCCCTATTCCCCAGTTGCTGTTAGTTTTACAAGAATAATTTAATTCATTTTTGAAGTTGGTGGGTGAATCCATTTTTCTTTTCCTCTTTTTTCCCTAAAAGTTAAGATCAGAAGATGTTTGAATTTCCTGCCTTGATATATTTTGCTCTGCTGATCAAGTGTGACTGTCTTACTGCACTGTACTTCTAGAGCTATGGGGAATTACAAGATTTGTCCTTGTCCTGCCTTGACTCTTGTAAGAATTCTTAGATAACATATGGAGATGCTTCCCCCCCCAAAAAAAAAGGATTGGAGGAAATACTAAAGATGAGCATTTTCTTTTTTATTTGGTTGTAAAAGAAAACCACTGTGGCAGCACTGTTCAAAAAGTTCTGCATAGCTTTCTTTTCAAAGAGTCAAGGAAACAGCACTGCAGTACATTTCTGTGATATAAACCCAGCCTGTGGTATGAACATAATGGCAGCTGGGGAATTACACTTGCAGTCAAGCTTGAATTATGACCTGTGCCTTTCTGTGCCTTCCTCATGTTTCTGTGCCTTTCATGTTTTTGAGGGCTCATTTATATACTCAATAGTGATCAAAGAATTGATTATGTTATTACTGAGTCTTTGCTGTTGCTTTCTAAGCATTGCTTGAGACAAGAGACATCGTGTACAAATTCAAACATGAGCTTGGTGGATGTTCTATTTTTGTGTTACCATTTTTTTCTGGTCAAAACACTTTAATTAAACTTTATTTTCAAAGATAGTTTACAGGCCCTTTTTTCAAGACTTAATTTCTACATAGGATATGAGCTGCTCTTGATATTTAAAGCTGATATCATATATTGATGTGGGGCACATAAATGACAGCATTTCAAAACTCTTTTGACTGGTATTGAGTAGCAGGTGTCCTGATGATCTGAAACAAAAGAATCCAGCCTCTGACATGAATGTTTTTACACTGCAAATTTGTGAGTAATTGTGCAGAGATTACCAGTCAGGCAGCATTTTGTGCTGCCTTTTCTTGGAACTGTTCCAAATTCCTAAAAAAGGAAACAAAACCTTCACTGCCTGTAAGTTTTGCTTTTCATTATGAAGAAAATAACTTGGAAAAAAAGTTGCAAGAAGTAATTGCATCTAATTTACATTGAACTTCATCTCATCCATCTGTTTTATCATTGATAAGGTTTTTCAAATAATTTGGCCCAACTTTGCCCAGCAAATGTTCATGCTTGTATTTCCAGGTGGTATGCAGAAGTGAGGAAATTGGTTGACTCTTTTAATCAAGGAACAGGACTCAGATTTATTAATACTCACTCATGTCTGCCCTCAGTAAGCCAAGCCTGCAACCATATCTACCATCATGATGAGCAAATGAGTACAGATTTAAAAGTTTCATGTTTTATTCAAGTGCACAAAAAAGGAAGTTTCCTAAGTTACTAGAATTAGGCTTTTGATGTTTATTAATCAGTAATTCAATGTTATAATGTGTTGTCATTCTTATCCTACACTATTAATGTCAGCAGGAGCTTTAAGAATAATTTGCAAGTAATAACCAGTTATTTTTCTAAAAGTGAAATGGAATGTAAACTCTGTTAACATTCTTGCATTTTAAAATACAATTTTTAGTAATTAATAAAATAACTTTTGAAAGTGTTGCTGGAGTCTTGCGGTCACCAAATGTGACCTGACTCTTTAGTATATCGTTTCAGTAGGAAATGCAGGAAGAATATCAGTTGTTGATCAAATCTGTGGATTGATCTGTCCAGCTATGGAGAATGAGGGCTGTGATTGGTATAGTAAATCTGTGTGAATAATTTAGTGAGTGATGGAGGTGGATTGCTTGGCATGTGAAAACTTCAGCGCAGCAGAACAAGATCTCTAATATTTAAAGCAGGGAGTTGCCTGAACAGTTGTGGCTTCTGTTAGCCTTTTCAGTGTTGTATAGCTTTGTATGTCTTTTATAAAAGCTAGCATGGGAATTATTTGTATTATTCATTGTATAGATTTGTCTAGCTCTTTACAAGGAGCAAATTGCCATTGTTTCCCCTTGATAAAAAATTGCCTATTTCTAGCACTGATTGACTTGGCGGATGAACCAAGAAATGGCACTGTTTATTAGTAAATTCTTGGTTTCCTGTATGTATTTATTGATCTGATTTCATATTCTAGATAAACAGTCTTGAATACAAGCGTCCTTTACCAATTTTTGGCTGTAGTTTAGTACTTAGTAATTAATTCATAGCCAATTCCCCTTTCTTTACTGAAAATAAGTCCCCTGAAATCTTGCTATGATAATTTATTTGCATAGTGGATCAAGCATGAGAAATAATCAAAGGAATGGTAGAAATTCAGCCTTAAATTAAGCTTATGGGTAAATAGGAGAGACAGACCAGTGGGGCTGAAAAATCATTATTTTTGTTTTACATTAATTCCATGTTTGATCTTACTGCAAATAAATTGCTCTTGAGAAACTGATGCAGTGATTACATTTATTTATTATGTATTTAATTAAAAACTACAGAGCTCATATGGACTCAAAGGCATGCCGCAGATTTTCTTGAAATTTATGAGCAAAGTTTCACCCTTAGATATGTTTAACTAGAAAAGCTTTGAGTTTCTGCTAGGCCAAATTTAATTACAACAAACTCCTGTTAACTGTAAGTGGTTTCATTTATTACATTTAAATAATCTTTTGAAACCACTGTCTTTATGCAAAGCAGCAGAATATAGGTAACTTTTCTTAAATAAGCAGAGAATTTAAGTTCCATGAGCATCTTTACAAATGAACCTGAATTTCTGGAGGTTTATAATTTACAGCTGATGAATCTTACTAAAATCATAATATCTAGTATGTGTTAAACACCAGTGAATCTATACAGGACGGAAGTGATCCTTGCAGGGATCTCTGGTGTCTGATAGAAAAACAAACTTGGTTGAATCTTTCTTCTGGTTTGAATATTTGTAAAATGTAAGAACAGCTAATCTGTATTAGACCAGACTTTATTGTTAAATAGTAAATCTGTCCCTTAGCATGGTGAGAAGAAAATGATTAGAGAAGATTGTAGGGTCTGAGTGATCATGTAACAATGCTTGCATATTAAATTTCAGCTCAGGGACTTTGAAAGAGAGATAGTTGCACTTCTTCACACACACATGGCTTCCCTCCCTCTAAACCTGTCTTGCAGGACTGAGCCTCTGAACATGTGCAAGTCTTTAGTGTTCATCATGGCCTGCCACCAGAAGTATCACCTCTTGCCCTTCCATTGCATGAGGAGCAAACTCTTCTTGCTTTCCTTACATGTTTTTGCAGGGGGTTTTCCTCTCTCCCCCCCAGTGTATCTAGTCAAGGTTGAGCATTGCATTATGCTGTGTTACTTTCCTCAGCAGAAGCACTAACAAAGTCAGTCACCTCTTTGCCTTCCATAAAAGTTACAGGAATTCAGTGTATTTGACACTTTGACCCAAATGCCCTTGATATTACCAAGCACCTTAACATTTTGAGAGGAAAGGGGAAGCACAGGCAGCTGAGTAGGTAGAACTGGGGGAGACAGAAAGCTGTTCCTGAGAGGTGCTGCTACCCAGAGTCGATAGAAGGGCTGGCCCAGACTAGCTCTGCAGAGCAGCATGGGTCAGGCTTGTTTAAGGGCACTGCTGTCTGTGCTCCTGGTCAGCTCCAGTGGTAACATATGGAGCTGTGCTTTGTGTTTGCCATATGGTTTGGAACTGGATTACAACATCACTTCCTCAGTTATGTCCCAGTTTATGCTTTCCATGCAAACTGTGATCAGCTTGGGAAACTGAAAGGCTGCTAGGGTTTTCATAGAAGGCTTGCTTCATTTGGCACAAGATGAGCACTGTCGCACACCCTGCACTTCAGCTTTTGTAAATCAAGGGCTGCCTCTCAGTACATTTCTGCTTTATCTCTCCTGACTTCTGCAATGTGATCTTCACCTGCCTGCTTTTAATGTGGCTCTGACATACTAAGGTTCATGAAAAAGGAAGAAAGTGAAACTGACAGGCAACAAACTCTGGATTTGTTTGCTTGGATACATGTGTATTCAAGTCAGATCTAAAGTGAGGTTGTCTTGAGTGGAAGGTAATCAGGGAGGAAGCTGATAATTCACCTCTAAATTTCCATGTAAGGAAAGACAACGTTTTTTAGAAATACAGTGCATACGGTACAAATACTGTACCTGAAAGGTAGGTTCAACTTTCTCTAGCTTCTGTATGACTTCAGGTTTTATGTACTCTTTTTTCGATATACTGTATACTTCCTTCTTTACTAGAGATCATTAATTTTTAGGGGGAAAAATGATTGTTTTCTGCCTTAATAGAAAATTCAAATCAAATTCTAGTTTGACTTCCTGAATACAATGCAGCTGTTAGCCAGCTGAGTTCTGGCCAAATTTAGTTAACGTGCTTAAACAATACTGGGTACTAGAAGACCTTGGTTTCTAGAAATCATCCCCTTGTTGAGAAGTCATCCCCATCCTCTATTTCTTATGTCTGTATAGAGCAAATGGATATCTGGTCTCAAGGATAGACTTGAACAATCTCAGAGTCAATGACAGGTATATGAAGGTGTTATGGATAGTGTGCTTTATTTTTGGTTTCTATGTAAGTGTTTCCTATATAGCCAATACCAGTCTGCTGGAAAGTGCTGAAACCATGATAGTTTACATAGATGCATTTCTCCAGTAACTGAAATAAATTTGAAGAAGGCAAATTGATGGAAATTCCACAAACATTTGTTAATATATATGGTTTGGACTACTGATTTAACAAACCCAGCTTCTTCATCCAAAAGCTGTGTTGAGTGACTGGGAAATTATCATGAGAGAAACTTTGTCTTTACCTAGATATGTGTCTGTGTTTTACTTTCTCAAGGCTTTATGAATTACCTTGCCTACTTTATGGTTTTGCTCTTGGCAAGCTTATTCACTTATCTATCCTATTTTCATGTAGCTGTTTGATCTATTTTTCTTAAGATTTGACATAGTTTTTGTAGGTGATAAAAACTGCTTAGAAAAATATGTCGTGGAATGTAAAAACTTAAAATCCAAAAGCCTAAAGAAAAGAGATAGATAGTATTACTCTGGTAAGAGTGCTGGTTATGTTGCAGACTGTTCCAATTTCTTTAATGTGCATTTAAGTGTTTCTGAAATTTTTGCTATAATGATACCCTGTAGTGAGTCGGGTGGGCAGCACGAAATTGGAGAATTCCTGAATTTTGAATGTAACAGTGTTGGGGGTACTTCACTGAATCTGAAATACAGTTGAGGTTTTGTGATGATTTTGCAAAATACACCAGTAGAAAGTGCTGCGAATATGTGAACTTGTAGTTCAGGGACAAAAGGATGATGACATGTGACCTGACAGCAGTCTTTTAGAGCAGAAATTATCAGTGTGGTTCAATTTTCCTCTTAGACCTAATTTCATAAAAGAGATTTGTCCCATGAGTAAGTTGTGTTCGTTAGTCAGTGTGGGGTGTAGCTGTGGTTTCCATCCCTTGGAGCTTGTTATCCTCACTCACAAGACTAATGAGAAAAGGACTGAAATAACACAGCCTAACATTGTATGTTTTTTGCAGTGTTCATCAAACCAGAAAAAAGTATGCTGGGAGAAAAAAAAAATTAGACAGTGATCCTACAGACCTTTGTCTTGAGATTCTCCATTTCCCATAACTGCTTTGCCCACATCAGTTATTTCCTTCTCGGTCACTGGAAAAATGTTGCAAAAAATTCTAATGTGAAGTGTCTCTAGGACTGAGTGCTGAGTTGGGAATACATTCCTTCCCCCCCTGAATTCTCCTAGCACTTGTAATGGATGTACAGATAGCTTTCTGTATTTAATAAATACTCTCAACCAGCTGTGCATGTGAGGATCAGTTACTGTCATCATCACTCTGCTGCTGTGCCATTCATAGGTGTCATTCATATTGTTTTATCATCTGATGCAAAATAATAAATAAGTTTTAAAGAGTGATTCCTTTTAAATAGGAAACAGTTACATTAGTTGTCAGGCTACCAGCTGAAGCCAGAACCTTTGGCCTTTGATCCCTGTATGGAGATGTTTTGTAGAAAACAGTGGAAATAATTGTGATAAACTCCAAATATGACTATTATTTTCACTTTCCTAATCAGGTTGGATTAGTATAAAGTTGATCCCTCTATGAGAACATAGCTTCTTTTCAGTTGTTTTGATTTACTGTACTTGGTATGTTGCTTGAGCAATTGGAGCTTACACAGTTCCTAAATTGTCTTTAAATTTAATTTGGGTTTTGTTATGTTTGCATCAGCTTGGGAGACTTGAATTGTCTGAATGTCCAAAGATTTACTCTCATTCTTCTCGGCTTCCTGAACAGCCTGCATTTTTTATAGCTAGACCTACTCCTTGTGGCTCTGACTTGACTAGCAAGTGCAAAATGACAGTTCTTTCTTAATTTTGTATATTTCCCCCTTCATTCAGTGTGCTTACCTCCAGAACTATTATTACTGAAGTTGGCAGGGAGCTCTGAAATGGCTAGTGCTTTTCACTAATCTCCCTTTTGCCTTCACTGAATAATAATAATTCAATTTTCCAACTCTTTGTGATAGGTTATCACAATTTACCTGTTGAATGAAAGATGAGGGGGGAAAAAACCACTGAAAAATAGCCTTTCTTTTCGTAATATAATACATAAAAGTTTAAGTAGCTAAATGTCATGGCTACCTCATGGAAAACAGTCATCACACTCCTTACTGTGTGAGGTGAATCTGTGTGACCAGGGAGCTGGTTGACAACTTAGGTTGTCAGCTGTCTTCATGTTCGCCATTCACAAGTCACACTCATTTCAGAACTTGATGCAGAGCTAATTTTACAGTGCCTCACTTTCCCTGCTACCCCAGGTCCTCTTAGAAACAAATACATCTTCAGTGTCCTACCATCCTGATGGTTTATCTTTTCTAGTGTGCAAGCAATGAAGAAATCACATAGTCCTTGGTTCACCAGCATAGCCTGGTAAAATTAGCATTTACCAAACCAAAAATCCTGGCTTGTATTTTTGGCAGGCATGTGTTTCTTTGCTGCAGAATACAAGCCATCTGGACAGAAGGTTAACTGCTGGAACATAAGATGAAATGCCATTTTCTTTCAGATCAGAGTGGCAGGGTGGTACCAGAGCACAGACCAGAGAGCTTTGTAGGTCATAAAGGAAGATTTAGATCGCAGGGATTCTCAGAGTGGTGTTTGTGAACCAACTTGATGGTTTTAAACAGCTTTGGTACAATTCACTGTCGCTGTCGAGGTGGTCATGACACCAAGCAGAGACTACAAGCAGTCTCAGTTGGCAAGTTTTTATTCTTGAGCATAGCTAACTTTTATACACTTTCTAATTGTTTATGCTTCTACTTTAGCTATTGGCTACAATAAATCAACATAATGCTATTGGTAAAAAGTTATAGTGTCTTCACTTAACTTTCTAAAAATACTTCATCTAGCTGCAAGGTGTTTTTATCTTTCTTCTTTCGGTCTCTTTGGTTACAGCTTTGGAGAGAGCTCCTTATCAGCTTTTTCTTACTTCTCAGCTTCTTCTTGCTCTTTTAGCTAACAGGCCCACTGTTAGCCCCCTCCACAATTCACAAACTGAAATTTTATGTAATTATGGAATCTTTCATGTGCCATCAAACTAAACTATCCTTTGTTATTCTTTAATACTCTATGTATTCATTCACTCCAGACAGTGTTAACTTCCTTACTGTGGAATTAAAGTGTTACTTATGTAATTTGAAAACAATGATATGCTCTTATATGACTTCTCTAATACAAATATTGTGCAATGAATTTATTTATTTATGTTTTCTTTCTGTCTAATCTTTGCAGTGACATCAACTTCTCAGCATGCTTATTACCTGGGAATTTTCATGATCATTTTATTTCACTTCATACAGGAATTTCATGCTTCTTGTTATTCTAAGTGTAGCTGAATAGGGAAGTTATGGTGGGGTCTGTGTTGTTCTGCAAAGACTAATCTTGAACACAGATTTATTACCTATAGGTCAGCTATCAGCCATCATACCTAATGTTTCCTTATTTTTTATTAGTATTGTAAGAGGAGGAATTGTATGTTAATTACAGCCAGATACAAGAGTTGTCTTTTAATTCCTGGTTGAATTTTCAGTTAAAAGTGAAATCTCAGTTTTGACTCCAGAGTTTCCCTGCAAAGCTGAGATTTGAGAGGTGCATGATCCAGGACAACATTTTAACAGCCAGAGTTCTGGAATCTGTTGGGAAAACAGTGGGCAAATTTAGGGGTTAGGGTTAAGCCCAGAATAAAATACTGGAAATACCTTCCAGTCATCTCCCCTTCCATTTTTAGCATGTATGTTTTAAATTAGGAGTATTGACGTGAACTTTTAAGAAAACTTGGCTTAAAGATACAGTCATAATGTAGTGATAAAACCCAGTGTTTCCTGATCCATCTATAACTGACAGGTGACATCTGTGCCAGCTGAATGTTCAGTCTGATAGCAGATGGTGCAATCTATGAAGGCAACTTGGGTCCTTCAGCAGAACTGCTATTCTTAATTGCATGAATGTAGAAGCTCTTCTGCAGAGCAATGTTTTTTGAGTAATAGAAATGTAGTGCATATTCTCTGTAGAAACATATTTACTTCTGTGGAAAGAGGTGTATCCATGTGATACAGCCAGCTCTCTTAATTCTGTGGCTCTGCTTGCTCAGAGAGGGTTGTTTCACCTGCTCTTGGCAGGCCTGGGAGGTGGCAGAACCAATCCTCTGCTGCCCTTGGACACCTGAGACATTTCAGTGGCTCCAGGTCTGTGAGCTGCTGATTTTTTTGCTCTGTGGTGTTCTGCAGCCACACGGGGGCAGAGACAGACAATGCTGTGCACAGCCACAGGGTCCTGCCTGCTGTATAAAATATTGCTGGTACCAGTATCTCAGTGCAAGTCTGTTGGAAAGCTTGCAGCATGTAGCTAGATGAAGTACTGTAGTGCATGCTCTTGGTGTGAAAGTCATTGAATTAATCTTTAATCTCTTTCTAACAATGGTAAGGAATCATGGTAATTATATTGGTATAAAATGTAATTATTATGCCTTATTTTGTACTTCGATGTTTGAAGACTAGAATAGTCTTCAAAGACAGGGAAACCAACTCCAGGTTTCCTAAGTCTGCTTTTCATCTGTAACAGCTTTACAAGATCTTAGGGTGTTGACCTGCAACAGATGAGTTGCTGCCTTGCAGCCCTTCTGTCTGGTTTTCCACTTTTACTTTTGCATCTCAAACTTTTCTTGGTGAGGGGGAGACATTCTCCTAATAGTCCATTATGTAGTTTATGGGTTTTGCCTGGTAATGTACTGAGTAAGTAATAACCACTGATTGGTAAACACTTCCTTAGAATGCTGATTAATACTTGAGGGGGAAAACTAGCTCAAAAAAGGAAAAGTTTTTAAAATAATAGGATGGCCTTACAGGTAACTACTTATGATTTGATGATTGCATGTTTGATTTAGAGTTTTGATCTAGTCTGTAGCTCTGGATTCTATTCTGACTTTTCTATTAACCAGAGTATATGCTTGGACAGTCACTTATTTGTTTTTAATCTTCATTATACTATAGATGAAATTTTACAGTATTGCCCAGGGTTATTAAATAATCTAGTGCCTACTCTGGATTGTTTTGCCATAGGAAATGGTTGAATCTAAAACTTAACAAAATTTTAATAGGAGTGGGACATTTGTAAGAGAATCAGAAGCAGCCAGAGATGAAATAGTTACTGACAAAACTAGAAATTTTTCTTCTACTTTTTTTATGGTTTAACCTCAGCTCTGTGAGTAGGGAATTGGAAGGAAGCACAGTTCATGGAGAAACAGGAACCCTACAACTTCATGATACAGAAACTTTCTCAAAACATTCATTGTTTGTCACTTGCTACCAGATCATATCCTTGCATTGATTTGTAATGAAACATCTTGTGATTGATATATCTGGCACTTGAATTGAAACAAGCAATCCTGAGATAATAAAAAAGGCAGTGATAACATAAAAAGCTATAACTATATAGCTAAAAGATACACTTATTTGTTGGCATTCAGTGAACAAAAAGTTAATGTTTTTCCTCTTTTGCTGTTTGATCTCTGCTGCTTTTCAATCTGATGTAAATTACTGGTACTCATTTCTCAATCCTTAGCTGTTCTAAACAACACTGGTTTTGCAGCATACTAAATAACATGTGCAAATGCTTTTAGTTTTCCTCTGAATCTTGTAATTTAGTAATTCACCTATGCACTGGAAATTTTACTGCTTTTTTCCCCTGATATTATCAGCACACAGAAAATGGGCAGTAATGGCAGTGGAGGTTTGGGGGTTTTTTCTTTCTGGGATGATGGTCAGGGTTATTTCTATGCCAGCAGAGTGCCTTGGTAGCCAAAAAGGGCTGTGTCCTGGAGTGTATCAACATCATTAGGCAGTCAAAGAAGGTGGTGGTGCTAATCTGCCCTGTGTTGTTGCTGCCCCACCTTGACTACTGTGTGCATTTTTTGGTATTTTCTCAGAATGTGAAAGGCATCAAACTATGGTAGTGTGTCCACAGGAGGGAGATCAAGATTGTGAAAGATCTCAAGGAGCAGCTGAGGTCAATGGGTTTGCTCAGCTTGGAGAAGAGAAGGCTGAGGGGTGACCCCAGAGGTGCTGATTTCCTCTCTCTGGTGAGCAGTGACAGGACATGAGGAAAGGGAATGAAGCTGCACTAGGGAAAGTTCAGACTGGATGTTAGGGAAAGGAATGATTGAAAGCCATTCATTCTGGAATGATGGCTGGTCACTGGAATAGGCTCCCTGGGGAGGTGGTCACAGCACTGAGCCTGGCAGAATTCAGGGGCCACCTGGATGATGCTGTTAGTCATGTGGTTTCGGTTTAGGCAGTCCTGTGAGGACCAGAGAGTTGAACTCAGTGATCTTCCTGGGTGCCTTCCAACTAAGGGATGCTGTATTTTTTTTATACACAGAACTAGACATTCCATACTAGAATGTTTTTCCTTTTCTGCATTTTAGGTGCCATATCAGGAGCCAGAGAAAGCTGGGAGTATGATTCAGGAGCAAGAGACCTTCAGAGTCCAGATCTCCACAGTCATTTTATGCTACAAAAGGTGTTGGAGTATGGTAGAAGCAATGTGACTCAACAGGCTGCTCTGAAAAGACTTCTAGCTCAGGCCTCAAATTTTAGCAATTCTGTTGGAGGAAGCTACTTAGAACTTGCCAACACTGTAAGTGCATTTTATATTTAAGTCTGCTTTTAAGTTTTGTAGGAGGACTGGTGGTTTGATATGCTTTGGTTTTGGTTTTGCAGAAGCATATTTATTCCGTTCTTAGACTCCTTATTGAAGTAATTTTTACTTTATTTTTCAGAAAATCAATGTGATTTAAGCAATAATTTAGTGTATAATGTTTCCAGAGCTTCATAACCAAGTTGTGTCAAAAAAGGTAGGAATATGTGAGTGGTCAAACTGAAGTTCCTAACTGATACAATTTAACAGAAGATTTGTTTATAAAAGTGTCCTCCCAATTAATTTTAAGTGTGTTAGATTGCTCAAAAGTGTTGTGCAGCAGAATTCTTCACATATTCATTACTACCCACTAAATTATTTGCTACTTTCTTTAAGCCCTTGGTGTGCTTTTTTATTTCTACAGGCAAATATTATTCTCTATTTTAAAAAGCCCGCATAACTGTGTGCGCTGGTTTTGACTGGAGAAAGGTGAATTTCTTCACAGTGACCAGTGTGGAACTGTGATTTGGGCAACACTTTTGGAGGAGTAAGACATTATTTTTTGCTTGTTCCACATTTGTATTGAGACCATGTTTGTGTTTTAATTTTAACCCAGACATCTTATAAAAGACCACCTATTTTATAGCATGTTTCTGGTATATGTTGCACAGAAGCTTAGGTGGAAAAGTAAAAGATGCTAAAACAAAAGGGAAAATTTCTAATTAAAAAAATTGCTCTCCATTGTCATGCTTGACTTTGATGAAATAGACTCCTTGTTCATGATATCATAAGATAATTTAAGCTGTAAGAGAAACCTCAGGAGGTTGTGTGGTCCAGCGTCCTACTCAAAATGGAAGTAATTGCTGACAACAGAGGAAAATCAATGTCTTCAAGCCACATTACTTAAAAAGAAAAAGATGAAAAGCATCTTGACAAAGCTCACAAAAGCTTTCTTGTTTTATCCAAGTTCCTAAACATGAGCTGATACAGGACCTGTTTCCATATGCAGAGTGAAAAAATGTAGATATTAAAAATTCCTTAAGAGGGAAAAGAATTTAAGAAAATTTATATTTTCTTAAAGAAGTTGTGTTCTCATTGTTTCTATGGAAGATAATAAGAGATCAGCTGTGGTTCAATCATGAGCTCACTCAGATGCATATGGGAGCAGAAAACAAGCAGGCATGCATGTATTATAAAGAGAATAATATGGGGGAATTGAGAGATTATAGGCCATTTAGCAGCTCTGTTTGTATGTTCCATTTCTTGTGGGGAAATAAGAGAATTTGAAGAGAGAACAGAGGACATGTAGATTTGTAAAAGAATAATCAAGTTCATCCAGTATAATACCTCCTTTAAGAGAAGATGGAAGACAAACAATACACATCGTGTTTCTCCAGTAAAACATCTGACCCTGCCTTGAGTGATGTTCTCATCATCAAGGCAAGAAACATAACTTAAATGTAACTACTAATGGTTGTACAGTGAGTATTTGGAAGTTTTGTGCTTTGTAAATGTCACACATTTACAGAGATATGATACAAAGCTGCAGTGTGCAATGTTACTCAAGAATGCACAGTGTGATGGTTCCTGCATTGCTATTAGAGTAGAAATTTAAAAAATAAAAATGTAGGAAGCTTATAAAAAAAACAGATTCCCAGGTTTCATGGTTTTCTGAATAAGGGGAGGATATTAGGAAAAGTGTTTCTCCCCCAGGGTGGTTGAGCGCTGAAAAGGCTTCCCTGAGCAGTGGTCACAGCACCAGCCTGACAGAGTTCAAGAAGTGTTTGGACAATGCTCTTAGGCATATGGTGTGACTCTTGGAGAGTTTTGTGCAGGGCCAGGAATTGGACTCCATGATCCTGACTGGGTCCCTGCCAACTCAAGATATTCTATGATTTGGTGATCTCTATATTCTTTCTATGCTTGTTGTCATGAAAAATGCCTGCTCTTTGTTTTAATCTGTTACACTTTTGCTTTAGAATATTTCTTCTATGCTTTTCAAAACCACAGTCGAGTCATCCGTCTCTCATTTGTATGTAGATGAATACAATAATATCTTCATTTGACTCCTGCTGAGCACTGGTGTCATGGGTCATATGTAAATTTTTGCTTTGGCTTTATTAAAATGGAGAGAGAAAGGAGCAAGAGAAAATTGAGAGAATTATTTACTTTGGATTTCAATATTTATTCATCTTTCCACAAAATTTAATACTATGGGGCATGCTTACTGCAGTCTAAATTTAGGCTCTTCAAAGAGATAAACATAGCCTCCACAGAGCTGAGATTTAATATAGGTTCTTCCTTCTCTGTCTCTTCCTCTAATCTTTTACTGAGCTACGTTTACCACGACAACAAGCTGTTCCCTAGCATTCATTCTCAGCTTTCCCATTCTTAAAAGTTGAAATCAGTTAATTAATCAAGTGTCAATTCTTGTTATTAATGTCCTAGTTTACTTTCTGGCAGGCTTTTTTTAGCCTCATTTTGATTTTAAACTTTGCAGTCAGGCTAAAGACATCCCTTGTGGTGATAATGTACTCCTACAGCATAGATTATACCCCTCAGTCAAGACAGAGGGTCTCCATGCTGTCCTTAACATTTAGGTTTTCCATTTGCAAAAGCTAAATGAACATCAGTCCACTGTGCCTAGGAAACAAAAAAAAAAAAAAATTTATAAGGGAATTTATTTTTTTTTAACGCATTTTTATAATTTTGGGAACATGCAGCTCTACAGCATTTTATCAAAACATAATGCCTGCTCTGAAGCATTATTCTTTATCACAGGAGTGATGCAATTTTTTAAACAGTGCTATTTGAAATTTAGCCATTTATACTCATTGCATATGTCTCTATTGTTGTTCATTTTGCATCATTTTGCTATAATTTGATTTATTAAGCTGTGTTCAGATTCAGCTTTTGTTTTACCTGAATAATTCACCTGAATAATTTGTTTTACCTGAATAATTTATTCTGTAATCTTTATAATCTCTTTCAGCATTTTCCAGATTTGCATTAATAAACTTAAATATTAAGAACTTGTTTCTCTTTATAACTCTTCCCCTTGGTAACAACATTTATGACTAAAATATTAAGCTTTCACATGACTTGTCACCACTTACTGATGATGTACCTATCTGTGCCAATAGGAGGAGTCCTCATGTGTGTGTGTATTTGGGAGTTGTAAATAATTTAAATCTTCATGGACAGAAAGGAATGCAAGCATTTAGAAGGATTTGTTGGTGCATGTAGATGTTTGGGAGCAGCCATGGGATCTCAGTGTGTACCCTACAGTGCCACAAGGAGAGATAGAATTCTGATCCAGGAAATGCAGTATTGCTGTTCTATGAAAACATCACACAAGCAATATCTCAATATGATAGGCATATTTTACATTAAAATTCCACTGAAGTTTAATAAGCAGAAGCAATAAGATTTGCTTTAATTCCCTTTTCATATTGTCCTCGCATGTGATTAGAATACACTTGATTTTTTTTTTGGTATAATGTGTGGATATAAATGGTAATGCATGTATGTGTGCCTAATGCTGGTTTCTGTTGCCTAAATGAGGTGGGCAGATGAATATATTTATTGTCAGAAGTAACTTTATTTACATAAATAAAAACCCACTGGGTCTGTTTCATTTGCCACAATGAGAGGTCCTCTATTATTTTAGTTGGAAATACATCTGGTCTGCTGAGAAAAGTCTTTAAAATGTGACCTCAAGTATGTTTATACGTGCTGTTTTTTAAACTACCCTGGTCTGCTGAAATCCAGACACTTTGATTTTTCCATCCAAAGACACTCCTGCTATACTAGAACCTCTTTAACTGTGCCTTCCTTGCCAGAGCTTTTTTACTTGGCAAAGATTTGATGACAATATGGTTGACTTACAGAGGGGAAGGGTACAGCTGTATTTTTGAGAAGAGAGTGTGGTAGAATTTCGTTATGACCACGGTTTAGGAGGCTGTGTTGCTATTTCCTCCTCAATGCAGCCATGTGGCATGGCTGCATTGAGGTTATTGCTAGACAGAGAGAAGAGCTTATTTACAGAGTTGCCAGAATTACTTCCTGCAGCATCTCACTCTTCTGGCCAACCACAAAGTGTGCATAATCCTGCTTTTTATCTTGTGCAGGGCTGTCAGTGCAAGATGGATGTGTCTAGGTGGGAGGGTGTTGGTGCAGACTGCTCCACCTGCAAAATCTGCACTTCTCATCTCAAGAAGAGCTAGTTTTTGGAATGTCTCCATTGAGGACAAACAGCAAACTAGTACAAAAATTTTCTTAATGCATCTTCTTGTAACTGCTCTGGTGTATGCTTTTTCTTATCTCCCCCCTGTCTGATTTGCATGTGTCTGAACCTCATCTGGAGATACTAAAGACATCACTGGGCTTGAGAATGGACTGTTAATTTGCATCTGTGTGACAAAGTATGCTTTATGTACAGCAGAATTAAAGCAATCAAACTGCTTTAGTTCTAGCTATGGACTCTCTATCAAATGCAGATACCATCTCTAGTACCCAGCCCAAAAGTTTGTGAAGTACAAAGTTAAACTGAAAATACGTGTAACAAATCAACATATAGTTGTGGTAGCATTAGTTTCTCATCATGATCACTAGCAGATGAGAACTCAATGTCTTTGTTTTAAGCGTCATGTTATCTGACAATAGATATTCCTACTGCAGTATTTATTAGTCAGAGTCAGTGAATGTCTACCTTGCTCATTTTTCTTCCTGGAGAGCATTAAGCTGCAAGTTATGACAAGACAGAACCACTATTTTGAGAAGGCTATTTTTAGTTGACATAGTTCATACTGAACAGTAGTATTCTGAATGTCACTATTGCATTTTTCAGGAACACATGACTTTCCCTTTCCTACCTGGATCTGCTCCTTAATCAGGCAAACCTAATTTGCTGTGGTCTACTTACACTAATAGCTTTTATGTATAAAAGAGCCCACTTAGTATTATCATAGTGTTTACATTTATGTCAGGCGGTAGTGCTGCTTGTTCTGGATAATTGCTTCAAACAGTATCAATGCTCTGCTTCATCCTGAGTCACAATAATCATTTATGCGCTCTGAGGTACATGTAAATGTAAATTAAGTGATTTACATGTAAATTCCATACTGCTATCATGTTATTGAGCATATAATAATTTCCTGTAATTCCTTAATGTTGTAAAATGTACTTAGTACTTTAGCAGGAGAATATCTCAGAGGTGCTTGGTATATGGCATATGTTCACATGTAATATTCTGTGATGAAATTCGAAGTACTGAATTTAGTCTCTTTGTCTGGACCTTTCTCCAGCACATCAGGCAATTTGACAATACATCAAGTGTTCTGTTACTTCTTACCTTACCTCCTGACTGTTGGATAGCCAGCTGATATTTCTACCATCCTTTGCTGTGTGACTATCAGGGCATGTGCCTACATAACCAACAGTCTTTCATTACAAAGACTGAAATTCAGATTACTTGATGATAAAGGGTGTCTGCTTGTTCATCTTACATATGTAAATTTTTATGTGGCACAAGTCAGTGTAATGTTAATGTGTTTAGAGGTTAAAAATTATGCTACTTAAAAACATGGTATCATTCACCCTCCCAAAAAGATGTACACTTGTCTGTGTAGTGTGATTTTATTTTTTTTTAAGACTAAATTTTGGGCTTATTTTAACTAAGCAAGTAAATGTAGGTTTTAAAATTGACTCCTTAAACAGGAAGGATTGTCTGGTTACCTGAGAGAGCCAAGATACTTGTGTAGGGGATGAGGGAAAAAGATTTCTAGAGATTTCTGGTAATCTAGGGATACTCTTGCATCTCTCCTAAATATGAACTGTTTTCTCTTTTGCTAATTTACAGGCATTAGATATAAATTAAATGGTAATCCTGTGGAAATTCTTTTGGGAAATGATCTTTTAAGGGAAAGTAGCAAGAAGTCTGAAAATGGAATTGTACTATGAGAAAGGGAATTCTGTGGTTGGTTTGTAGGCTACTTTTGTTTGGTCTTTTGCTGTTAATCTGAGAATCTGCTTCAAAATTTCTCACTTAATTTCTGATGCTTTTATGGTTTTGGAACTCATTAATATTGGTATGTCCTTTTCTGGCAAAGTTTGCCCCTTTTATCCCAACCCTTCTCTGCAAATCTACTCCGTTCTAAAATAATTTTATTTTTGCCTTAGTGTGGGAAGCTCTGCTCCTTCGGCTTCCCTGCCCCTTCCCTTACAGTCAGTGAAATGGGCCCCAAAGTATCTGGTATCCCAGGCTCTCAAGGCACTTCTTTTTGAATGGGACAAAGTAATGCCTTTCTAGTCCCTCTGCATGAGGCTAGTGTGGATAGGAAATACTTAGATTTTGTGTATTTTGAGGAATTTTTCCAGTACATAGGCACTTTGTGGGATGTGTTGGAATTTGGTTGCTTGAGTAGAGATTGATTTTTCATGAGTTACTGGCTGGGGACTCTGTTCTATGTTTGTGAACCAGTACATACAATAAACCACAGGGGCTGGATCTCTTCCTCTTCTCCCCTTGCAGCCATGCTCTTTTTTTTTTTTTTTTTAACTTCTACTGCAATTTCTTTTTCATGCCAGTAAAAATCATTGCTATAAAAATGTAGCCTAATCATGCCTTCAGTTAGAACTGAAATGAAAAAGCCTGAAATTGAAGATTCTAGTAATGTAGACAGTTGAGCCTACTACAAAAGCCTTGTGCCCAGGATAACCTTGCCTTCTGTGCATGCGCTTCCAAACCAAGCATCATTTCCTTTCTGCCAGGCTAAAAATAGAATCCAAGAATTCCATTAAGCAAGAACTGATTATTGGAATATAGATTCAGGAGGGTTAGCTTGTCCAAAAGCAGTCACAAAGGCAGTTTTTTTTCTGACAGACTTTATGTTTAGGGGTGTGGGAAGCTGTTAGCTCTTTGATCTCAAGCCAGCATTGTAAGGGACCTTGTTTGTCTCAAACAGGCATCAGCTGTAATGGGGATTATGCTTTTTTTTTATAGAGGCCTGGCTTCTATAGCCATCTAAAATCATTGTCAGTTATTAGTTTTCCTCTTAAAATGGACATTCTGGATTTGGTCTGCCAGGACTCATCTATTTTATATGGAACGTAGTTTTACCAATGTCTTTTGGATTTCCAGCATTATAACAAGAGATAGAGGTGAGAAAATGGCGAATTATATATATTTTTAAAAATTCTGTTACTATTTCCATCTGCAGACAATCATAGCACAGTGTGATGGGTGTCAGCGCAGGTTGCATTTGTTCAGGCAAACGAATAATAGATCTTTTTGACTAAGGCTTTTAATTGGATCTTTTGCATGACAGTCAAACAGTCTCTCTTAAAAGCATATGATGAAGTTGAAGTGCAGAGAGTGAGGGGTTTAGACCTAGTTTGGATGATGTGACATGGCATATGGCAATCAGGCACTATAGGAAAGAGGGTCTTAGCAAGGGTGTTTAAGTAGATGTTTTGAAGGTTTCAAAACCTCTAATATAACTTAGTTGCAAGGACTTTGTATTTTCCCCCCTCATTGTTCAGAAAATGCCCTTATGTATCCAGTTTTCTTTGCTGTTCTCAAGGAAGCTCTAGCTCTAGTGCAGATGTTCAGGTCCTTTTGCTTTTCCAAATTTATTTTTCCCCTCCAGTTGTCTGAGATGAAGAGCAATTCACCTAGTACAACAGGCAGCATCATTGCACACAGCTATACAGAATATAGTGTTAACATTATTATCATTAGCAGTGGCAAGCTGAGTCTGAGGGTCCGGCTTAGACTGGTGGAGCAAGATTACTCTCCTGGATTCTGGTGTGCCAGAAGGATTACCTCGTACCTCTTGTCACAGGGTTTTCTTTTTCACCAAATTTTCTGCCTGCTCTCTTAGTGTGAGCTGCTGACTTGAGTTTAAGTTGGCAATGGCAAGGTTCTGTGAATCCTCATTTTTGAAAAATGTGGGGAAATGACTTATTGCCCTTTTTCTTATACATACACTACACCCTTGTGTTCTGGTTACATGAAATACAAGATTTTGGTAATAAAGTGAAAATCTTCATGTACCGTTGAAAATGGACTCTCTTGAATGCTTTTGCAATTCAGTGCTAGTTTAGTTATAATGGAGTAATCAGCTGTTTTCCTGCCAACCCAGAGAGGCAAGGCAGAGTTCCCATAGAAACCTGTCAGTGGCACAGTAAAATTCATCAAGATGCTCCTGTCCCTTGGAATTATTTCTCTGCCACTGTCAGGCCTGGGACACTGACCTGAGGCCATGCAAGATGCTGCCACTGTTAAAACACCCCACTCCTCTTCATGCTGTGATGTTTTTCAAATGACTGTGTGGTTGTCAGCACAGCTGTTTTAGGGAACTGTTTTGGTTCTAGTACTGTGAAAATGGGAGGGGAGTGCTTATACACATGTGCTCTCTTGTGCTTAATGTTCTTTATGTTAAAAACTGTTTCAGCATGATCGCTCCATTTTGGGCTAGAAATCACTTCTCATCTGGGAGGTAGTTTATGATTGTAGCTGTGTTGCAGTGAATTAGTAAACTCCACCTTTCTTCCTGGTAGGAAGCAACCAAAGTAAACTTTGTTTTTTCAGGAAGGGCATTGTCTGTTCTGTGAAGAGTTCATAATGAAATAAGTTCACCCCACTGAAGTACTCAAGTGAGGATCATGCCTTTAAGCCAAATAGCCATCTGTAATTTCCTGAACTCAGTTTTGTATTCATTTACCTGCTTGAAACGATAATTTTAGGAATGTGACTGGAGAAAAAGACATTGAATCTTTCTATTCTCTGAATTCTTAAGAGATTATAAATGCATATTATTGTTTGAATCTAATTTTTACATAGACACTGATTTTCTGATATGCATTATACAAAAGAAGGGAAAAGTCTTTGTTTCGATTGTACCTACATGGGTGGTAGGTGTTTTTCATAATGATGAATTATCTTGTGCCCGGATTCTGAATTGTGAAGGCAGAACAAACAAGATTTTTTTTTATATGAGACATGGGGTTGTTTATTTAACTTGGTTTGGTTGGTTGATAGAGCCTTATCTGAAAGTAAACATTAGAAACAGTAAGCAAATAATTTCTTAAAGTAAGGGACTATCCAGATGAGGCCAGAAAATAAAGATTTTAGTTCTGTAATCATCAGAAATAAGTGTAAGTGGCTTGAGAAAAATGTCTTGGGATGTCAAATTAAATAAAACCATAGAAGAAAGAGAGATCATAAATGCTGAAGCAGTGTTGTCTGCTGTCCTTCAAAATGTAAAATGGAGCTGACAGGTATGAAGGCTGAAGTAGACATGGGTGAGGCGGAGGTAAGATGGCCTTGAAGGTTATGATGAGAAACTGAAATGTAGGAAGATGTAAAGGAAAAATGTCACTGAGAAGATTTAAATTGTATATGGGAAAGCATTGAAGGGAAAAAATGAATTTTCTTGACCAGATCTATAGGTCAGGTTAGAACAGAGAGTTTGGATTTTATGTTTAGCTGTCCACAGAGAGAAAAAACCCACAAATACCAGATCTTTAGAAAAAAAATTCTAGTATTTATTGGCTAGTAGAGAGTTGAGAAATTATCTGTAGACCAACTTCATAAGCAGCTACTAAACTATGCAGACACAAAATATATCAAATTAATGAATGTAGATGAGGGCTGTAAGAATTCAGTTACAGCAATCATAGAATAGATCTGGTTGAAAACCAGGGGGTTTGATTCACTAAAATTTTTCAATATATTACTTCAGCTCATGTCATTGTTAATGTAATTTTAATTTCTGCTAACAGAAAGTATGCCAAACCTTTAAGTGGTCCGACAAGTTGACATTCTTGTAATTTAAGTGCTTGTGCCAGCTAAAGTCTTGCAGGGCTTCAAGCAGGGATCTGTCAGATGCTTGCTTTGCATTTGTCAGAATTTTGTTGGACTGAAGATATTTCAAGTGGAACATTTCACTGGATCCAAATATACATAGGTAGGTAGGCAGATAGATAGACGGATAGATATAGCTAAGTGTATGTACGCGCATGTGTGAGAGTATGTATGTGTGCACACTTGTTTGTGAAAGTATGTACAGGATATTTACAAAGGTCACACACTGTACATACACAGATGGGTGAAATAAGTGTACTTATGTGTGTGTGTGTATACACATATAGTCAGAAACTATCCAACAGTTCATCTGTTAAACATTCAGAGATCTTGTCCACAGATGGTGAAATGGGATGCTTGGCTAGGTGGTGGATGAAGTGCCAAAGCACAGTTCTGATGTAATCCAAGGGCCAAGATCCATCCCCTTTCTTTGTGGGAACTCACATCATCATCGCTCCATGGCTCAGAACACTCCAAGTGAGGGAGTTGAGTGTTCAGTGTGCCATTGGTAATGAAAGTCTGAGTGGAGAGACATCTTGGAGTTAGGAAAAATAATTACATGCAGATGTCTTGGTATAGTTCAAGAGCTGCTGAATATTTGCAGAGGCATGATCATAACTGTGGAATGGGAACTGGAGCTGGAAATGAGGGCCTCTGAAGGACAAGATACGAAACAAAAGACAGGTGAGCATTAAGGAAGGAATAGAAGAAACGTCACTATTAGAGACTGGGAAAAATAGGAGAGACTTAGCAGGGGAGTCTTTCTGGATTCTGGCAAATCTTTCTGTAGAAGTGAGAAATTTTGGAAGATGTTCAGTTCACAACTGATAGACAGGAGGAAATACAAGTTGGCTACCAAGATAGTAGGGACTTGAAGTGAAATGAATTCATTTCCTTGTGGTTAATAACTGGAGGAATTATGGATATGAAGGGATGCTAAGCAGAAGTACGATGGGATGAATTGTAGTTTACAGAACGGCCTTGTTGGTATTTCTAAGCAAGGAGCAAATAAAGTGATGATAATTAGGTGGCTGTGACATAGAAATGGCTATTGTCTCTCCTTGTCCTCACAGACAAGTCACCAACATAAATAACAGGCACAAATTGACTCCTAGTCCTTTTCCTGTCCTGATCTGATGCTGAGGTTTTGTGGGGTCGGCGGGAATACAAATGAATATGATAGGCTTGGATGAAATGACACAAATGAGAGTGTTTGTTTGACAGGTTGGTGAGTGGCTTCATGGAGTGAAATACTGGAGGATGGAAAGAGGGATCAAATGTGAACTCCCAAGGAGACTGGTCAGGTCAAGGACGTGAGTTTTTAAGTAGATTGAGTAGCTGAGGAAAGGTGAACAGGTGAGAGTAGCTGATTGAAGTGCTGTTTTGTAATTATATTGTTCTAGACATATTATCTGTTTCAGACTAATCGAGACAGTTTGATTGAAGGAAAGAAAAATATTTGCTCATGTTTTCTTCAGAGACAGTGCTTCATTTTTCAGTGTAAGGTTAATTCCAATTGTTTCAAATGGGTTGGATTTTTTTTCTCTGAACCTATGTGCATAACCTTTACTATTACTAATGAGAACAGTTTGCATCATGAGCCTACCATCCCTTTCAGCCTCTCCCTCTTAAATCATGGTGCATTAGTGCTATTGAATAAAGAATATTCTGGAAACATTATCCAACTTGTATATTGTATTGAATATCTGCTTCCAAGTTTAGCTTTCATACTAATCTGAGTGCTTTTTTCTAATGGAAATTCGGACTTTGGCACTATGCCAGTGTGTTCTGTGCCAGAATGAGAAAGAAAAAAAAAATGTACTCAGGTTGTTTGTAGTAGATTTGCAATACTTATAGGTGTGATTTGTGTGTTGGATTGTGCAGAGCGCTACTGTAACTGTAGGGATGATATTGACACAAACAGGAACTAAATGCTCAGTTGACTTCAATTAGTTGCATTTCAATTACAGAGTTAATTAAACAGAACCAACCAAGGAGGCCTTATTTCATACATCCTGGAATCACGATCAGCTAATGGTGCATGTTGCGTGCAGAGTGAAACTCTAGAAGTGGTACACACTATGCTGAAGAATATATGACATGCACATATTTAGTAGATAGTTACTTTTATGCTGTAGTTTTTACTCTACAGCTGTTGAAACAAGGAAGGAATATTAATGTGTGCCAAGTGTGACACCTTCTCCAGTAACCGTAAGTAAATAGACTATTGTAATTACTGAGACATATTATGAGGGAGAGGTCTTATAAAATAATGGGAATGCTAGTGTTTTGCATATTTTGTGGCACTATCAGAAGTACAGATGAGGTGATGGAGTTGTCACTTGTCCCAAAAAATTCTTTCACACCACATGATAGAGCAAATCTTATTAAATGCTTATTCAGATACAATCAATAAACTAGAAGTTCTCAGTGAGTCTCAGATATATGTCAATGATTCTTTTTCTGCAGCTGAATGAGAGTAAACGAATGGAATAGGGTGGTCATAGGATTATTAGTTCAACAATCAGCAAACTGGCCACACTAATGGTTGTTGCTGCATAATTCTGAAATTATCTTGGGAAGAATATGTCAGTGCAAATGCACTTACCACAAGCACTGTGTATATCATAAGTGCTTTAGAGGTACATAAGGCAGTAATGGATCAGAAATGCCCTGCAATTGAGTGGAAGCCCAGGCCAGTGTATCCGTCTCAGACAGAAAGTGTGCGGTGGATGTTGTTTCTGAAGTCTCTGTGCTAGTCAGGTTTGTCCATCTTCTTGTTACCTACTTCCACACTGAGGCATCCACTGACAATGTGTATCTTGGGCTAAGAAACATCTGGTTCTTCTTCCCACTCCCAGTCCAACCTCCTTCCTGCCTGTAGAGGCTAAAGAAAGAGGCAGGAACAAGGCTGAAGGCAAGGAAGCATTGCTCTTCTAGGCAGAGAACTGAGTCACCAAGACAGAGAATGAACAGTTAGCTGCCAAACAACAGAGAGGGACTGAGTCCAACAGGCTCCTCTCTCACTGAGTCACAGGGTGCTCTGTTCATTTCCTGGCAAAGCAAAATTGGCATACTTGAGGTTTTCTTTTGTTTGCTTTGAAGCTTGCCTTTGGCACAAGCCAGTGGGAAAATACACTTTGGCTTAAACAAAGTTCTTAGTACCCTGCTTTTGTATTAAGTCACTCACATGTATTTGGAAGTGGTGAAACAGCCTGTGGACAGCTGGGCAGGTCTATCAGGGAATTTGATTTCAGGATGTAACATTTTCATTGGGTTAGTTAATGGACTTGGAGAAAGGCAAGACAATAATGACATTTCACACAGGAACAAGTTCTACATCTTCAGATGTTCAGGGTATGTTCTTGATGTTCCTGTTTTAAAAATGTAATATAATAGTGACTGTTTTGGAAGAATGATTACACTTAGTCTTCACTAGCCCTTCACAGTAAAGAAATGCCTGCACAGTTTATAAGGATGTCTAAACAAGTGTTGCCAGTTTTTATGGGTTAGTTAACACTTGATGCTTTCCAACTGAGAAATGTCTAATCCCGTACCACACAGTGCAAGTATGCAGAGGTTGCAGTGGGAGTCATCTGGGGTTAAAGTAAAATAATTTCTCAGCAGAGTTTGGTTTAACCATTTCATTCATCTGCACATGAGTTATAATTCATTTTTAATGTTAAACAAACTTTGTTCTGAAAGTACCTGCATGTATCTCCCAGGTTCTTAGGCACAATTGAAGCTGTCCCTAATTCTGTGTGTTAATTCTGATCTTGTTTTTCAGTCAGTCTCTGTCTCTTTCAACCATGTTACTGCATAGAGTAGGAAAAAGGCAGGAAAAAATCCTTTGTAGCATAGATGTAGAATGCAGAGTGGATCTTGTTCAAATCCTGAAGTGTCCTGCTTGGGATGTAATATCATGTGCTTTGATCTGTCTCATGGCTGGTCTGCCAGAAATGGACAAACAATGTTGAGTTTTGAAGAAAATAAATCAGAACTCTTAATTTCTGAATGCTTGTTCACAGTCAGCAGGGAAGTATTTGGCAGTATAGGGATAGAGCATGGGAAGTGCAGTGTATTGTACCCATAATTAATAGCAGTTCCTTTAGAAAAGGAAAAACTTTAGCACTTTATTCTTAGTATTAATGCTGAGGCTCAACCCTGTGCTGGTAAACCTGTGATAGATATTATAGAACTGGATGAAGATAGGATCAGAACAGATTATAAACAGGAAAATAAAGTTAATATGGCTAGTGATACAAAATACGAAAGACTGCCTTGTTTTTGAAGGCATAGTTTTGAAAAGATAAAACATTTTAAAATGTACTGTGTCAGCTGCAGGAAGTTTTGAATGGAAGTTGTTGGGTTTTAACTTCTCTATGAAAAATGTGCTGAGTCACTATACAGCACCTTTGTTTCTGTGTACAGATCCCTGTTAGTCACATTTTAATGTACAGGAGATCAGTGTACAACACTGCTGTGGATATGCTGTTCCCGTGCTGCAGGCTGGAGCAGCCTGTGCCTCCCTCCCCGCTGGAGGGAACAGCACTGGGACACTGTCCCAGTGTCGCCCTGTGCCATGAGCTGCCGTCCCTCTGCCAGCAGAGAGCAGTACAGCCCTTCACCGGGATTTCAGGGGCCATAACTGGAAACATATGTGGGAAACAAAGCAGAAGAGTAAGGAGGAATATACACAGAAGCACTGAACACAGAGGCAGATCTGAATGTGAAGGTGGAACACGGAGGTTGCACTCGATGGGGAAAACAATGGAGAGTGGAGGTGATGCGAAGTGGGCATGAAAAGAGGACAGGAAACCCCAAAATACAGGCTCTGCTAAAGCAAACTGGAGACCTGAAGGATTAAAGTAACACATCTTGGAATGAGATTGTGGCATTCCTGTTACCGTATGAGCCACAGGAGTATTACAGCTCCTGGTGCTGGGCATGGAGGAAGGATAGGGACCCAGGATGTGTGTCGAGTCTGTAGCACCATAGAGCAATATAGGTGTGCTTTTCTGAATTCTAGATCTTAATGTGCTTCTTGTAGTGAATTGGGGTGAATTATCCATATGTCTGCATGCTGATACTAATCTGTGACTAACAGAGGAGAAAGAAAAACTCACAGGATTATTTTCGAAATGTTGCTCTTGGAGTACATTGTTTCCCATGAAAATGTTTTTGCCAGAGTGCAAGGATAGAGGCACAGCTTGTGTAGCATTTATTCCTGACTCTTATATTTGGGGGTTTTTCCTGAACTAATTTGGCACTTCAATAATACATTGTATTAAGATGGTCAGATAAATTTCAGCTGCAGAGGATTGTGTTTCCTACATCTGACTCAAGAAGTAAATCAGAATCCAATCAAAAAATGTGTGGGGCTGTATTTTAGGGAACAGAGAAAAGAGGAAAAGGAGTTGTCATTTCTTGTAATGGGTACAGCCTGTCCACAAATCCAGTTTATTAAGGATTTTACCTATATATTTAGTAGAACGTTGAAAGCAAATGCTTTTTTCTCCCCTTCTTCTAGTACCATCTCCTGAACTCTTTGTAAAATGTCAGTCTGTTACGTAAAATCTGCAGCATTCTAATGGTGCTTTCAGGCTTAATTTGACCTTTTGAAATCATTACAACCCCCCCCCCCCCCCCCCCCCCCCCGTACAGCCCCCCATTTTTCCTTACTTAATTGCACACAGGAATAGGGAAATAGGAATCCAACTTATTGTTATCCAGGTGGCATTTCCTGTGACTTAGCTTTATAGTTTTCTGTATAGTAATTAGTATGCAGAAAGCTGGAGAGATGCCTGTAGTTCCAAAATGAACTCTCTGTAGCTCTCTCCCTCCCTCCCACTTGCGCTCTCCTCTCGGCACCGCCCCTTCCATGCACCCTTTAGCCAGCAGCAAGACAGCTGTGTTTGATCATAAACCACTTAAACTCCAGGCTCACTGGCAGGGGAAACTTTAGCGTGAAGTGCAGCATTGGTTTCTCCCGGGGAAGGGAGCTTTTTTTCTCTTTTCCTTTCTGCCTCCCCAAATACTGAGGACTATAGCAGCACTCTCCTTTTAATTTCTCTGTGAACTTGTTTGAAGCTTGTCAAATTTTTTTGAGTATGTTCAGTGCATTGAGAGATGCCCTTTAACAGAGTTTTGGAAAAGAGCAGCATAAAGCAGACAGCAGAGATGAAGCATGCCTTGTAGATGGACTAAGACAGCCCTGGGATCCTGGTAAGCACTTCATTCCCTGCATTCTCTGAGCATTTCACATTATTAACAAGTCTCTCTAAGCAATGGATTGTTTGTGAAGTCAAAACCATTTTGACTCTTCCAGAAGATCTTGCATCATTAACTTAAACTCTCAATGTGGAGTAAAAATGGCTGTCTAGAGCAAAATGTATAAGAGAGAAAAATTTTGGAGAAGAAAGTATTGAATCAATTGAACAAAGCTTTGAAGCATTGCAATCTGCAGAAATCGTCAAGCCCTGAGAAGTCTAATCATGAATTCTGGAGTTGCTATGAAATATGGAAATGAGTCCCCTGCAGAGCTGAGTGAGGTAAGCAGTTTCAGTGCCCTTTACGCTTTAAAAAGAAACATTCCCCATTTGGGCTTTCAGTCTGCGAGCAATGCAATTAAAAATTAATAGAATGTGTATCTTGCTATAACTTGCTGTGCCAGTCAGGAAATGACCTGAACTTTTTTGCTGCTTTGCTCTGAATGAGTGGTGAAAGGCTAACGATTGCAACCATGTAGAGACATTTTTCCTGTTACTCTGCAGCAGTGATTGCCTTCCCTCTGAGAGCTGTGTTTAGACCCAACATTCATCTTTGCAGTAGGTGAAATATGGAGATCTCAGTTGAGATTAAACAGATTTTGATTAATTTTGGAGGGAAGTGGGGTGAGTAGAAAATTACAAAAATTTATTGGTAAGACAACAACATTGGCAGAAGTTGTTTTACTTATATTTAGCCAAGGTGATACTGTTTGTTTAGGTTAGATGAATTAGGTTACTTTCCTTCCTTGCCTAAAAGAAAACAAGTCATGAGAAACTTTCTCCTTTTTCACTGGAAACCATAGTCAAGCTGTTATTTCTTATAATTGTGGGTATGTTTTAGTGTAACATGATTGTGTGTGTTTTTAATAAATTTGAAATTAAAGCCATATCAGATGTTATGCAAATTCTTAATAAATACTTTAGAAGTGGCATACTTTGTCAGTTACTGGAATGTCTTAGATGTGTAATCCTTATGGGCTTTACTGAGAACTGCTAATTTAGTTATGCTGTGAAATCCCAAGCATTTGATTAAGGTCATTTTGTAGGAAATTGAATCTGCAGTCTGTCTTGTCCCAGTTTAACTGAAGTGCTTCTCTGTTCCTTTTGCCCATTTTTTTATACACCATTTACTGTGACATATCCTTTATATGCTTGGTTTTTTAAGCACAGGATATGCTTGGCAGAATAAGAGAGATAACAGTTTCTGGAGTTAATTGTATAGAGAAAGGAGACACTGAGGTATAGAATGGAATAATGATATAAGTGGAATAAATCAGTAGGCTAGTGAGGGAGACAACAATGTAGAAGGAAGCACAGTAAATACTTGAGAGTTAAGCAAGTGCTGTACCCTGCCATACTAAAGGACAGTAGGTTTGTGACTGGGAGGTTCTAACAAAAGAAATATCATACGTATTTCTCCTTAAAGTAAAAATAGTTAAATTTCATTATTTCTGTGTTACTTTTTTCAAAGTATTGCTTAGAAATTCTGTATTGGCATTTCAGCATAAGTGGGGTTCATAAATTCAGCATATAAGCCTGGGTTACTTTTGGTCAGAGGTTCTGGGTGTGGTTGTACTGATGGTGATTACTGCTTTCTCTGCCCTCAACATTTAATTTTCAAGACTTTTCAAGATAACATAGATCATGGAGTGTCTCAAAGAATTGATACTGGAGTCAATATTTGGAGCAGGTAGTATTTAATTGCTGCCTTGAAATTACTTATTCATGTTTCCTTCATGCATCTCACTTTTGTTGTGAGAAATACCTTTTCTTTCTGATGTTTTAGCATGGGAGATATTGAAAGGAGTCTGTGACCATGCAATATTGTCATGGTTTAGGTGGGGTTTTTCCCCAGCAAGCTTTCTTTAGTCCTTAGTTCACATTTGTATTCAGTGCTACAGGTGGGTTAGAAACAGGCCCCTTTTTGACTGCAGACATAGCAGAGAAGATCATAAAACTCCTAACTTTCCCCAGCTGCTTATCATCATTTGTTTGCTGCTCATCTTCATCTTTGCAGTTTGAGCTGCTTGTGTTAGTGAGCCTTAGCCAGTCACCAAGAAGAACTGGGTCAGCTTCAGCAGTGATCTTGGGTAAAACACTGGGTTTTCAGTGAAACATGGAAGTCTCACAGAAACATCATATTCCACCTCTCTAGGGAAGAAGATGCATAAGTAGTCTGAGATGTAGTAGGTAGCTGCTCATCCCTAATTGTTAATTTCTCAAACTGCTCTCTCTAATATCTATGTTTCTATTAGACCTTTCCCTCTTGGTGACTGGTACTGGCTGTAATGGAAGGTGAAACATCCTGGGTAAAGGTTGTACCTATGGTTTATGTATCTGTATTTTACCCATCTTTGTTGTGCTCTTCTCCTTTCTGGCTCTGTGTTCTGTACACCATGTTTATTTTTGGTCAATGAAAGACAGTAGCCTTATGTTCAATTAAATGGTGGTAGGATGGCTACAACAGGAATGTGAATAAATGGCTGATATCTTAGTTTGTGTAAACCTGCACCTCTGTCTCTACAGACAGCTCATATGCTGATATTACAGTGGGCTGCTGCTGCTGTACATACCTGAATGGCAAATACTGTAACAGACCAAGAAGTACTATGATTCACATGATGCACAGTGGGTTTTCATGTAGGTGCCTTGATCTCTATCTCAGTACATGGAGCTCTAGGCATGAAACTACTGTTATTAAAATAAACAGGAAAGCTATAAAAGCCCTGAAGATACAAGAAATGCATTTTTGACTGGATACATTAGACAAAATAGAAAATAAATGTATTGCAATTCATTCCATCTGTATTAGAACTTTTTAGCTGACATTTACATTTCTCTTTGGCAAGAATTAAAGGATATGCTGCTTGTCAAAGACAGTGTGATTGTAGAAACTTGTGTATAGCTGATGTTTGCTGTTCCTAAACTCTTGTCTGGGTAAACAGGGATCTTGATAGTCTTTATTTACTCACCTGCCCCATCCAAAGGTCATGCGGAAAGCAGACGAAAAAATCTGATTTCTGTTATAAGTCGTTCAGACCTCCACAGAACTTATGCTCTGTGGTTCCCTAGCTCCAGAGTTCAAGCTGTTTTGTTACTGAAACATGTCAGTTCATGTTACCCCATTTCTTCTGCTCTTCTTTGCCTTCAAGTTTCAAGTCCAAAGAAAGAAAGATTATCCAGTTTGCTGTTTGCATGGTGGATTTGTCATGTTGTACCTGCCTAGAGAGTTAGAAGAAACCTTGTTCTTACATAGCAAGGTGGTGTTAGGGTTGGTGTTTTGTTTGGTTAGGGATTTCTTTGAGATATATATATAAGATCTAGTAGAGAGGCAACACTGTTGTGTAGTCTGTGAGGATCTACAGCAGCCTGTGATACGTTTGTAAATAGGCAGCAGTAGTCAAAAAAGCTCTGTTCTGCTATTCTGAAATGGGCCTTCTAACATGATTTGCAGAGATTGCCTTTAAGGCTTGAATCAAGAAAGGATGTGATTTTTGTGCATAACTTAATACCCAAATTATGAAAGCTCTCATTGGATCCCTTCAAGTTCTTACTCATACAATTCTAAAAGCCTTTGTTGTAAACACAAGGCATATTTTTACAGCCAACATAATGAATTTCACTGAAAACATGTACAGGTTAACAGTGGGGTGCCCATAATTGCAGACAGTTTTATACATCATTAAAAATGAAACTTTGTATCAGAATTTAAATGCTTAGTGCCTGTTAAATTGTCTATTCTGCAGAAAGAGGTGTTCATCTAGAAAGAGCTAGATTGTCTAATCTGTATTTTCTTCCAAATTCAAAGGCACTACCTGGCTTTAAACCCCTGTATTCTGAGGAGCTATGCCTTACATACTAACACTGATCTTACCTGCTCCCCTGGCCATTCACTGTGGAGATGGTGTGCTGAAATAGAGAGCTGTTGTCTGACCCGTTACATCTGTTGGACTGAATGTGGCCAGCAGTTATGCCTGTGCCTAACGCTGAGACGGTTAAAACTATTAGTGCAGGAATGTGAAGGACATGTTAAGTGCTAAGCTTAATGATGTTTTTCTCAATTGCATATTGAAGAGATAAAATTTATCCTTGAATTAAAAGCCAAGCTGTGTTCTTTCATATAATTTTCATTAAGTGAGTCTTGTGAATTTGCTGGTAGTAAGACTGTGCCTAAGAGATTTTGTAATGATGTAAGGGCTGGTATTATAGTAAAGCAATACGTTCAGCATTGCAGCTGATTTGTATTATGTTACTGTTTACTGTGTTCTTTTAGCACTTGCTGCATGAGTTGATGGTGTATAACATCTGAAAAGTTTATTTTATTATTTTCTGCATGGCAAAATTAGGAGATAGCATGCTGCTTTAGGTCCACCTCCTGCTTCTTGATGTTTAAAAGTCAAGTGTTTAGGATACAGATGTTGTATGTGACAGCATTAGCTGCAGCTGCATATTCTTTAACCCTTCAATATTGACTGGAATAAACAGATAGGCTGTTTGTCTTGGAAAAAATACTAACTTTTTTGTTTATTTCAACAACAAGATGTTTAAAATTTAGGGGAGGAGAAGGAAGGATAGGCTTCAAAGCTGGTGTTTGTAGGAAGCAGAATAACGAGTTCATACAAAGGATTTCACCAAAATCTTACATGTGAAGAAAGGACCAAGTTTGAAAGGCTTAAATTCTGACTTTTTTGTAATTTTACAGTAGGACAATATTGCACTACTTTCTCAGATTTGTGTTCCACTGCTGCTATAGTTATAAACTAGTGTCTGATGAAGAACACTGCAGAAGGAGAATTGCAGAAATAAGAGGGGCTGCGTGGCTTGAAGTTGTGTACACCAATCCAGTGGGTGTGAGGGAGCTGTGGGGTGAGGTGGGTAATCAGCAGAGGAACATCACTCAAAGCCTCCCTGGCAGAGGAAGAGTTCAGAAGGGACCATCCCCACCCTGAGGTACTTTCCCATGTGTGCCTCTGTTCCTGTAGAGCAAGTGCCAGCTTGTGCTGTCACTGTACCTACGTGTGAGGAAAGAGCACTGATGGAATGGGGAAGAAGTTTTTTATGTATTCCAGGGTAGGATTAAATCCCAAACACTTGTTTTATCTTCCTGAGCTTGGTAGTCTTCCAAGAAAATCAGTGAGCAAATATCACCCTGATACTTGATCTGCTTCCTGAATGGTCTCTGGTCATGCAACAAATGTGCCAGGGTATTTCCAGTACCTCTCATGAGCAGGTAAACTCCATATTCTGCTGCAATTCCATCTCTGCTACAGGCTATAACCTTGGCTGTGCAGGTTGTAACACAGAAGGGTGTACTGTGCCTTGGTAACAGATGTGGTGCCTTTTCCCCAGTCAGAGGCTGTTTTCAGAAATGTGATAAATTATTAATCCTTTAAAATATTGCAGCCTTACAATAGAAGAGAGTAGAATGTGGTTATCAAACAAACAGCAAACGTGGCATATTTTAGAGTTAGTTTAACCTTGATAAAGTTGCATAACTGATTTTTTCTTAACAGTAGGCAAACCAAAAAGGTGAACAGTGTGAACTGCTAAACTCTTAGAAAAGAGCACCGCAACCCATTATGCTTAAATCAAAGTACCTTAAGGGGAAACTTTCTTAAATGCTTTCTAGTGGAGAGCTGGGTAAAATTCCATCTGGAGGTAGCAACACCTGTAGCCTTACAAGAGTGTTCCCAGCTTTAGTGCTTCAGAGATGCTGAGGTAAAGTTTGCAGATCTTTGGGTGAACTCTCTCCTCTTTCCTGATTCACATGGGCTTTTTGAAGCACTAATCAACCTTACAAACCTGACATTTTCCCATGCTGTTTTCATGAGGTGTGTGGAGACCTTAGATGTGAAATACAATCACAGATTTTAAAGACTTCCAGTGTGTCTCTGTTGCATTGATGTATATATAATAACTTAAAAAAATGCTTCAGTGGTAAACTTGAATGGGCATGCTCCTGGACAGTGACTATCAGTCTGAATGCAGCCTTTAGACTGGGTCCATAGTCAAGCTGAAGGTGCTCCGGCATGATCAATATATGAAATGTACAGTGTGCATGGTATTTCCAGTGTTAAAAACTATTGTGACTTCAAAGAAAATGTTTTTTCCTGGATTTGTTTGAGCTGCTTATCAGGCACAGAGTGTGTTCCAGGCTTGGCTATTATTAAATTGAAGCACTATAAAAAGATTAGTCAAAATGCCCAGACACTGTCAGCACTGATAATGCTCTTCTGCAGCCTCCTAATGAAAAAAAATACAAAGATTATGTAACTTATCTGCCTGATAATTTATTTTAATATCCCTTGCTCCTAAAAAAAACCCCATGTTTGAAAAATGCCTTGTATGCTGTAAAATCTGTTAGTACAAATATATGTTGTGAAAGTACCATTAACAATGTAATTGCTTTTAGAGACTTGATGTTTTTATTCATAGATAAAAAAGCCAGAGTTCATTCCTGGAAGATTTTTGGAGATAGGGATTGTAATCTTTTCCCTCTTCCTCTTCCAACTCGGAAAAGAAAAAAGTGTTGTTGCCTTTGATCAGACTTAGGCATACCAGAACGTGGTTCTGTGTGGGAACAATTATAAGATTCTTCTTCCAGAAGGCATTTTTATGTATTCCTCTGCGGTTTCTGGATTTGTGGTTTGTAAAGGGACACATACAAGATCCTGAAAGAAGAATCCATAAATTGTAATGTTAAGGTTTGCAAAGGCAGAAGTTTCTGTGCTGTGTATGTGGGAAGAGAGGGCATGAAGAGAGGCTGTGTCATTGGTTTGGTCACCTACAGCCGGGTGTCATTACATTCCTCTTCTGGAGCTCTGTGTAGTTTATGTACAGTTAAAAAGGAAATGTGTTCATGTCACTTCTGGGTATTTTCCTTATGTTTAGGTTTTACTGTCTTTGTGACATTGCATGGGACTTCTAGCTGCAGGTTTTACTTGTGATTAGAATTTCTGTTTCTCCGGTAGCATGGAAAAGTTTAATTGGACTCTTCTGTAGTCCAATTATTACATGTTATTACAATTATTATACGTTTATATTATTACATGTAGTAATAATATACCAATTTATGTACTCTCTGATCTTTGAGTTCAAAGATTCTGAGGGATGGAGGTTTGGTGTGGGGATCTGATGCTGGTAAAGAGGGCTTTTTGACCCTGGTGGCAAACTGCTTTAGGCAGTCCCAAGTCAGAATTTCCCATATAAATTAACTGTCTGTATGAATGATGTATATTTTCTGTAGATTTAGATTTTAACTATCTCTAATGAATAGAAATATTCATTAAGACACTGGAAATTGGCTTTCATGTTCTCACTCTGTTGTAATTGTATATGGAAATTTGTCATTAAAATCAAAATATTGACAAAAATTTTTCAGCCCTCCCAGACGTAAAGAAAATAACTATTCTTTTAGTATGCTTGTGTATATCCTTTATGGCTGTTTGTAATATTATTGGTTGCATGCTAAGTTTTATAAATTACCCCCAGTAACCTTTGCAGAATTTTTGAAATGCTTCTGAAGGTGATTGCTGGATTTTATTGCAGATTATTGGGATATCACTAAAATGTAGTGACATCTCAAAATAGAAATTTACATCATGATTATGGCCATCTACTGATAACTGAAATAAGGTACTGTTTTAAAAACAGGCCATTTATGCACTTTAGAGTGTGAGGCTGTTTCAGTGTTTGATAGGTTCACAACCGCACCTCTGGCTTCTGATCTGTCAGAACAACTTTTTGAAACATTGCCAAAAAAAGTAGATTGTTTGATTGCAGTGATGGAGTTATAATTGTCAGCACAGAACTGTGTTTCATGATTCTGGTGACAGAGAAATACAAATTCATTACTACGCTATGTGGAAAGTCCAAAACTATTCCAGTGACAACTCAGCTGTCCTTCTGAACTGTGTCCACAGAAGTTTGGCTGAAGCTGGTGTTCCCACAAAGCAGCACAGGTGCCTATCTTGAAAAGTCTTCCCTTTGCAGACTGTAAACCCAAAAGTATCTTGTGCTTGCAAAGACATGTTATCTGGCCTTCATCTACAAGAGGCTATGATAATCGTATCCCAAACTGTGCTGGTTTCCTTCCTATCCTTCAGGGGACTGAAAGCCTCTAGTTTGATAATCTTTTGAACTTTGCATCCTATCTAAATTGCACAGTTTGTTTACTGTTACGCTGTTGCCAGGTAGGAGGTAGTAGAATCTAGCTGGCTGTTAGCTGTACTTGAGACTGCCCCTCCTCAAGAGACACATCAGCTGAATCTTCCTTTGCCTGGATTCATGTGCTCAAGATGGGATTTGTAGCCATATACAGAAACCAAGGTGACTATTTGTCATCTGCAGAAAAGACCAAGTACCCCTTTAGAATGGTGTACTGAGAACTGTCCTTTGCCGTTTTCCATATTTGACTTTTTTTTCCTTTTCACATTGCATATAAAATATTTTATCTTAATAAGTTTCTTTTTCCATCTTTTAATCTATTTTTTCCTCTTTTTTCCTTTTTATTTTTGTGCAGCATTTTACAGCCTAATTTTTTCCAAGCTACTGATGATGCTCTTGTCTAATTTACTGACTTAGGTCTTTCTTTTTATTTTTTTTTTTATTTAAACTGATTTCCTGTGTACTGGAATCTTTTTATTTAAAAAACTCATGGTGGTTGACCTGCTCATCAGCTGGTTCTTTCTTTTTGTATGTTGTGATCTCACTCCTGTAGGAAGAGATTATTCTCTCTTGATGCTTGGTATAGCACAGGTCAATGGTCTGCCAGGTATAATTCACCTAGTGGAACGTCTGGCCCATGCTAACTAAGAATGCAGTTAATTTCAGTGAAATACATAAGCAAAGTAAATCTTTGAGAGAAAAATATTTGTCTGCCTGAAGCAAATAGGTTATATGTAAAGAACAAAAATTGTTAACAGTATTTCCAATTATACTTTTCTGTCTTACGAGATGTAGGATCAAAGAATGGACAGAATAACTTTATTTCTTCTCTTCCACTAATGGATATCTTCCTGTGGAGCAAAGTAGAAAAAAAATTTATTGATTCATAGCTGTCAAGTCAAAATTGCATGGAAATCTGTATTAATTTAGTTACGTGGTGAGAGAGATCTGCAAAATGCAGAACTTTTTTTCCATGCTTTTTAAACTTAGAGATTCTGTCTCACATTCTGCAGGGTTGAATACCTATGAATACCCATAATTATCTTTCTTTGTGAAACTCCATGTGGTTGAATTTCAATACCTACCTCTTCTGGAATGGAAATAAATGTGCTAATTGCTTTTCATGAAGGTAGATTTTCTCCTTTCCTGTGAGAATTTCTTTTAACTTCCTATATTTCTGTATTGTGTGTTAGGCTGAATCTCTTTTTATAGCATATTTAAGCACTTTTAAATAAAATGATTGATGCCAAGGAGTTATAGGCAAGTGTCATATCTCATTCAGAATGTTACATAATCATATTCTTCAGTAAGGAGATGTCATTTCCCTTTAGAGAATCACAGAATGGTTGAGGGACCTCTGGTAGTCACCTGGTCTAAGCCCCTACTCAGGTGCGATCAAGCTCAGTGTCCGAGACTGTGAAAAGCTTTGGATATCTCCAAGGATGGAGACTCACCACCCCTCAGAGCTATCCTCACAGGGAAAAGTGTTCAGAGGGAACCTCCCATGTTTCAGTGTGTGCCCATCACCTCAGGTGCTGTCACTGGGCACCCCTGGAAAGAGCCTGGATCCAATCCTCCTTGCACCCTCCCTGCAGTTTATGTGCATCAGTAGCTTGTGTCGGTGAGATCCCATGAGCCTTTTCTTCTCCAGGATGAACAGTCCCAGCTTTCCCAGCCTTTCCCCATAGGAGGGGTGCTGGAGTCCATCCATCATCTTGGTGTCCCTTTCCTGACAGTATGTCCATGTCTGTTTTGTGCTGTGAAGCCCAGAACTGCACTCAGCACTCCACCTGTGGCCTCACCAGAGCTGAGAACAACAGAAGTCTCACATCTCTTGATCTGCTGTCAATACGTTGCCTAATCCAGCCCAGAATCCATCAATCTTCTTGCAGCAAGAGCATGTTGCTGGCTTACATTCAGTTTGATGTCCACCAGCCTCCCTCCATAGGCCTCTTTCCCTTCAGAACCTTATTCCACAGGACTTTTCCAAGGAGAGGTCTGAGTGAAATCTATAGCTGTGATCTTGATTTTTGACCACCTCTCTCCTCTCTGGATCATAAACTCCACTGTCTTGCAGTGATGAAAGTGGTCAAATAATACTTCTGTAATTGCATGAACTGTTGTGCCTTTGAAAATGATAGGAGCACAGTACATATTGGAATCAAAAAGAAAAAAAAATTAGAAACACCAAGGGAACTTTCTGTGAATAAACAAAATATTCACTTGCAGAACATTTATTGAATTAATTCTGTCTGAAACTTTTCTGTCTTGGAGTGGCAAGAGAGGATAGTATCCTATCATGAATAATTCCTTAAAAGGAATTAGTAAGCTTCAGAAATTGTCAGTTTATTTAAACATTTAATTTCATTCTGTTGAATGGTATGATTAGAATTTAGTAGATTTTTTAATTGTTCTGATTTAAAGAAAAAAAGGCAAAGTGCTACAAAGGATAACCTACAGTGATAAAAGGAGGGAAAAAGAGAAGGGAAAAACCTTTCCACTGTTTGTCTTTGTGCCTTTGCTGCTAATTTTTAGAGCAAATTGCAGTGGCTTTTCATGGAAGATGTTTTCCTTCCAAGAGAACAAAGGAAGAATTTTGCAGTTTTAGTTCTTAGCAGATGTTGGCATTATGTATGTTCTGTCTCGTATAATGCTGCCTTCATAAGGATCTGAAAAAGCAGTACTACAGAAATAAATCACAGTAGGGAAGTTTAAATTTAGATTTTGTTTTTTAAATACAGTAATGTGGGAGTTTCTAGTGATAATGAGTTTTCTGTTAATCCAGAATCCAGCTCAGTTTGTTCACTTTTGAAGTTAAACTTAGATTTCAAAGACATATTCATAGTAAATTCAGTCTAAAAAGAATGTGAATAATTCCTGATGTGGCTGTGTATGTCCTGGATGTTTAGGACTGCGTTATACCAAATCCCTGAGGATGACAGATTTATCTGGTATATCTGTGTGTTACTGTCAGGCACTAATAGGACACAGTTTCTGAGAAGCAGGAAATTCTACAGTGATTAAAATCCACGCACAGTCTGGCTCATTCACAATGTATAAACACAGTTCCCAATGGATCAAAACAAAGTTTAAAATTATTCCCTTTTCCATGAAAGGACTTTTTCTTAGCACCACTGTTCTATCATGGTCGTGCGAACGCTGGTGCTTGTCACAGTCATATGCCAAAGATGGAAGCACAGGCACAGGATGGAAGCACTCTACAGTATCGGAAAAGCTGAGGACAGGAATCAGCATCCATTGGCAAAGGGGGAGGGAGAAATTGAATGATGTCAAGAGGAAATACACCTCAAACTTAAGATAAGAAGTTATGTGAGTTTCTTGTGAACTTTTGCCATTGCTGATTCATGACTTCAAAGGGTTTTGGGGCATCATTCTGACAATTGAGCCAGCATTCATTTTTTAAATCTAACAGCAGAGATCTTACTGAGAAATGAAAATGATGGATTTATGTGGTCTTTTGAAGTCAATGAAGTAATTCACAGTCCAGTTATATCTCAGGTTTTTTGGTGTATTCTAGATTTTTTTTCCCCCCATCAGTCTGGGCTGTGTCTAAAGCTGTGCTATTTATTTGTTTGAACAGGAATTGTGAACAGTTGGTAGCCTTACATCATCTATCTGACTTATCCTGGAATAGTTAAAGAAGCATGCTGCCAAGATTTAGTGGTTATTATTTATTTAGACCAAGTGTAAAACCCCATCTTTTGTACAGAAAATATAAATAGAACAAGTGATAGAGTAAGCTTTGTGTTAGATTTGAAATCCAGTAATATGCAGTGCCATTGCCATGACAGTGATGCTTTGTCCCTTATAATGCATTTCATTTAAGGAGCTGAAATAAGCTGCAATTCTGTCACTGTAATGTAGAAGAACTTAAATTTCAATTTATTAATTTCACTATGTTACCATGATTTATCAAAAATCATATTAATCAAACTAGTATTTCAATTATATTTTATTATTTACATATTACATGCAGTTTCTTGGCTTGGCCTTGCAAAGAGGAATGTATCTAGCTGGAGCATGGTTACGAAATTATACTTGAAACAGTTTTTTAGCAAAACAAAGATTTTTAGAGGATTTTACTGATAGGCTAAATTGGTTCAGGCTTAGTTTTTTAAAGAATGACAATGTTGTAGCTTTAATGTGGATTTTGTGGCATTGCTTCAAGAGGCAATGTGATCTAGTGAAAATAGATTGAGAAAATAGATTGTGAAAAAAGGTGACCATGACACAGAGGATTTCTAGACCATGAGGTCTTCTGATTTATATGTTTTAAGATAAATTGTTAGCATCCTTTTTCTCCTGATAATAATAGTAGTATTTAGAGCCTGGAAGCTCAATCAGAAGATGTTCATTGGGTTTTATAGTTTGCCTCTGAGTAGGCTTTTCTGCTTCTTTGTTTTCTGTGCCTGCAGTTCATTCTCTTCTATCCTCCTTAGAGCTTCACTAAATACACTGTGTGTTCTCAGCTTTCATTAGCCTTTTCTTTTAGCTCCCTTGCATTTGCTTATTTATTGTTGCTGCCCTTGATCCCTTTGCCTTTTGAATGTGCAAGTCTACCTCTTCCCTGTCTCTGTCCCTTTATTTATGTTGCACTCCGAGACCGTGCAGGGACCATGCAGAGTTCTCACTGATATTCTTCAGTCAAGGAAGAAGGAATCCCTCCTCTGGCAGGACTGACTGTGTGAGGCCGCAAGTGCTTGGAGAAAGGGCTTGGTTCTCTTGGCACAAAGACAAGCTTCTGCCCCGTGATTAATTAGCATGATGTTGCAACAAATTAACTGTTGCAATTAAACCAGTACAGTAATGGAACACAATGGGCAACAGCGCTGAAGGCTGGCACAGGCTAGGGGAGGATGATCCCAGGTGGTGTTGGTCCAGCCAAACCATTTTGACAAAAAACCCACTCCTATTGTGTACCCATAGATATAGAGTTCCTGAAGGTTACACAGTATTTAAAAGTGTAATGATGAAAGTCAGGTTTATGGAGAACTTATGGTTTGAGTTTTTTGCCTTAGGAGTTGTATTTTTTTGTTGTTGAATACTTTGCACAAAGTCGAGCTTCCTTGAGAAACTGACAGGGGGTGTGAGAGGGGTTTTCCTGGAGAACTCAAAAGTTATGATCACCAGGCTGTGTTTTGCTGAAATTCCTGTGTGTCACTATTTTGCAAATAGCTGTCTCTTCAGAGTTTAGGTTTGATGACCACTGGCCATAAGCAATAATAGATTTTATGAGGGTTCCTTTACCTTTTCTCTGAGAGCCCTCATGCAATCTCCTGAAATATCCTCTTCTTCAGTAGCTTTTTTTCTGCAATGGCATTTGTAAGCTGGCTGAATGTAGTTACTTCTGGTTGTTCTGAGCTATAGTACTAGTAATTTGCAAATGTCATATGCCTAGAAGTTCCACAGTGCCACTACTGTTTCTTCTTCTTCTCCTTGCCTAAAGCCAGAGTCTTATGGCAGCTTAAAAGGGAAAACAAAATGTTTAAGCAGAGAAGAAAACATTACTGAATGCTTTGATGCTCTTCTTTTCCTAAAAGAGTATAAATAGCTTTGAAGTTTAACTTAGTTCTGTTCCATCTGGTGTTTTACTAACTTGTCTGTGGCATTTTAACAGAAATTATGAAAAAAATTGATATAGATAAACTGAGATCTTTGTGACCAGAGGGAAGGCATGGACTATTGCTACAATGTCTCATGATATTAACCCGTGTTTTGCTGTCAGTGCTGCTGCATTTCCTCCATAAAATTTTACATGCTGAAAGAGAAAGACCTGGCAACATCCTAATAAGGTATGCAATTCATAGTTATATGCCAAATACATTGCTTATGATTATGAACTCATTGCACTATAATAATTTTTTTCTATATAATTTAAATATTTTTTAATTTTTTTAAGCCCCACAAAAATATTGCTTCTCATTGTGTTGAAGTAAAATGAACACTGAAGTAAAAAGATACTGCAAAGGACAGCAAGTACAGCTCTTTGCTAGGTCATGCTCCCAGTGATATTTTTTTGCAAGCCTGACAGTATTTCCAAATTATAATTGAAATGTGCCCATTTAAAAATCTGTGGACACAAAACTAATACCATTTTTTGTTCACTCTTTTTTTGGTGACTCTGGTTTTTTGTCAAAGTGCTTTTAAAAAAGTGCAGTCCTAAACTACCTGGAAGTTGCAGTTTTACAGCACTGCTGAGAGGGTTCTGTTTAGTTTTAGTAAAATATTTCTAAGACTGGGTGACATGAAAAAAGTAACTCATTGATGTTGTTGCTTGATAAATAATTGTTGCCAAAAATACTGAATGTCTAAGCAGTATACTAATGAAGATCCCATAACTTTGTGTTAGCTGGACAAACTAAAACTTGAGAATTTAACTAATCTTGCAAATGATAAATGTTTACTTATGTAGGCCATGTTCTTAGGGAGTTTTTATATGAAAGCTGAAGTTACTAGTCTGAAATTGATTTCTATTTTTTTTTTTAAAGCTTAGTGCAGATTTAAGCATTTCTAAATGTATTGTCGCTGAATGAGAACTGGTGTCTTGTGATTCTGTTGAAAATTTTTCGTATGTGTTGGGACACAATGTAAAAGGTATTTTTAACTGTTCCAGAAGATACATGTTTATAATGGGGAAAAAAGAAATAAATTAAAAGCGGTTTGATTTTCCACTTCATTAAAGCTCGTGAACTGATTGATGATTGGTAGATTTCATACACAGGATTAAAAAATAATTAAATTCCTTTAGGAAAAGGAAAATCAGTATGCTGAACCAAACACAAGTAGAAGTGCTTTCCTATTGGGTCACAAGTAGCAGTGTAGATGATCTATTACAGAGCCTTCTGTTGGGGTAGCTGCAGAACATGAGCAAAACCACATGGGAATTTAGTATCCTGGAGCCTTCTAAAGCTGTAATATAGTCAATTGTTGTTTGTGCCATGCAGCTTTTGAAAATTACAGCAGGATTACTCGGACCTTTTTTAGCATGTAAGATTCTTGGCATGAATTCCAACTGAGGTGAGGCAGAAAACCATTAGAGATAGCAGAGATTCCAAATGGCTAATTGTTTTAAAAGGAAGAGTAGTAAGTGCGTGTAGGGTATTTGTCCCAGGGCAAGAGGAAACTTGGTGATCACTCCCTTCTCATGCTTAATTTAAGAAGAGTAAAGGTATTACTCTATTTGTGTCTATTTATTTATTTACAGAGTTGTTCTGAGCAACAGTGAGTGATTTCAGTGTTCTGAAAACACAAAATGCTGTGTATCTACTATATATTACACACCCCTTTAAAACATCAGTGGTATTGGGAAAAAAATGGCTGTTTATCATTTAAGGTAGAGGAAGATAATCCATAGGCAAAGTATTTGCTGATGGAAAGAAACAGACATTGTTTGAAACATTTTTTTCTTAAGCTAAATTATTTGCAGAATCATGTTTTGGAAAATGAGGCTGGCCAATTCTCCTCTGTAAGGATCTGGATTTAATTTTTCCCTTCTTTGCACACTTGGTTGGAATCTCTAAAATATGTCTTTTCGTTTTTATAAACTGTTGGACAATAATATTCTAGCTTTGTCCTCCCCCTGCTGAAGTCTAAAAGGACTGCTGTACTAACATTTTTGGCTCTTGGAATGTTCTGTTTTAGAGCTTTATCAGTCTCCAAAATATTGCTCCCTCCTCCCTTTCCTCCTGGCTCCAGTTTTGAATATATGAGAAATAGAGATGTTTTGATCAATGAGATGCAATTTTTCTGATGCTGTTGTGCCAATATATTTTTCTTTACTAGCAGTGTGACATTAAGTACTTTTTTCCTCATGTTTTCATTTGTGTTTTCCTGTCCTGGAAGTCCTGCTTTCTTTGGACATGTTCCAGAGAAAAGGATGTTGTTTTCCCAAAGGATTACTTGAATGATATATATAATATAAAACCTGACAATCTCAAGGTCTGTTTCTTTATATCAAAAAGCTAATCTTAGTCTAAATGTACTAGAGAATATATCTGAGAGTCTTAGAGGCACCATGAAAACAGACATGGTGAGAGGCCTCTCTTTGCTTTCTAATCATCCTGATTAGTTCAGTCCTAACTGAAGATTGACTACTTGACCTATTAAATTAATATGCCATTTTATTGTGATAGAAATAATAATCTAAAAATATTACTTGTGCAGCTGTCTGATATTTTGAAAACCTTTTCTTCTGTGATTCATGGAACTGATTTAGCTGTTACTGAATATCTAGACTGCTCAGTGTCCAAAATAGTGTTCTATGTGGCATCTCCTGAACAGAGCATAGGTACCAACTGAGCAAAAGGAATGGCAATAATTGCATCTTATCTTTGCTATGATATGTAGCTAACAACACAGGATATGGAAATTAATAGACACCTATGCATGCATCCATTTATTTGTCATTTATTTGTCTTTAAAGCGGGGGGCAGTACAGGAGAGTTTTCACTCTTAGCATAGATTTTAGCAGATTTTTGATTTTTCCATTTAAAGAATTAGCTTTTCCATAAACCCCATGTTTCCATGTTTCGCTATGATTTAAAATACATTGTTTGATAATAGTGTACTTCTGTAGCTTCAGCTGAGGTTCTTGGGATGGCAGTTTTTAACTCCCAGGGCACGTGATCTATCATCTCTCCTTGGCACTTGGTTCTCTCAAAAAGTCTGTTATATTAATGTCATTTTAATCTCAAATCAATTATGAATTTATTTTGCATTGAATTTTGTCCAGGTTTTGTCTGTGCCTCATGGTTACATCATGCTTTCTTGACTACAGCAAGTTCACTATCTTAATAAAGCAAATATTTAAGAGAGCTACTCTCTCTGATGACTCATCTGCAAAGAATAACCAAAGGGCTTGACATAACAATAAATTATTCTTTAACAGACAGTGATTGGTCTTGATGGAGATGAAAACTGTGGATGAAATAAAACAAGCATGTCATGCTCATTTCATAAAAACTACCCTGGTATAATCAGAATGGCTTTCAGGGGGTCAGAGGTCTGTGCAAGTCATGAGGAACCATAATTTGCACAAACCACGTCTTTTTGGTCTTATTGACTGTATCTCTTAAGAGCCACTATTATGCGATGCAATTAATCATCGGGGGAGTTTGGGTTTATGTACATATTTGAAGTAAACTTTTTTTAATTGCTGGAGCTTTGTGTGGTGGACTTTGACTAAGTGCATTAGTAAATGCTTAATTTAAAGAGATTCTGTCACCCTGAAACATAATCCTTTTAAATTTTTTTCTATTATTATTTGAGAGGAGGCAGTCTAAAGAGTCTATCTAAAAGTCTATTCCCTTGCCAGCAGTGTGATTTCATGGCCACTCTGCTCTTTGCTTTCTTCAAGGTGTTTTTCTTTCCAGCAGTCAGTAAGAAAATTAATTTATGTAAAATAAGCTTTCAAAAATATGCAAAATGTAAAATACATTGAGTTAATTAGGCATTTTTCCCAAGCAATGATTAATCTTGATAGATCTGATGTTGCTATCTTGTTGTTATTGTTATTATTAAATTTAAGGATTTTCTGAACCTTCTCAGCATTCTGACTGTCAATTCTTTTACTATAACCTACTTCATTCACTAGTTGGCAGAAAGTTCAGTTTCACATGTACTGCGTAAAGGCTCTTGGCAGGAGAGCTCCTGCCTGTCTTGCTGCAGCTGTCTGAGAGGCTGCTGTTTGCCAGCTGTCTGCACCACCTCTGTGGGCAGCTGCTGTTCCAACACGTGCCTCTGCTTTCACTGTCTAAAGCCCAGCTCCTTTAATTTTAAATCCCTCTTCACCTCTGAGCTACTGTCCTCTCTTTTAGTGCACTGAGGACAATCCAGGTAGGACATCTGGCTGAAATGCAGCCTAGCTGGTCTGTCATAAAAGCCTGACTGAACCTGAGAGTCGTGTTCTTTCTGAAATGATCCTCAAGTTTTCTTTCCTCTGTGCTCTCCCTATGTACAGCCTGGCTGTAAGAGTTTTTACAATTCCTAATTCTGCTGTTGGCTTCTGCCCTTCTTCCCAGAACAATATGTATCCTCCAATACCTGTGTTCAGCTTACTGTTACCCTGGAGAAGTGTCCATTTCTTTCCTCTTCTAAGTGCATATTTGCTCAGCTGTTTTAACAATGATTTTCCCATAGTCAGTGGTATGACAATGATTTAGTCTTGACAAAGATTTAGTCTTGAGCAACTAAACTTTCTCCAAAATCAGAGGAGTCATCCCATACAGTTTTTTGTTGGTCACAGTTGGTGACTTTGAGGCTCCTCAAGCCATTCCACAGACTTTTATGCTGACACACAAATAAAATATTTCATTCTCTGAGGTTTTGAAAATCTTGGTGAGACAAAATGCTATAAATTTATTTAACGCACTTAAGGTTGTAATAGGTAATGTGAAGTTGTCATATTTATATATCACATTTATTTCACTAATAGACTAATCTGGGACCTGTAAGGATGTGGTATTTTTAGTCAATTATTCTATGACATTTTGCCCGTTAAACTACATTGATATCCAAGTTAGTGGTTGCAGTTAGGATAGCTAAAAACATGCCTTCTCTTTACTGTTGGCTAAGGTAGTGTGCTATCAAAGCTCCCAAAATGTAGACCTGGTGGAGAAATCCCTTTTTTTAGAGAAAATCCCATTGTTTTAGAGAAATTTTCTCTACCTGAATGAAGAAGGCAAAGTTATGCTCCAACTGTACTTTACTTGACAGTGCAGAAAAACACATTTATACCATATCAAAACCCCCTTCAAAGCAGCATAAATCAGTTTCTGCAACAAAATCCTTCCCTCCCTCCCCATCACCTTCCCCTCGCCTTCCCCTGCCCTTTTCTTTTCTGTGTAAAGTGTGCTAGCTTTTCTGTAAATATTGCCCGAGAGATTGTGTATTCTGTGAAAGCTTAGGCTGTGCCAAATGCAAATCTCCTTTGATTTTTGAAGTTTTAAGTTTACATTACCTTTAGTCAACTGGTCAGGGATGTGATGGAAGCTTGATATCATATTGGAGGAAAACAATCCCAAGCAGACTGCTAAAGTAGCGAATAAGTAGGAGCTTTTTACCCCTCATTTTATACATATTGGCATGCCCAGCAGGATAGGGACATGAGGAGAGAAAACCTTCCTTAATTGAAGAGTGAAATAGATACCTCAGGGAGTGTTATGCAAAATGCCTTAACAACACAAACTGGGTGTGCTTACTATGAAGTGATACCACAGGGGCCAGCATGGCTTCTGTAACTCTTGGCATTCCCAAACTGGCTACTTTTTACACATAACTTTTTGTCACTTGTTTCAGAATCCATCTCATATCGCAGTTTCCTCAAATCAGAATAGAAATGTCTGGCATTGGCTTGCACTATTATTTTTTCCAGCCAACCTTTCCTGGTAGCCGAAGAAAGAGCAGTAGAGTATTCCTAGTGCTTTTATTATTTTATAATGCCCTTCATGCCACCCCTTGCAATATCTGGCATAGAGTTTGTGAATGAGTTTGCACATCAGGCCAGTTAGTGCTCTGGAAAATACAGCTCTCTTCACATCTTTCTGTGAAGAATTAAGTGTACTTAGTACTGTAATGCAAGCAAGCCGCATTGCAGATGAAATTCCTCAAACTCATCTGCTGGGTGTCTCAATTAGGTGGATTTTTGCCTTTGTGTTAACTTACAGCTATTTTCTTATGTCAATCTACTTTTGCCACCAAAAATGTCTCAGATCCGTTAAAATAAACAAAAAGGAACATTGTTAAGTAAAATACAGATAGTAGAACATGCAAAATTATTGTAGAGAAATAATTTCTAGAATGTATAAAACAATCTGGTTTAAATAAATGTAACTTTATTACAATAACATTTGGTTGGTTGGTTTTAAACACAACAACGGATTCAGTTATTTACATTTTATTCCAGTAGAAAATGTTGAGTCCGTAAATTCTATTTACTTATTTTTTGCAGTCCAGACATTCCCTGTGGAAGTATGCAGCATTTCTGAAAATAGTTTCTTCTAGACTGCAGTGGACTTATTTCAGACTGCTCTGATGTGGCTAGAACCTCCCCCAGTCAGAAGCCAGGTGCTTATAGCACTGAACTAATCCCTGTCTACTGCAGAATCCTGAGGTTTGGAAGTTAATGACATGAATAACTTAACTCTTTTCAGAGTTATTCCAACTCACCTTATTCTGTGATTCTGTAATATTTTCTCTTTCTGAAGGTAACAGGAAGGTTAGTAGCCCATTGCATGGATACATACTTTGAGAATGTCTTCTGAATAATAGTCAACCTGGTCTATTAACATTATTCCATGGCTTGCATTTTTGCCAAAAAAAAAAAAAAAAGAAAAAATACAAGCAACCCAAACCACAAACCAAAAGCCACATGTGAAAAAAAAAATATTTGCAGCAACTGTTTTTCCATTATGTGTTTTGCCACAAGCTCATCATGAAGATTGTGAAATCATGAGAAGGTGTCCATTTGCCTTGGAAGTGTCCTCACAGGAATTTCTATGCTTGTACAGTTGGAGTATCCTGTCTGTGTAAAAAATATCCTAAGGTCACATAGTTTTGGATTCTTCTGTGGGATATTTCTTCATTAAATTAACTTCTCAGTACTTCCATTTACTATGAAGTAATACTGAGCACCAGTTTCCAGCTGTCCTGTTTACTGAAATACAAATTTAATTTAAAAGATCAATAAAAGAGTGTAAACTTCAACAGTTGATGCCCTGAATTGATACTAAGCTCTGGAATTAATTGTCCAATGCAGCACACACAAGGCCCACATCTTAATTTTCCTTTGTCAAGAAAACCAAAACTGCAGCAGAGCCACATGATAACAATAGATCTGTGAACTGATCCATCTGGCTTTTTGATTTTAAAACAAATATTAGGGACTGTTGTGTGGCTTGGGAGGTAGTTAAAGTACTACATATATATCCCTAAAATGACTTGTTAAGGCTTAGAATGGAACTATTTTATCAAAGTAAAAATAATATTGTATAGTTCATTCATCATGAAATCTGTTTTTACAACTATGAATACATTTCATTCTCAAGTAAACCCTGAGGAATTGCTCATTTTGCAAATAGTGAAACTTTAGCTATAACGTGTCAATTATTAAGTTATTCTTGCTCTACTAATTTTTGCTGTTTTGAGGTTAGACACTGCTACCAGTGAGATTCCATAGTCTAGTTCTCACCACAGTATTACCATTGGTTCTCTAAATAGCTTTAATTAAATTGTTTAATTTCTCTTTCTGAATTCCCTCTTTTTAATGGACACACTATTTACAGTTGTTATTTTCTGAAAGTACTTACTTTTTATGCTTATGTTTATGTGAAGCATCCAGATGTGATTTTGGGGATTTTTTAAGACAAACTTAATTTTAAAAAGTAAGGGAGGAATGTGGGTTAAAATGTGTTGATTGAAAATTAAAACTACTCATTGCAATAAAGTGCAGGGTGTCCTCTGGGTTTTTTTTATTTGTTGTGCTTTGCATTTTTCCTGCTAGTAATATGCCACAGAATATGCAAAGTAGACACATGAGAAAACACCATGAACTCCTGTCTGTGGTCACCTGAGCCTTACAAGAAAGCTCAATGATTTATGGGTATTTTTTAAATCTGTTGCTTAACTAGGCAGGCACTAGATAAGGTTCAATCAAAACCAAGGGGAATAAAGGAAGAGCAGGACAGATGGAAAGGAAATTTAGTCCGAGCCCAAGGTTATGCAGAATTTGTAGAGCTGAATTTCAGGTACTTTATCTTCCACCTCAGGCTTAGATTCATGTAGTCAGGTATGTCTTAGCCTTCAGCCAAGGCCCCGCAAACCAGATCAATGTGATCCCAACTTGCACCTGCAGGTAACGAGGTTACTTGTGTTATCTGTGGCTGTGATTTGATACCCACCAAGGGCAGCAGTAAGAGCTATAGCACTTCTGAGGTAAAATAATTTGTAATTAGAGGTAGGAGAGAAAGACATGAGACTGCAGCATAGATGAATACACTGTCATGGTCTAAATGCGTTTAATTGTTAATACTGTGCTTGAGCCTGCAGCTGGTGGAGCAGCAAAAGAGTGGGAGAGACATATACTATTGTATTTATCCTAGAAAAGTTCAGTCTCTTCAGTACATAGCCTAACTAGGAGTCCAGCACAGTGGTGAATGAGAATATACTTCAAGTTTATTGAACAGAAGTGTAGAAAAAGTGGGGGAAAGGCATCCCCATTAGAAGTGTGCCTACAAAAGGACCTATGCTGACAAAACTATAGTGCCTTATCTACATATTATATAGTTCCATTAACTGTTTTTATACATGACCCTCTATTTAGTCTTGAACATGAGTTATACTTATTCACTATGTGTAGTTCTCCTGCCCTGCCCTTGAGGATTTCTGTTAACAATTATGCACCCACACACCCTGATTATGGCTCATCTCCTGCTCCTCACTAAGGAATTCCCAAGCCTCACATCAGTGAGCTGATTTGCTGCTGCGACTTTTGGGTACTTAATCTGTGAAAGAAATTAGATATCCTTTAAGCACCTGTACCTCAAGTGTGCTTCAAATGCCAGGAAGCATTAAGAGGGTCTCTTCCAGACAGAAGTCTCTAGAGGCTATAGTACTGCCTATGGTAATTTGAAATAACGGTAATATTCCTTTGCAGATAAGTTTTTTGAAAGAAAAATTGTTAGACTCTTTGAAAACTCCAAATTGTATTTCAAGTGGCAGATTCCAGTATGTGTCTCTCCAAATCTCTCAAGACTGTAATCCTGTCTGAAGTGAGCTTTCTTTACCTTTTCTTTGCAGCTTAGAAAAATCCCCAAAGTCTTCTTGTGACATTTCAGAAGGGTACTAGTAGAGTCCAATGTTAACTTCCACATAAAAACAAACAGGAAAGCTGTTGGTATGTGCTCTTTCTCCATGTAGCAGTGAATAGCTATTAAATTATAAGTAGCCAGGTTGCTAATTTGGCGGCCTGAAATACTTGAAGTTACAGGGCTAAATACACTTGTATTATATGTATCTAATAAAATAGTGAAAACCAATAAATTAAGTCAGCTTCTCTTCTTGTTTTGCTGTATTTCTTCAGAAAACAGCCTATCCTAATACTTAGCAGAAGAGATAGTAGTCCTCTCAATTATTTCAGGCTTCCCTTGGTCCTCCCAAATCTGTTTTCTTTCCATGTCTACAGGAAGGGTATTTTAACTATTTGAGCCATAGGTGGCTCAAAATGATACTATTTCACATCTGAGGTGGACATCCTTATTCTGGTCCAAGTTTCTTCATAGTCTTAAACATAGATTCCTTTGATACCATACTTCAGATTGCAAGCAAAGAGGTAAAGTAATACAGTATGTCTTTCCTGTATTTAATTCTTTCTTTAACTGCATATTTTTGAAGCTTATGTCAAGTGTATTTACCTCAGAGCTTTGCTGGCTGTGGCCTGCTCATGTAAAGAATAACTACAACAGTCTTGTTTTTCCATAGTCTCCTGTGTGTGTGGTGTGTTAATTAGTTACTGGTTACCCACTGTGTGCCAGCCTGACTTCAGTGTGCCTGTGGTGTCTGAAGCTGGGAACGTTCCAGTTGCAGCAGCAGCTGCAGCAGCAATTTTGGTTCCAGTTAGTGCCAAGTCACTTTGTTTTAATGATCCTTGCAGATGACTTGGGAGAGCAACAATATTTCCACACAAGACACATCAGCTTTACCTGGAGCTGCCATAATCTTGGGCTGCTGCAGGAATTTTGTGGAGGGGGAGAAGCTGAAGAAAGCAGTGCTATCTAGAGGCTGGAGAAAGGTGTGCTTGATTATCTAGAGTACTGTGGAGTTATTTTCATATTGCATGTGAGAAAACAGTGGGGGCTTGTCTACACAGGGATGTTACGCAGTTTTGTTGTTAGCCAGTACAGTGCTGTATTTAAAGAGCTGTAATTATGCTGGTAGAATTGCCTGGATGAGACTCTCCTCTAAGTTGAAACATACCCTTTTCTGGTTGTGAGGTGTACTGCTTTGGAAGAAATTTCAAGTGACCTAAAAAAGGAAAAGCAACCTGGATGTCTGGATAAATACAAACTAAGACCAAATAAGTTATACTCAGTAACTATAGCCTTTAAAACATTTCTCTCATGCTATAGCCTTCCTGGCTAGACAAGCCTTAAACAGGATAGTAATGGGCTTGTTCACTTCTGCTTGCTAATACTGTGTTACTATTTCCTTGTGTCTGCTGTCTTCTCCCTATATCACTGTAGATTTTTTGTCCTAGAAGGCTTCTTTTGCAAAAGAATTCATATGCACAACAGCAGGGCCACAATTACTCGAAGTTATTTTTTAAAAAAAAGGAAACTCAAGTATACAGAATGTATAGCAGAAGATGATATATTCTCTGGTCTATACGATTCTGTGTGAAACAATTTTCCCACTGTGAAATTGCACTGGCTGTAATTCAAGAGTTAAGTGCTCTTCATAAAAAAGACTTCTGATATAACGCCTTCTCTCATCTTCTTACTGCAAGACTATTAAAGCCCTCTCCAACAGCATCCAGATGTAAAGATGTACACAGCCACAAACAGAGAAAAAAAAGAGCACTTGCCTTATGAAAGAGAGCTCTGTGTAAGAGTTGGAAGAAATAATTTCAACTTTTGTGCCTTCACTGTGAGGAGAAAAGGCCACCTTTGTCCTTTTCCTATGAGTTAGGAGTTTATATCAATTAATTAATGATATCGTAAAGATGAACCAACAGGCTGTTGAAGAAAAACAGGACCACAAGCATTTATGAAGAGTGGAAAATCTCACTGAAATAAAAAAAAAAAAGTGACAAGGTTACTACAACTGAATAGTACTTGGTTTTCTACTCATTTACTGTTATAAGGTACTAGGTGCAGGAACCTGTCTGAATAACCATATAACTGAAGCATATTACTGGTAAAAATAGAAATTAGCAAAACCAGTTAGACGTCTAGAAATTAGTGTTTGTCAAGCAGAACTACATAGCAGCTGAATTTTCACCAAAATTCAGAAGACTTATACAGTGACCTGCCATGGGAAGTGCTAAAGATTCCTTCGCTTGGGAAACGTACATTTGCTGGTAGGTTGTATTTTCATCAGCATTTCTGTAATCTTTCCATTTGGTGGAAGTGCAAAAGCCTTAATTTTTAATTCATTACTGGTTAATGTTGGTTTGGAGAGCTGTTTGTTTAAGGGGTAGAACAGTGGATGATAACTAAGGCATTACTTTTTTGAATCAAAACGATATATCCTTCATTATTTTGTTGAGGCCAGAGGCTGAATGCATGTTTTCATTGTTTTAAGGAGCAGATAGTCCTAGGACTTCTTGAATTAACCAAAACAATTGTACAAGTTTTCCCATTTTAGCATTTGAATACTTTGTTCTGTATTACAAAGCAAGTTTTGAAGAGAGGAAGAATGTTTGACTTTGAAGTTAAAGTTAGATTTAGCCATAATTTAGCCATGATGATCATTTGTGCATGTCATTGATTTCATAGAATCATTTAGGCTGGAAACAAACCTTTAAGAACTGAGTCCAGCCATTAATCCAGTAGTGCCATTAACCCAGCAGTGCCAAGTCCACCATTAAACCATGTCCCCATGTCATCTACCCATCTTTTAAATATCTGCAGAGATGGTGACTCTCCCACTTCTCTGGGCAACTTGTTCCAATGCTTGACAATCATTTTGGTGAAGAAAGTTTTCCTGTTTTCAACCTAAACCTCCCGTTGAGACTATTTCCTGTCATCCTGTCCCTTGTCCCCTGGGAGTAGAGCCTGACCTCCACCTGCCTGCACTCTCCTCAGGTGGAGTGAGTTGTGGAGTGTGAGAAGGACTCCCTGAGCCTCCTCTTCTCCAGGCTGAGCCCACTTCCCCATTCCCCCAGCTGCTTCTCAATGGACTAGTGCTCCAGCCTTTTCTCCAGCTCCATTCCGTCCTCTGGGCACCCTGCGGCCCCTCCGTGTCCTTCCTGAATTGAGGAGCCCACAAGTGCACACAGCACTCCAGCTGTGGCCGCAGCGCTGCCCAGCACAGGGCCACACTCGCTGCCCTGCTCCTGCTGCCCCACTGCTGCTGACACAGGCCACCATGCCCTTGGCCTTCTTGGCCCCCTGGCCACACGCTGCCTCATCTGCAGCTGCTCTTGACCAGCTCCCCCAGGTCCTTTTCCACCAGGCAGCTTTCCAGACACTTTCCCCCCAGCCCATATAGCTGAAGGGGTTGCTGTAACCCAAGGGCAGGACCCAGCACTTGGTCTTGTTGAACCTCAGACCATTGTCCTCATCCCATGGATCCAGCCTGTTCTGATCCCTCTGTAGGAACGTTCCTGCCCTCCAGCAGATCAACACTCCCCCCCAACTCAATGGCATCTGCTTTATCAACAGACTGGTCCCAACACTGGACCTGGGGAACTCCCAGCCACCCACTCCCAGGGTCCAGATGTCCAGACAGTTTTTCACCCAGACACCACAGCTGTTGAAGGCATGAGCAGCCAGTTTCTCCAGGAGAATTCCATAGCAGACAATGCCAAAGGCTTTACTAAAGTCCAGGCAGATAATATTCACAGCATTTCCCTGATCCATTCAGCAGGTCACCTTGTTGCAGAATAAGATCAGGATAGTCAAGTAGGACCTGCCCTTCATAAACCTATGCTTGTTTATCTTCATAGATGCTAATTCCATGTTTCAAAAGTAAGCATGTTTATTTATTTTTGTTCTGCGGTCCAAGCTCTGATCTGTTATAGGATATTTGACCTTTCATTATTATTACTGAAAATTACAAACGTGTGCAAAAGCTAGAGTGTAATTCTAGTCTTTATTCTGCTTACGATTGCTTAAAAAACACCACCAAAACTGGTAGAGAAGCCTAACACTGAAACTTAAGAAATTGTCATTCTGAGGAAAGCTTTCTGGACCAAAGTAACAGAAACAGCTGCTGTTGTGCATGGGGAAGCTGGCTGTGTTTAGGGAAATAAAAATTCGTGTATTTATGGTTTCTTTTTGTAGCATTTTTTGAGTGCAAAATCCTAGACTGATAATAGAATATGATATTATCTATATATTGGTGGGTTTTTTGGTTTTGGTGATCGTGGGTTTTTTGTTTGTTGTTTTGCATCTCACTGCTCAGTATTCTTATACATATATATTACCTTAACTCATGGTAATTCCATGCAATGATTTCCAACAGATATTTTATTTCTTGATAATGGATTTGATATTTTTTATTTCTTTTGATAATAATCTACCCATTAGCCCTGATGATAGTCAACCAGAACAGGAAATACTGAGAGAAACTTTTATTTTGCCAGCTCTTGTGATTTTGCTGCTGTTGCTCAAGAGTGTAATTCAAATATAGAGTGCAGAGCAAGTGCAATAAGATTTCCATTAAATTTAACAGTCTAAGAATTTTTCAGGTTTTTCTTTATCCCCCTTAGGACAAATGCACCACATGCTATTTTTTTTTCCCTGCTTGTCTATTCATCTTTTCTTTAGCTATTCTAAATCAGTATACTAGATAAAAAAGTGGAGAAGTCAGTGAGAGAAATGGTTTTCTCAAATTACATACTGCTCATATGTGGCTGCGTTTGTATGGATATTATAGTGGTTTTGTCTCAATGACAGGTCTCATTCTAGATTGTTTTTTTCAGCCTCTTATCTCCTGTTTTGAGATCATAGTCTTTAGTAAAATAACCCTAATCCAGTCATATATATAGACCTTAAAATCAATTTATGTTCCAGTAGTCCAGTGATCTAAAGCCATTTCTCTCTGGGAAGTATTCTGTTCTTTCTTTTCCTTTTGTTCTGGTTTTCCTGAGTGGAAGCTGGCTCTTTCTGTAAGAAAAAAAAAAATTAAATAATTTTTAATCATTTTACAAGTAGTGCACAGTGGGACTAGTAAATAACTATTGGGGGGATGTCTAACAAAATCCATTTATGCAAATACAACTATCAAAAATGTTTCTCGTGTTCAGTTCAGCATTCATGATAAAATACATTGTGTTCTGCAGAAGAAGCTGATGTCAATCCAGACTGAGGTGAGGCTGGAAGTGGCTTCTGCTTATCCCATACTTCCAAACAAAACAGAAGATACAGCAAACAGTTCTATTTTTCAACCCTTCGGTGCCATTCAGGGACTTGAATACTTAAAAAATGAAGAGATGAGTAGTTATAGATGCAGGGTAGTTTTTAATGGTATTTTAATACCAAGTCAGTGATAGCCGGAGGCTTGACTGAATTCCGCCAGGTTGTGTTTCATGGAGCATCTCTTGGCAATCCCATCTGTTGCTTGGCTGTCCTCGGAGGGAAAAGGTTGTTCCACACATCAGTCTGGAATTTCCTCTGTTTTAACTTTTGTTGTCCTCCATGCATCTCAGGAGGGAGCATGGCTGTATCTTCATGCTAACCTCTTTGTGGCTACTGGCAGGCTGCATGAGGCTCTCTAAAGCTGCATCCGAACAAGTAATCACAGCTTTTCCTCAAGTGCTCAGCACCCTGTTTATCTAGTTGGCCCTTGGAGAAGCTTGTTTAGGTTCCTTGACGACTGGGCAAGGGGGAGTGGCCTTAATATGAAGGATGGTATGTTTAGATTATATATTGGGAAGAAATATATAATAATCTAATTCTTCACTCTGAGGGTGGTGAGGCTCTGGCACAGATTGCCCAGAGAGGCTGTGGACTCCCCATCCCTGGAGGTGTTCAAGACCGGGCTGGATGGGTCTCAAAGTAACAGGGTCTAGTGCAAGGTTTCCTGCCCATGGCAGGGGGTTTGGAGCTAAATGATCTTTAAAGTCCTTTCCAACCTAAACCATTCTATGAGTGTATGACTTCAGACCTTATGATTTGAATGTTGTACCAGTGCTGTGAGGCCCAAAACTGAACACATACTTCCAAGGGGTGGTCTAAAGGGCACAAAGTGGGAGTGTCAGCCTATCTCCTGAATCTGGATTCAGGATACCATTAGTCCTTATTGCTGCCATTGTGCACTGTGGGCACCTGTTCAGCCTTTTTTTCTTTTTACCAGATCCATTTCAGTAAAGGTTTACAAGTCAGTCAGTCCTTGGCATGGCCTATTACGAGTTTAGTTCATCTTATCTGCCAGAGATTGTGTTTGTCCTTGTTGAATTTAATGAAATTACTGCTGGCCCAGTCCTTCAGCCTGTTTATTTGTCTCTCAATGACAGTCCTGCCCTTGAGTGCATCATTGAAATGGAGGTTGATTGAGATCATTAATAATGACAACCAATGATGAATCAGAAAAATAACAAAACATACCATAATCTTTGTACGATACCATCTCCATTAAAAATAATCACCATTTTCAGGCACAGTCCTACTATTCAGCAAGCAGCTGGGGATGGTAAATTGGAGCAAAGTGAATGTACCCCTTTTTCCTCTCCTAAGAATAAACACGTCTTTATATTGAGATATGTAGATACTTATCCATTGTATCCATTTAGCTTCTGTTCTAGCATTGAGCACACTTTGCTGTTAGCTTCTGTCATTTAATGTTTTATTTTCAACCATCAATCCTTAGATGTAAAGTAATCTGCTATGTAGGAGAAATTGAGTGTGGGTTCCTACATTATGCTTAATGGAGTGGGCTGAAAGATAAGCCTTGTTTTTAACTCCAAATGTACTATGTACTTATATGTGTGTCATCAAAGCTTTTTTTAATGTCTGCCTTCCCTGTCTGAAATAGAATGTCACAAAATGTAATGAGAAATTGAGACAAGTAGAAAGAATGAAAAAGTATCTCCAATGGACTATATATAAAGCTTCCAGAGAAATATTGCATGTTGGTACTAAATAATAAACTATGCTGTCAAAAATACATAGCTTAGTTACAGATTACTCAAAGTGTATTTTCAGGAGACTTGTGTGCAAAAAATTATATAATAAACTTTTGTAGATGATGGGAAATATTTCTGAGGATAACTCTCCTAAAGGATCTAAGGGAACCTAAGACTGAAAAAGAAAGATTATAATTTTAGAAGAAGCTTTCTTTTATGCATGTCGGTTCGGTGTTTATAGTGTTTAAAAAGGTTTCTGAGAAATAAAGGTGTACTCTGAAATAAATTAAAACTTTGTTATGGGTGGAGTATTGAAAGTATGTCTCAAATATAGTTTAAAGTAATGCTGAAAATAAGAAGTGTCAGGAAGATCAGAGTTGGTAGTTTTCCTGAGGGTCCAAGTTATATCCCAGTTACTGATACCTATAGATAAAAGTGTTTAGGAGGCTCTTGTTTTTGCTGTTAGGTCCTTTGGAAGGGCTTCTAAAAATTTTTCATTATACAGATTATTTTGCGTAAATCTCCTGCCTCCTTTCATATGGTCTGTATTCCTTCTCTAATTTCCCCAAGTCATATTTGACCCTTTTTGTGATACCTTCTGTGAAGTCACACGACCTGAGTTTTCTTGCACAGGGAATGAGTTGCTAGGTAGAGGATTCTGTTTGGTGTAGGATCTGGAGATGTGTTGTTCTGTGACCTCCTGTAATGAACCATTTTCTTCACTGATTAAGTTTCAGTAAAACTTTTTATTTCATTCTAAGTCCTCATTTTGGCATCTTAGTGTACCATTACTTGGTTTTTCTGGTGTGCTGCCTTGGTTAATTAGCTTTGAAATTACTTTCTTACCTCTTATTGTAGTTTGCCCACTAATAAAAATATGACTGTAGAAATGAGCAGTTAATGTCCCAGTGTTAGGCACAATATAAGCTGTAAATGTTGATTATTGTTAACGAACAAAGAGGAACATTGTATTGATATGAGAAGGGAATGTCTGATTTCAGGAATTTCCAGAGTAACATCAAACTGCTCAAAAGAAGGAGAAATTTTTGCTTTTGCTTTTGGATCTTTGATGAGCACTCAAGATTGTTCTTGGTAGGGCAGATATTTTCAATGTACTATTTTCACATTTGATTAGAAGATGCAGTGTTCAGACATCTGGAGTAGTCACCTCACCTTTAAAACTCACCTTTTAAAACTCATTTTTAAAACTGAAGTAATCACCTGAAATTATTTTCAAAAAACAGTACATGAAATACCTTTGAAGAACACACCAGTTTGGTCAATTATATTTAAGTATCATTTCAGGTTTAATATTGTAAAAATTTTGCCAAAGTGGATAATGCTGGCTCTTCTGTGACTTTTTTCATGAAAGCATAGTGAACAATTAAATTTTAAAAATCAGGTGATGACAGAAGTTCGATACATAATTCAAGTATAATCTCTATTTTTTTTTAAGTACATGAAAAAATACTGTACTTGAACCTCGCTGAAAAGAGAGTCTATCTGAATGTCATTTGAAAATTGTGTGATTGGATGCTTTATTGCTGTTGCAGTTCTAGACATGCTAACTTTATATGAGACTAGGGACTAATTTTAAAACTGAAATAGTCGCCTCAACTTTGCCAGATTAATTGAAGAACTAGGTACGGTACTGGTTGATATGAAGGAAAATATGGCAGAATACTAAAGACTATGGCTTTTTATGCCTGGATAACTTTTTAATTCTATCAATTTGACAGGGTGTCATTAGGTTTTCTTGTGTGATTGATGTGGCAGAAGAAGAGAAAGTGTTTTTTTGTTTTCTGGAGAATGAAAGATGCTGACAATGAAAATAAAATACCAAGACAACTAGCATTTATGAAACCATTTAAAATGAATTATGAGTTTGCCTTTTAAAACTTCAGAATTGAATGGGCTTTGCAAAACCTAGTGCCAATTAGAGAGCTGTTTGTCATAGAAGAGACTGGACATTATTGCAAATAGAGATAACATGTAGTGTAATCAGAGATGGCTTTGGCATTGAGACCTGCTGACCAGGTGAAATAATCACAAAGCAAATTTTGACCAGAACATATATTGAAACTTTCCTGATTACTGATTTAACTCCACTTCTGAATCACAACGTCTCAAGCTGTTCCTTCCAAATTTACCATCAAGTCAGCAAGGATAGACTGTGCTACACTATTTAGAGTTTTACAGCTGTCAAGAAAATTTGCCTGGATTTGAGCAGGATTTCCTTCTGGAAATCAGGGTAACAAGGATGTAGCAGAAGTGGTTAAATGATGTTTCATAATGGACTTGGCTGCACAGATGAAATGTAACAAGTAGGTCATATCCTGTAAACACTCTCATTTATCACTTTCCAGTATTAATGATTTGTAACCAGATACAGCATGCAATGTGGTTGAATTGAGAATTTTAAGAGGAGATTTTAGTAGATTTTGAATGTTTCTGTGTAAGAGTTGGTAGAAAATTATCGTCTTTGGGTTGTTTTGAGATGTGTTCCATTACTTTATTTTGGGAAGAGAATGGGCAGAGAGAAATGGATAAATAAACAAATGGAAAGAAAGGTATTCACACTTCTGTTGGCCATTGATTAAACAATCCTTCTGCTTCTGGTCTCACTTGAGTGAGTTAATCAGTGTTAGTGGATCATGGCTGCTGTCACAGGATAGAAACTCCCTTAATGACATGGTGTTCATGTGATGCTTGAAATTCTGCTGATCTACTGCTACACATGAGAAGAAAATGAGACTTTCATAATTTTTGGTAGTCATAATTTGTCTAGGTCTTGTATGTTTACTAAAGATTTATCTTTTAATTAACCCACTTTGGGCTGAATTTTGACTGGGGTATAAGCAGAATTGATTTCAATGCTGTTATGTGGCTTACTCCTCCATCTTAATATGGTCTCCGTTCAGCAACAATCTCCTTTCTTCCAGGAGTATTTCTAACAATACCACTCTCATCAGGGCACTCTCATCAACAACCAAAATGTTCCTGTTAGCAGGAGCAGTAGTCCTGAGGGCCTGGTTTATTGACTGTAAGCAAAAGCCATTCCACTTTGTCAATAGTTTTCATATCTGTGTTTGTGCTGCTGAGCTACTTTGGAGAGTAACCCATGCAGATTTTTCCTTTACCTCTTTAGATTAGATTCCCTCTTGCAGCCTTGGTTTGGTTATGGAAAGAAACAGTACCATTCTTGGTGTACCAATGAGCATTTTTCTTCTGCGGCACTAACCTCCCTCTCTTGTGAATGTTTAAAGTGCTTTCCTTTTTTCTGCTATACTTTGTTAGACTTGCACTGCCAGTCCTCAGCTTCATTTTTGTAAGTAACTTCTCTCCATTTTCCTCCCCTTTTCTCTTTATTCTGTGCTCTTTCAGATTCTTTCCCTTTCCAACCAGTATTTCCCTAGAGTTTGTTGTTGTTTGTGAAAACAAGTAGTGCTGAATCTGAGGAGAAGGGAGGTAACAGAAATTATTCATGCCTGCACGGACAGCAGCCTAACAAGTGGCATGCAAGCCAAAGGATTTGGCCTGGGTGAGGTGGTGGAATGCTCCTGGCAAAAAGCGGGGGTACGGCTGGCACTCTCCTGTCCTAGAGCACAGTTTCTGTTTTACTAGTGGCTGCCCTGCCTCTGGAAGCTTTTGCTCTTCTGCCTTCAAGGCAATTGGTCCTATTTGGGCTGAACCAATTGGCTCCACATTCTGTGAGGGTCTGAGAAGACGCTTGTAGGAGCAGGACTTGAGAGCTCCACGTTGAAATGGAATTTCTTCAACAAGGAAAATGAGCTTGAAGGAGTGGCAAAATTTGAATTGATAAATGCATAGTTGATTTCTTAAGCTGTAAGTAAGACCTAAACCTATAGGACATCAGATGAGAAGACAAACTACTGCATGGTCTGTGTTTCAGCCAGTGGATGAGAATAGATGCTTTGTTCAAAAGTAAGGCAGTGACGTACTGCTGTGCCCCACCTTATTTCAGCAGAGAAATTTCTGAGCTAGAGCTCAGAAATTTGGGAATAGGCCATTCTGCTTAATGGCTTTTGAAGGATTTTTCTTGCCTTAATGAAAGAGTTCCTTGAATCTACGTAAACTGGCAAATATCACCTGTGGTGGGGCGGTGGTCCCAAAGACTTCTGGCATATTGTGTGAAAGTCCTTTTTGGTTTGAATTGAACGTGACATGTAATTGTTTTCAGTGTCAACGCTTCATTTTTGTATTATGATAAAATAAAGAGGCATTCCTTGATATTTTTTTTCCTTAACAGTCAACTCTTCCTTGTAGTCTAATTACTTTACTTGATCTAGCCTTGGATTGTCCTTGCCATTCATCTTTGTTTTATTTCGTGCTCACTAATGTCTTTGTACACCTGATTTAGTTGTCACTTAATAGCCTTACCCTCAGAACAGCACACTGGGTTTTGTGTTTGTTCAGTCATTTTCCCCCAAACATCTTCAAAATATATTTTCATAACATTTCCTCCTTGTTTTATTTTACAGTTGAAGGTATTTTTTCTTGTTTTAGTACATGATGTATCCACATTATTTTTTCATTCTTGAACTGGACCTGGGTAGGAGGGAGGTATATTGAGGTGTCTTTTAGATCTTTAATCAAAACAATGCAGATAACACACTAATGTTTTGGCTGTTGATGAACAGTGCTTTTTCAGGGTCACAGGTTTTTCTGTTTCTTATTCTTCCCTCCCCAGTCAATAGATTAGGTTGGGTACAGATAGAATTGTTTAATAGGTGGAAGAAGAGAGAAGGAAAACAAAAGTAAAAAAGCAATGTAAAGGCATTTGCTCACCACCTCCCACAGGCAGACTAATGCCCAGCCGCTATAAAGACTTAAAAAAGGTGATGCATATTGGATGCATATTAACCTGAGGAGTTGCTGCTTTTACCATTAGTAATGATTTTACCAGATGCTACTGGGAATGTTGTAAATGAAAACTGCATAGCAGTAAAAGAAAAGAACAACAGAGGTTAATTTTGGTAAGACCTTTAGAAAACCATTTGTTTTCCAAACTCAAGATGTAATGTTTAGGTAAAGGATAGTAGTAGGAGAGCAGCATGATTCTGTAAATGTTTGTTTATTAAAATGTTCTGAAGTAAGGTTAATATGACTGCTATTGAAGTGAATGTGTTCAGGAGCTAGGATATGTCTAAGTGTTTAATGGATGTGCAGACAAATCTATTTTACATGCATGGAAGTACTGAGATAATTCTGTGAAAAGCTTTGACACAATGTAAGAAGAAAATCATTGGGGAGATTTCTCTGTAACAGTAATTGTACTCATGCAACAGTGTAAAAGGGAATCATTTTGTGACACCTGTGAGAAATTGGCTCTGAAGTGGGGCTATCTGTAATGGGAAAATCTTTTGCCATAATAGTTTTGGGTGACAAATTACTGTCTTCAATTTAGGCTTAAATTTAGCCTAGAATCCATTTCCTCTGTGATACTTGTACAGTGGGAAGTGATCTGAAAAAGGAACAGAAGCTCTTGGGATCATATTTTCAGTAAATGCAGTAAACAAGGAGTGTAAGAGTCACATTTGATGCTGAAAAATGCAAATGCAAAATTTACTTAATTATTTTATTATCTCACACCTAAGCAGACCATCTGATTGCTGTGATACATATATGCATATATATTTATGTACATATATACACATGTATAAATATATATAACAGCAATATATCTTCACATAGAGCATGTAAATCTCTTAGGGGAAAGGCAAAAACATTTTTAAAATATATTCTTTTGAGCTCACAGTGATGTTCCTAGACAGTGAACTTTAATGGCTGAGACTGTCCAGCTGCTGCTGCCTTTGCGAGGCTGCTGTTGGCTCTAAGGGGTCTGGCTTAGCTGGACATCCATTGAACTTCTCAGCCTTTTGCATTGTTGCACAGGGATGCAGCCAGGAGCCAGGAGTGACTCATGCCGATGGCTGCGAGCTGCAGTGGCTCAGGAAGAGCTATGTACTCTGGAGGTAATAGGAGAAGTCGGCTGGGGGAAGAACTGCCTGAGCTGCACCGCCTCACTTTCTGGGAATGTGAGTCAGAGCCGCTGGCCATGCCTCCTGCCCTCCTTTCACAGCTCAGAATGGATGCAGCAGCAAGTTTTGTTACAAGGAGTGTTTTTGTATTTCAGTAAAGATTCCTAAAGGACAGGAGACAAGGTTGTTTTCACAACAGCTGAGCTAAACCCCTGCAATCATCCACTGTGATCCACATTACCTGATTTATCCTGTGAGAAATAAAAAGTTCAGTGAGAGAGTTGTTACATGCCAAGTTTTCTGAACACCAAAAGACTTCCTGTTTGTGGTTAAGGTGGAGATACTGACATCCACACAAGTTTGCTTTTTCAACTATTTCTCTATTTAAAACCTTTTCCCCATCTGAAATGTGGAAAACACTGTGAGGTTATGGATTTATGAAGTCAGTACAACTTAAAAGTACTTAAAATGAGAAGCTAGAAGAATACTTGGATAACTTATTACAGCTAGATTAGTGACCTATGATCAGAACATTTTGATGCAAACTTCTCTATCAAGCCTTATTGCCTGTTGGCCCATAAAACCAATTTTCTGTTTGCTTAAGGATTACATGCTTTTGTATGCTCTGTATTTTTACATTAAAATTAAAATTATGAAGACAGTATTCCTGCACAAAAACAACAACAAAAAGCTACCAGTGTTTTCCCCAAAGCATTAATGTGCTTGGAAAAAAAAGAAAAACAAATACAACAGTTGTCTTTAGTTTATAACCTTTTAAGTATTGCACACTTACGAGTTGAGCAAATGCTGAAAAGATTCTTCAGAAAGTTACAGGGGACTGAATTTGACATTGAACAGGAATTAAGCAGAAATGTCCCCAGAACACAAAGACATGAAATACCATGCCATCATTGTGGCAGTTGTCAGGTTGGAAGCTGAAGAAAAACCCCATACCTACACATCAATAACATAAGAAAAGTCCTTGTGTTTTGTTAAGGGTTTTGTGTTTGCCATTTTGTATCAGTATTAAACATCTAGATCATATGTGTAACTCAAAAAGAGAACCCTTGGTGTAAAAGGCAGTTGCTGGTTTCATTCTGTGTCTTGCAGAAATACTTACGGTTTTAGAACTCGGCTGATGGTTTTGTTTGTGATAAATGAGGCAGAATTGAATACAGTAGATAACTTAGAAGTCATACAGGGGAAAAGGGGCAGGGGAGAAAGAGAGAAAACCATTGTGGCTGTTGTTGCCTGAGGAGGCGGAAGGAGAAGGTTCAGTGTTGAAAGGTGCAGGTTTTCTAATTCTGATTGTGCTTCAGAAGTTCTGCCTGAACATTCCAAGGAATTTGTAGTGCTGCTGGTTCTTCCAAACAGTTTTTGCTCTGTGCAGTGACAGGGAAGATAGGCACAGCATACAAAAACTTTCTGTGTAATGCTTGATCTGCTGATTATTACTGCAAGGGCAGGAGGGAGAGGTAACTTAAAGATAGATTTCCAAGGTAGACTACTTTGGTTATTTTCTTTTGCTGTGACTTGTGATAAATACTGAAGGACTGAATCCTGAGCAGAGAACATATGCAGGTTGCAGTCATAAGTTAATATTTTTCTGGAGTTTTCTCATTTAAATGCCCATGGATGGGTATTAGAAACATACTCAATTTAAAAAAAAATCATGTAGGTTTATAAAATGTAACAATTCATTGGAAAATCCTGTGTTCCAAAGAAAACAAGAGTTTAAAACAATTTGAAATATGTTTTTGTGTCTATGGGCTCAGGGTGTCAAATTGGTTGAAATAATCATACAGAAGTTGACATATGTACAACCCCAAATTTAAGGAAGAATATGAAAACTCAAAATAATATCTTGTCAATCTAATTGGTTTTGTCTCTGAAACAAAAAATGTCTTTCTAGTTACAAAACATGCCAACAACATAAAGCTTAATATTTGCATTGAAAAGATAGGTATCTACTAGTTAATCTGAATAATTTACCTGAAAATGACAAATCCAATTAGAAATTGAATAAATGTTTTGCATGGGTTGTTTCATTTAGGTGGTACCACTTTGCGACACCTTGCTTTTACCTGGCTTGTGGAATCTAGGGAAGTAAGTCATGCCAGGGAACTACCCCTGGTCACCCCCAGGGGTTTGTTCTGAGGCAGGGTGCAAGTCCCTGAGCTGAACCAGGGGACTGGGCACTCTGTGCTGCCTGGAGAGCTGCTGAATTGGTGTTTGTGTTTGAGAGCACCTGTGGGTGCTCTCCATGAAGCTCTGGATGGACGATGACTCCACTGGAGAGTGAATTAACCTGGCTGCTTTGTACAAGCGCAGACTGCCCTGTCAGCACAGAATGGGGTGGCAAAGTGAGCCAGTAAGAGGACATCCCCCTGTCTTCTGGGAAGTGTGTTTGGGAGGTGCAGGACCTGCCTGATGCAGCATGTGTCAAATTAGCATTGTAGGTGACTGTTTCAAAACAGATCTGGCAAAACCAGTGTTGATGAGTTACCATATCAAACTTGTCACAGAGGCAGGTAATTGCTAGGTGGGGTGATACAGCCTGTGTATTATGCAGGAGGTCAGATTAGATCATCACTGTTTCTTCTGGTTTTGAATTCTGTGACTCTGCTGCAACCAGTTGTTCCATGCAATCACTGTCCATACTTGTTTATCACCGACACACCCAAATCGTCTTGCGCCCATATGTGGTTGACAGTGTAATAGAACTGCCTGTTTTCCAGGGCATGAAGAGCTTTCCAATAGGTCAATGTGGTAAGGAAAATGGGACTTTATATAAAAATTATTGCATGACGTGGAATCAAAGCAGTGGGAGAGGGAGGGGGTATAGAAATTACAGAATTTTGTATTAAAAATTCAAGTATTCCTGACTAACTTATGCTAAATCGACAGAACCTGTTTTAAACTGAGGTAGCACGCCAGTCAGGTTTGGAAGTAGGAATAATAAAAACACAGTGCAAAATGGTGTGTTATGCAGAATTATGTTGTTATTATTATGCATTGTGTATGCTGTATATTACATGTATTACAACTTGCAGCATGTTGTTACTATTATATATTATTGTGTCCTTAATACAGAATTAAGGACAAAGTAGGTGGGTTACCTTGAAGTAAGCTGCAGCTGCTTGAAAGCCTTTTCTACGATGCTGTTTATGTTAGTCTGTTTCCATCACTGAGAGTATAGGATTGGCTGAAAGATTGGTTCAAACAGATGTATTTGGTGTTCTTGAAAAGAACACCTTTTTGCAGTTCAGCAATGTGTAAGAAGCCCTATATTTGTTTTGATAAACCTTCATGCTCCCTTTATTTTTGCAAGTCTGGTTGCAGGCATGAATTTACCTATGCATGCAACTTTGGGCCAAATCTGGAGGCCTGAGTAATAGAAGTTTAACCCTCTTTGCATAACAAGAGAGAGATAAAAGACTTAAATTTTCTGACAGTTTGTATACACAAAATATGTAAAAACTCTCACATAATTATAGAGATATAAAAATACAAAAAAAAACTTTAATTGTTGAGAAATTTGGGGTTTTTTAAGCTTACATGAATTTGAGTTAAATTTTAGTTCTGCAGATTAAAATCTGTTGGTCATATTGAACTGGTTAACATTACTGCAGTGCTGTCTGCCATGTTTGTGAGAAAGCTCTCCCCTCCCTGTGTTTGTGGCCTCCCAAAAATAACTGATTTGCCAGACACATTTGTTTTCAAGATGGAAGACATTATTTTCAAAGAAGGACAAGATCGAGATGGATGCATTTTAGAGCACTGTTACCATTGTAATAAGGTTTCAGTCAGCATCCCTCTATGCACTTACTGCCTTGCTTCAATTTATCTGTCTCTTAGAATGCCTAATTTTATTTGGAAAATTTCCAATGGTAGAGTTGCTGTGGATAGAGGGATTGTCATGCAATATTAATTAGTAACTGGTAGATTTTCTTCCTTTTTGCAGGGTCTGGGGTAAAATTATTAGTCTGTTGAGTGTTTTCCTTAGTCAAACAAATACTGCATTTGAGATGGTATATAAACTTTCCTCAACAAAGCTTATTAAAAATTTACTGCAAAGGCTTATTTTCAATAGCAATAATTAATAAGCTGTGTACTCACTGTTGTCTTTTATATACTTCAAACATTTTTAAAATGTCTTTCTGACAGATGGTCTGCATAGCTCTTCTCTTGAATCAGCTGTGCCCATTAAAAGAGGGAACATAAATAGGTCAGATTAAGCTGCTAACTGTTCTAATGTAATTCAGGAGCACTGGGCATCTTTCTGGTTATTGTCTCAGGAATATGTTGCAATCCATACAAAGAAAATTTGTGTATAGAGCTGTTGCTTTTATTTTGTTTTTCTCTGACATCCTTTGCTGCTTTTGTTTATAGGGTTTAGTGGAATATTTGGCATGGTTTGGATGGATATTAATTTAGTTTCTCTGAAACAAAAATATAGTTTAAAAAAATAATTATTTAAAAATATGTTTGAGATCAGTTTGCACTTAGAAGAATAGGAAAAAGGTTTAAAAGCTGAAAGTAGACATGAAAATTTGCTACAGAGGCTATTTTTGAGCTTATCCCTTTCGCAAGGTGCCTGAGGATTACTGTGGTATTACAGTTTTACTTACTTGTTAGCTGTAAACACACATTTTGGGTGAGGGGCGGAGTGGTTATAGCTACTTATGGCTTTTAGGATTATCATTACTAGTTGGCAGGATGCCTTAGTGGGTCACATGTCAAGTGTTTTCCAGATCTGAGTGCCCTACAGGCTGCTTTTCCCTAACCCGCACACTCATGTGCTCATTGGCTTTGGCTCTTTCATTGTACTGTCAATGTGCAGTTTAAACAATATCCCTTCAGAAGTTCCTTCTGACAGTAGGAGAGAATTGGTTGTTCCTGGTGATGTGAACCAGAATCTTCAGTTTTGGCTTCTTCAAAATACCTTTGTTAAAGCATTTTCATGATGTCAGCATACTGATCAGAACCTTGTTTCTTTAAAGATACCAAAGGATATCAGGGAATGGTTTTCATTTCAGATATTGGGAAGCAGTTTAAGCACTTTTATTCAGCTGTTTTGTTTATTACTAATTTATAGCACAAAAGATGGGAAAAAATCAGAAGGAAGCTTCTGAGCATGCAAGTGTCTGAAGCAAGTAAATCCTTAGAAGCTGCATATGATCTAAACTACCTTTTAAAATACCTCAGTTTGATGATGGAACCAGAAGAGCTCTTCAGGGTTACAGAGGAATGCTGCTTTCAGTTATGAAGAAGGGAATTGGAAATACATTTTGGCATGCATCACAAAAGCACAGCTCAGTCGTGGTATGGCACTTGGGCAGGGGCAGGGTAAGGTTTGAGACAGAGCAGTTACAGAGAAATTATGAAGGAGAGGTTAGAATGGCAACCAGTGCCATTCACCTGGTGGCAAGATTATGAGATCTAAAGCCAGTCTGTCCAATAAGACTCTGCATCACTCAAGAAAGTCAGCAGCTATTATTTATGGAAGTATTGTCAAATAACTGAATTTTGTTTAAATATGTTGCTTACCTTGAACTAATGAACAAAAATAATTTTTTAAGCTGTTCAATCAAATTTCCAAATTACTTCTTGTAACAGAAACATATATCTGTACAAAAGTATCCACGTACTCCAGCATTTAACTCCGTATTTGAAAGTGTACATATTTAGGGAATTCAGTCTTCAATAAAATAGGTCAGACAGAACTGAATTTCTGGTCTGAAATTTGTCTTTCATATTTAAACGTGTGATGAAATTTATCATCCAGCCACACAGTGCCAATTAATGCAGATTTCTTATGATGATTTGGACACAAAATGGACATTCTCATGCAAATTCTTGACTCTTTTGGAGTGGTTTCTTTCCATAGGAAAGGACTTTGTAATGGTTTTGTACTAACCCATAGGGAAAGAGACATAACCAGTGCTTGCCTTACTAGACAAAGGCTTGCAGAACAGTCAAAAATAATGTGCAATATAAAGAATCATACACGTACTTAAGTTGGCAGTGTTCTTAGGACTCAGAACTGTGTTTAGAATGGATTTTAATATAGTGACATTTGTAAGCTGACTGGTGACAATTATATATGTTCATTTTACTGGTCTTCTGTTGCTAAGTTTTAGGAACCTCCTGTATGTATCACATATTCACGGTTTCTTATTTTTGCATTAGCAATGATGACAACTGTAGATTTAGGGTGAAAATTTTCACAGAAAAAGGGAACATCTTCTTGTGGGCATTGACACCTCATAGTATATTCTGGATGCCCCCTTGAAATGGAAGAATCCTGTGGCTTAATTTGCTTTATTAAATAATGTAGTACTGTTTTGTCAAAGTGATACTTAGCACTGCAAAAACAGGTTAATATGCACGCTTTTAGATTTAGAAATAGCAGTTTCCCTTTCTCCTCTCTTTCTAACCTGTGACTACTAACCTTATGCTGAACTGTAGAATGCTTTGTTCTCTGTTTTTGCATAAGCCTGTTTATTATTGTAGGTTTGTTGGAAATTTACTGCAAATGTGAGCACCTGAAAATAAATCTTTTGCTAATCTGGAAATGTGATATGCAATGGGAACACTCTCCAGCCTCCAGATAAGGTCTGCAAAGTACCATTGAGACGTAAAGTAATCTGTGGATTGGGTCATTCTGAAAGCTCTTATTGATATGAGATGAGTCTCGATGGAGAAGTCCTGCTGTCACATGTTCATCATGTACTGATTGAGCAGGGGGACAGAATCAGAGAGAAGGCTGAAGCTGAGATATTTTCTATGCTGCAGAGATTGAGGGTGTGAAAGAGGCTAATGCTTCATTAAGCTTCACTGATTAAAAAATGGCAGATCTTGTTAGAGGTAAGATGCTCTGTTCACTGCTAATGGGACAAGTGAGCAGTGTATTAAGGTAAGGGCACTGTTCTTGAGCAGCAGATATGAAAAGCTTTGTTTATTGTGGGGGGAGGGGAGTGTTACAGTGCAATTTGCTGCTTTGCTATTGAAAAAAAATTGGCTGCTGTGTCACACATAGCCTTGTCAGAGAAACAACTGGAATGCAGCAATGCCTTTGAACTCAGGATGGATTTGTTTTTGCTTCCCAGGCAGTCAGCATCAGTGTTTTTAACAAAAAGGAGGAGGCTGATTACCATAAGGTTTCCTGTTCATGTGGATAAGGAGCTTTCATAAAGAAACAGGAAAACAGAAATTCTCACAAATAATCAGCGTTCTGCTGCATTTTGTGGTATTCTTTACAAATTCTAAGTGAAGGAGAAAGAGGTGTCTGGAGAAAACAGAGGTTGTGCACAAGGTACTGAGAAAACAATGTCCAAAAAGAAGGTTTATGCAAAATGCCCCTCCAGTATTGGACTTAGGTGCTTGCAGACACTTGATGAGAGTGTGTTGATGGGCGTTCTTGTTGGGCCCTGCAGGGAATGTGGGGTAGCCCGAGGTTTGTAGATGAAGGGGGGGTATCGTGCCAGATTTTCCTCCTGTTTGAAGAAGGCAGATCTTTGGGGAGCATGGCACTTAGTTAGGCTGCACTTGAAGGTGCACTTGTTGGGTCGGCAGCTCCTCTCTTCCTGGGGCATGTAGCTCTTGCCCCTTCCTCTCCACGGTATGTACACACACATTCCTAAACAAGAAAGGCTTTCTAGAAAAAAAGGGCTTTCAGAGTTACTGAAACAACAACTGGCTGTATGTAGGATTTTATCAGGAGAGGATTTTAGTGGGGAAGAGGCTTTGCAGGGCTGGCAGGCTTGAAAGGCGCCCCTGCGGGCAGGGTGTCTGTCGCCCACCCATCTCCTCCCGTTGAGGACAGCTGAACCCGCAGGCAGACATACACCCCGAGCTTAAAGAAGGGTCTGTTCCAGGTGAGTTTTTCGCCCGAAAGTGGGATGGGGCAGTCGTTGTATCCCACGGCGAGGACAGAACACAAAAGCATCTTTGCTCCTGCCGGCCTGCGGTTAGCTCCTCCGCCTCCCACAACTTTATCTGGCTCGGGCGCCGCGTTCCAGGCGGCATCGCGCCTTTCCTGACCCGCGGCTCTCCCTTTGTGGCCGTGGGGAGCCGCGCCGGGCCGGGGGAAGGGCGAGGCGGGGCAGGAGGCGGGCAGGGGGAAGTTGGCGCGGGGAGCCGGCGGCGGCCGCGGGCCTGAGGGGAGCGGGCGCGGCGGCCGCGGGTCGGCGGCCCCGGAGCGTCCTCGCAGCCGGGCGAGGATGAGAGACCCAGGTAAGGCAGGCACCAGGGGAGCGCACGGATGGTGGCCGTGTGCGGCTCTTATGCCCCCGCCATTTTCTGCGACTGAAGCTTTTTTCCCCTTTCGAACAGGAGAAGTACCATAGGGGACTCAGACAGGTGCCAGGTGTGAACAAAACATAACTTTTTTTTTTAAACTTTAGTTACAGCGTAAGAGCGTTGAGCTTCGGATAATAAATGATCCCATCTTGCATGGTTAACCTCTGCGTGATCTTAACTGGGAGGAGCAACAACTTAAAACATGAGTCCATATTTCTTTTTTTCCTGCGCTGTAAATACCTTTATGTTTATATGAACATGGGAGTGCATAATTAGCTGGCTGAATTTCTGGGAGCAGGATTATAAACCATAAACCTTCTGTCTCAGCTGTGTGCTGGGATTACCATCCTGTGTGTCAGAGGTAGATGAAGGTAACATGGTGAGGAAGTGCTGGTGATGCTGGGTCATAATTAAGCAGCCTCGATACAAATATTTCAGATATGTGAAATCTTGGGAGTGGGAGGTCCGGCCTAAAGAACAGTGAGATCACAATACTGGAAGTACAGGTGAGATTAATTACATGTCTGAGCTGACCACTGAAACTTTTAAAATGAGAAATAATTTAACTTACTAGGAAGAATAAATCAGTGAAGGATCTGGAGAGGTGCAGGGAAACATTGTGGTCTTAAAAAATAAACCAAACAAAACCTCATGTCAGAGTAAATCTGTTTTTTCCTTTGATCTGAACATTTCTCTGTAGCTTTTAGTTGCCTCCATCCCACAACTAATACAAGAGAAACAATAGCAAGTTTATTTCATAGCAAATGTTCAGAATATTTTTACAGCAGTTATGTAGTAGAAATAAGTGGAGCATCTTGAACTCCTTAATTTAAAATGTCTTATTTGTAAAGTAATTATTTACCAGATAATTATTGGCATTCTTGTTAAAGTACCAATTGCAGCAAATAGGATGTGAACAATCTTTCAAAAAGTCTTTTTATGAAATTTTGCTGAGTACAAAGAAATTACACCATTGTATTTTGATCTGCATTATAATTTAATTGCCAGCTGGAAACATGGCAGAGGTCAGCTACAAGAATAGACTTGTTTTCAGTTATCAGTCCTTTTAATTCACATCAATACATTAATTATAATGCCAAGTACAGGTAGGTTGTGAATGGTGTTTTGATGTGAACCTACCTGACAGCACAGAAGAGCTAAACAATATGAGATAATACTTTATCACAATAACCATTAGCATTTAGACCACACATCTGAATACACTTTATTTGAGAGAAACAGTTTCTGCATATTCTAATCTAGAAAACAAACTCTTTGGGCCCAGGGTACATAGGGTTTCTGTGTGTGGCAGGGCCTGTGCAGAATGTTCTGTCATCACAGGTAACAGTAATAAAGTTCTCTGGTAAAAAAATGGTTTTAGGGTTTTTTTCAATTAACACTTCCTTTTTAATCTCAATCATTGCATAACGGCTGTTATTACAGCCTTAACATGGTTCTGCATCTTTGCATATATTATATTCTTTTACTAGAAAACAAAGCAAACCTCACCAGTCTGCCCTTGTGCATGTTAGTACAGGTCAGCCCCAGCAGCCTGTAATGCATTTGGTTTATTTCCATCTTAGAAGAAGCAGTACAAAGGGCAATGGTGAAAAATTCTGGAACCTTTTCTTAGTGCTGCTGTGACAGATTATACATAATCTGCTCAAACAGGTAAAGATTTTGCTATCAAGTCCACAATAAAGAAGATAGATATGGGAGAGCATTTCACTCTCACCTTTCATCTGTATGGTGGGAGTAAGGGATGTGCCCGTGCTAGATCCAGTGTTGCTTCTGAATCTTAGTTTCAGAGGTCCAGCCTTTGAGTTTGCAAGTGCTTCTGAAGAATGCTGCAAACACTACCTCTGCTTTGTGAAATAGTTTTTACTTGCTTTTGGAGGCTGAGACAAGGCCAAAAAAGATTTACAGTACAGTATCTTCTTCCTCTTCTTCCCTGTGGCTTAACTACTTTCCTGTTGTTGAGGAAGTTGGGAGGGAGCTGTGTTCTAAAACATGCTCTTGGGAAATCAGAATAATCTTTTCTTTTCCAAAGATATCTCTGTTAAAAAAAAAAAAAAACACCCCTCCCCCCCCCCCCCCCAAAAAAAAAACCCAAACCAACTCTGGTCTTGCTCTTATGTTTGAAGGCTTTTTAGTAGTTACAATAAAAGAAAGATGTGCTACGTTCTCTCCTTCATTGTGCATTTCCTTGGCATTGTGTAAGTAACATTACAAACACCTCTTGCTTTGTTTTATATGTAGCTTGCTTTTCTATTAGTGCAGGCCTTTCAGAGTGTCTGAACTTGTTTGTTTGGGGTTTTCTTCATGCTTCCTTTTGGAAATGTGTGGGCTGGTTTACATTAGCACTGTATCCATCCTGTATGAATCAGTATAAACTAAAGCTTCACACCTAGAGAAGAAGCCACCACCTGTCTTGTTTCCTCCTGATAAAGGAGGATCTTTCCAATTTTCACTTAAGTGTGGGAGGTGTGATGGGTGCAGTGATCTTTGCCACTCTGTTACCTAGAGAAGTAACACTCACCGTTTACCGCTCAGGATGTTATTAAGTAAGTTCACCTTAACGGCAGCAGTGACAGAAGTTCAAAAGCATTATTCACTTCCTTCATTGCTATCACAAGGGCAGCTGTAGCCCAGATGGGACGCAGGTGTTCTTATTTTTATCAGTACATTGTCTAATCCTGGTCCATACTAGATTATATGGTACGGGTTACCTCAGCTCAATTACAGCAGGGACTCAGTTTTAGTCTTCCATCCAGAGTATATAATTGACCATATAGATTTTATTATTCTTCTTCCTCTCAAGTGCAGGGTTTTCATCAATACTAAATGCCTCAGATAGGTTGCTTTTCTACTCCAGTGTGGTAAATTTTCTATTTCCAGCCAAAATATACACATTATTGTTGCTCTTAGAGACCACACTTTCCGTCCCTTTGTCATTGTGTAATTCTATAGCAGAGTGAACAATGAGAGCTGCTATGTGCTGTCTAAATGTCCTCCATGTCCACAGGCCTTCCCTTGTGCATTCTTCCTCTTACTTGTGTGAACTCATTGCATGTTTTACAGCTGTCACTGGGACACTGTGCCTGGAAAGGCTGGCATGCACATCTTGGCACTCTTGCTTGCTCACATGCTCCCTCTGTCTTATTAACACCCCTGACCTGGTTATTCATGCATCTGTGAGTCAGGATAAATTTCACCTCCGTATGGATGGGATACTCTGGGAAGCATAAGCAATCATCTGGAGGCCAAGAGTGAGAGATCATAGTCCTAGTAGCAGATCTGTTCATTTTTCACTAGGATCCACCTTCTGCTTTTCAGATTTTGGGTACACTGAGTATTTTACACTGTTGATTTTCAGATTGAATTTTGGGGAAATTACAGTGTTACAGCCCTACCCATGTGATCACTTCTTTCCTTCCTCAAGGGGATGGCTTCAGTAGTTCAAAAAACAGGCAAAGCCAAATCCTTCCCTGGGAATTTCATACCTGAATAAAACATCTGTGAAAACAGTATATCAAAATACTCACCACAGAGGCAGTGGAGATATTCTGAGAGTTGGTGCTGGCTAGGATGTGAAGGCAAGCATGTGAAGCATTTTTCTATACTCTTAGGTATCCTGGGGGAAATTATGGGAACAGTAGAGATGATAAAAGTGCAAAGCAGGTTTTTAACAAAAGGCACGGAAGAGAAACTTCAGGAAGAATCTTGCTGTGAAGCAAGCAGAGCGAGATCTTCTGTCTTGCTGACAAGTTTTGCCAAAAGAGTGGTGCTAGCTTTCCCACTCTAGGGGAAGTGGAGTTAGGCAGAGAGGAGATCATGGGTGCCTTCCTGGTGAGTGACACTGACAGAAGGCACAAGTAGGCAGTTCTCTGTGTGACTTAGTCCAAACACAATGCAGGTGGGAAGCAGTAGCATGGAAGTGTGAGATTATGTGGATGAGATGGTGATAACAAGGAGGTCAGTTTAAACTGTCACCCTCTGAGTTTCTAGGGGACTCATGAACTACAGTCATGAGGACTGACAAAACTGGTGTTTCCTTGAAGGTATATCAGCTGAGACAGTCCCATACTGGAAAAGCCTTTCAGAAGGAAAAAGATGGTGTGACAGTGTGACAGTCTTACCCCCTTGATCTTTGCTGTGGGGATGTTTCCCACTGATTCAGGACAGTTTGGGCTTGTCAAGAACCAAGGTTTGTGCTCATATAGTCTCCAGGGCTTACATCCTAAATGGACTTTGCTTGGCTTTCTCTGTGGTTTGACAGTTAGCTTTGCTTTTGTTTTTGCCCTTCATTAGTGTTTTTTCTTCATTAGAGCTCCCATAAAAACCAGAGGTTTTAATTGTAAAGAATCTGGGAGAAATTTTGTCCATTTTCTCTATGATATAAAGAGTATTTGGGATGAGGTAAAACTGACTTCAGATGAGTTCTGATAAGCTACAGTGTGACCTATGTGCTATACTCATAAATCATTTTGTGTTCTGGCCATTATCGAATAAAGGAACAGGCTGATATCTGATCCTTTTCCAATTTGCTTTTCTCTCTGAAATTAGTTGTGTGTTAGCCAGACCTGCAAAGACAAACCTCTTTCTTGCTCAGTTGGATTACAGCCAGCGTGAAAGCAGCAAAGTCACAATCACTCATTTGGAAGTGAACTCCCTCATTTTTTAAAAACTATTTTTAGATGATTGTTGAAGTTTCCTCCTCTGGCACAGAATGTTTTTCTGTATTTCACTGAGTTATATAACATCTCACTTACATTTTGGAAAGTTATCACATGCTTGATTATCACATATTTTCAGTTCTTAAATTAAGATAAGTTAAAAAACAAAAACAACAATACCAACAACTAGACTTTGTTGCTTCCTGCTCCTGCTTACTGCTTTGTCCCTTTTATTATTGTTGCTGTAATCACATACTGACATGAAATTAGTCTTTAGTGTGTATTTGAAAGAAGGGAGAGGGTCAGAGTGTTCCAAGTCATGGATTCTCTCACCTGGGAATGTGCTCTGCTGCTCAGTGCTGTAGGTACTGCTGTGGATTGACCCCTTCTGGCAGCCTCTCCCCAAGTGGTTACTCACCTCCTTCCCCACAGCAGGATGGGGACAGGATAGAAGGGTAGGCATTCAGAAGGTGTCTCCCATAGTGAGCCAGAATAATGCCAACCTAAAGCAAGATTCTAAGCACGCCAATCAAAACTGTACTAGGCTATCCTATTAATGGACTTACAGGCTTTCCTGTAGCGTTGCTCATTTATGATGAGTGTGACTCTTCTAAAGAATTCAGACACAATTCTTTTATCCTTATCAGAGATACTTTTGAAGAGAAGCCCTTAATTTATATATAATAATTTATAAGGGGTAGTAATATAATAATGAAGATCTGTTCATATAAGTCAAGTTGTGCTGAAAAGTTTTCTTTGTTCTAAATCTAAGTTGTATTTTTTAAGGATTTTAGGGAAGGAATAATTCCATACTTAGCTTTGTGTTGGGCTTTTTTTCCCCCTTTCTTCTATTTCAAATATACCTTTATATTCTAAATACAAGAGATGAAGAGGACTAAATGCAAGAAGAGGTTTAAGATTTTCAAAGAACACTAGTGGTGCAGAGATTATTTGCTTGGCTGTTGATGTTAGAGCAGGATGTTATTTCTCATTTCATGTTATTTCTCTCTGTTTTCGTCCTAACACTTGTATTGGTGTACCTTATCTTTGTTTACTACTACTGTTTAGTATTTCAGAACCTTTTGCAACTCTTCAGCATGTCTTAGATTATGGAAACTCAGAAATGTCTCTTGGGAGATTGTTGAACTGAACAGAATCATATACTCAGAAAAAAATCATAGTATACTTTCCTTTCTTACTCTCCTGTATTAAAGTTCTTGTTACCCAAAATGCATTTCCATACTGGGTCAACACCCTGGAAGTAGCTGCTCCTGCTCCTTGCCACTTACCCAGATAATTCATCTCAACTTCACATGCCTCACAAGTGTACAAATCTGTAGTGATGAAAATAGCACTTGAGAGTAGGTAGATAGTCACGCAAAGTGGTCTGATCAGTGGCTTTGTGCTGCTCATTGTTCTTTTCTGAATCCCTCAGTATCTCATCCTCTGCTTGATAAGTCCATGTTTTAGGACTGAGTGGATTATTCCAGATGACTTTTTACCTGAGTTGCAGACAATGCCTGTCATCTTACAGACTCCCAAACATGACTCCTTCTCCTGCTGCTTCACTTTTTCTCTGCACCTCTGTCACAGCCCTGCTGCACCAGAACTCAATATCATCCCATCTTGTATTGTCTGGCCTTCTACCAAAATCACTTCCATTTTCAAACTGTCTTTGTAAAACTTATGTACTGTTTCTCATTCTTCACTGATCTTTCCAGCACCAGCCTGTTTACTCTTACTTGCAGATGTCATTAGTCCAATTTATTTCCCTTTTATAGGTATTGAAGTTAGGTAAGGTGAGCCTCACAAGTTAATGCCTCTTCACAGCTTAGTGGCATTTTTGCTTACTTTATGGTGTCATTGTGATGTCTGACTGTAAATTAATTAAATTTGGAATTAAGTATTCCTGAGACACTTGGAACTTTCAATAAAATGGGATATATTTTTTATTACTTAAATGGGATATATTTTGTAGTTACCGCATCCAGTCTCCTTCCATGGAGGTTTTCAAGACCCAGTTGTGCAAAAAGTCTTAAGCAACATTGACTCTACTGTGAGCACAAGATTGGGCTAGAGATCAGCCATCCAGCCTGAGTCATTTCATGTTTCTGGAGCATTCTTCAGCTTTACAGCATTCCACATCTTTCAGATTCACCACTCCTCATCCTTCATGTCTCTGGGTTTGCTTCTCTGGTTAAATGAGGTTAGGTACATTGGATTAGCTCTAGTTTTGTAGGTTATTAAAATACAGGTTACATTTCCAGACATACCTCATGTATACTTACGGATGTATCTTTATCAACTGATAGGTTCTTTGTAAAGAACTGATTTGGTCACCTTTGAAAATGAGGGTAAGAATTTTGTTTGTCAGCTGGGCTGGTATTTCCATGATGTCTGACAGCAGAACACATTACTATGATTAATTTATAAAAGAAAACAGGGAGTTCTGAAATGACTGCAGGACATGGCTTCCATGAAATGTGAACAAGTTGGGACTAAAATAAGCTATATCTAATATTTCAATTCCCATCTGAGGTCCTGCTTTCTTAACTATAAATAATGTAAAGTTCTGGACGCTAGTGCTCAGGTTTTAGATATCTCTGTTCCTTTTTAGTTTACTTTCTCTTCTGCCTTATAGCTGCTGCATTAAAATATTTTAAGATGTGGAGTGATGATCTATAAAGCATTTTTTGGTTGGATTTTGGTGGGGAGCTGCATAAGCTCTTCTAGTTCCTGTGTTTAGTGAAGACAGATTGAAGTATCTTGACTTTAATACCTTTAATACCTACTACACATTTTCCAAAACAGTGTTACTAAATATTAATGTCTACAACGGGTAAAAAAATCGTTTCCATATTCATTGCAGTACAGCAATAAAAGCTTTTCTTTCATTCCCTCTGTGGTTTTGCTTCACAGAGATAAAATCACTTGTGCACTTGTGGTTTTATGTGAATGAAATGTCTCTTCTCAATTACTGTATCAAAACAATCTTTCTAATTCCTGTTGTCCTAATCTAAAAAGAATTATTTGTCACCAGAAAACTGGCAGTGTCACCTCACCTTTGATTAAAAAAAAAAAAATTATTTCAGAGTTCTATTAGTTTCTGAAACAGCTGTTTTTTAATGTAACTACTGTACCCTATAATTCATGCACATAGAATAGGATAGTAAGCAGAGTTAACCTCATGGTGTACCTACCAAAATATGTTCATAAAATTCACTTGGGTCAGGATGGTTGGATAGGACCACTAGTCTGAGAAATGAAACAACTGGCTTCCAGTGCCAGATCTGCCATTTTCTGTCTGATATCTGAAAAAAAAACCAACCAAAAAAAACCAAGCCAAAAACCCCAACCCCCCCCCAAAAAAAACCCCCAAACAACCAAAAAAAACCAAAAAACACAAACAACCCCCCCCCCCCCCCCAAAAAAAAAAACCAACCAAAACCAAAATCTCATTTATTGTTGTCTGTGGAAGAAATATCATTACCCACTTCTGTAAAATTTTTATATGGTACGTTACTTTTCACTACATGATTTTTACAGTATTAGTAGTTTTACATTCTCATTCTTCCTGGGAAATCCTAGGGATCCTTAACCAGTAGCATGTGGTGTTTTCAGCTTTAATTAAGAAGAGTTGATTGTAATGAGCCTCCCAAATCTCACCTTCTGTGTGCTACAGGAATTTCTCAATGTTCTGCTATTGTTGGTGTTATTTGGACTTTGAAGAGTATGAAATAATTTGGGTTTTTTTTTTGTTTTGAAGGGGAGGGGATTCTTTGGTTTGTTTTAGCCTAATTCTGTTAAGCTATGATGATATTTTGTTTTTAGCTGGGTGAGAGACTTCAGTAAAAGGTGATTGAGGACTTTTTTTTAAAATCTCTGCCCATGTAATAGTCTTTTTAATTGTTTGAAATTACATAGTATAATTGTGTTACACCAGGCATGGAAAAGTCTCATCTGCCAATTATTTGTACGGAGTGTGTAGGAAGAAGATGTAATAGTTTCAAAATGGATGATTCAGACTGGTGGGAGAAACAGCTCCATCCCATGTGTAAGGATCAGAAACCCAAAATCAGCTTGGATAAAATTAAGCTACAATGTGTAAGGCCTGTTGGGATTTTGAAGGGCTGGGGTGTTTCCATCTGCCTTCATTCTGCCCATAGCCGAGAAGTGGGTTGAGCAGACAGAATGGTTGATTCTCACGGTTTCCATAATTTTTGTTGGCAGTTCAGACTTGTCCATTGATAGTCACATAGCTGAGTATGTAAAACAAAATGCAGTTTTCCCTTGGCTGATTGTGCTGCATTCGTGTCTCCTGCAGTGTGTAGTTCTGGGATATGGAATAGCACTGGAACTGTTGAGTTGGTAACGCTGCAAAAATGTGCGTGAGTTGTGCAGAGAAATGTTTATATTTAAGTGTAATGGTCTTGTCTAGGGACATCTGGTTTATACTGTCCTTGAATTCTTTTCCAGATCTCGGTCCTATTTTCTGATTTTGTAATGTAATGGAACATTTGCTATTAATTAGAAAAGCCCTTAATGTCTTTACTTAAGAAAAACAGCTAACTCAAATCTCAGGAAATTCAAGCATATTAGTTCAAAGCATGGTTGTCTAATTCACAGCACCATTTACTGACCAAGTCCCCACCGTCTGCATCACAACATTTGGGAAAAGTTGCAGGTGACTACAAGGGAAGCATAAGTAAGCCCTACAAGTGCATATGTCTCTAGGTACACAGCCTGGTATTGTATGAAAAGGAAGGGAAGGCAGAATTGATGATTCCAGAGTATGGCTGGTGTGTAGCACTGAATTATACAACAAGCTCTGACCCTCAGGTAGAAGTAATTGCAAGTAGGGCTGCAAAATGGGTGATACAAATATGGGGTTTGGACTTTATATCACTGTGGCTCAAAAACTTGGCTAGTCACATGAGCATAGACATGAGCATCCCTGCTCTGTTTTCTAATAGCAGCCCAAACTGGAATTTATGCTCATCTGAATATGGATTGGGGGGAAAGATTAGAAAGATAAGGGTGCTCTGTGGTATCCTTCATGTTGCAGTCTTGCAGACTTGCTCTGAATCTCATGCTTTTGCTGGGCAGTGGAACTGACATCAGCAAAATGTCAAATGTTAATACAAATCCAGTTTTGACCCACGGCACCTGAAGAGATTGTGTAATATTCTGCTAATGCAGTGGGGATTGTTTCAGTCTCATTAGACATTTATAAATGGAACTTGAATGAAGGTTTTTGAGTGTGCATGAACTGTGTATGATCAGAGCCCAGAGAAGCAGATTATAAATTTCTCTGGTTCTCTGTTGAGACTGGGCAAATGGGAAATCTTGGTAACAGGATTAAAGAGCACTACAAATTACATTTACAGAAATACTCTACTGGAATTATTTGAAAAGATAAATGTGAGAATCTCATATAGCTGGTGCACACAATCTCAGGAAACATTTCTTCCCTTCCTGCCTCTCACATCCTTTCCTTCAAGAAATACCTACACTTAAATTTGACTGCATGTGGATATATGATATATTGGGATTATGAAAAAACGAAACTGAAAACTAAACTGAAAATCACATATGCTAGGTAGCTAACCCACATTAAGCATGCAATTATATGTTTGTGATTACAATTTCATTGAAGTTGAAGGGAACAGAAGGAATGAGTTTTGTTTTGTCTCCACTGTGGTAGTTTCATGTAATGTGTTTTGTATAAACTTTCTGTCCCCTGACCAGATTTAGCTCTTTCAAAGCATGTCCTGGGTGAGGCTGACACCTTTTTACTCTAAAATATACCGTGTATATCAGTATGTTTTTATTCAGATTGGCACAGGCATTCAGATACACTGTCTGGTGCTGGAATCTTAGAACAAGACAAGAAAATAAATTACATTCCCTCATTTTCTAGGTCAGGTCGATTTTATTTTTTCTTCTTTGTTTTAGTGGACATTTGGATTCCTGCTGATTAGATTGCTTTACAGTGATGTTAGCACAGTCAGATTGGCAGGAAGATATCCCATTGTGTGACTCAAGAAAGAGCAAATTCATGGTGGTGTCTGTAGTTCTTTTACCCTTCCAGTTGTTGAGACTGCAAAGAGTATTTTGCAGAGTGCTTTGAGATAATGCTCGCTGGGTGACATTGAACTGTGTCTGGAGCAATAATTTCAGGTCACAAGGTAGGGAGGGATTCTTCCTTCAGAGGAAAACTGCTTGCTTGCTTTTAGTTTGTTCCCGAGCCGTTACCCCTCAGAAATTTTAACATCTGCATGGCTAGAAGAGCCTCAAATAGGTTCACTTAAGGAGTAAACACTTGAATAAACAGTTGAACGTATTTTACAGAATCAGTTGTGTGGTGTCAAGGGTTTCTGCTGTGAGTCCCAGGTCCTGCAGTCAGATTTCCTCCAGCATGGAAGCAGTAGGGCCTCTGGTGAGTTTAGAAGAAGAGTAAACAAAATAGTGATGGGGAAGGTCTGTTGCTAGGACAGCGAGCCTTGTACCAAGCACAGAGCACTCTTCTGTGGCTGTTCCCAGGAGTTTGGTGGGAGCAGGAAGAGGAATGTGTTTGGCTGATCAGGGTCAGGTTTGCAGGTACTGCTGCTTCTGCCCAAGTAGCCACTTCCAGCTTTGCTGCCTGTACTTAACTGAGCGCTGTGCAACTTCTTTCAAGCCTGGCTATTTTGTAATAAGAGTTTTGTGTAAATTTCAGTCTGGGTCCAATCTAATGACAAATTTAACCTCAGACTTGGATGAGATCCCTGAGGCAAGTAGTTGTTTGTGAAAGGAAGCCATCAATACCTTATTGTGTAGGACAGAATACTTGAAAATGGATTGAGACAGCTGGGGAATTATGGTTGGGAGGAGGAGGAACACTCACCTTCTTACTACAATGTAAAAATAGAAAACAACCAGTATTAATTTTCTACAGCTACTACTTCTTTTATAAAGCTGTTTTATCTCAACAGGATTTTAAAAGTTTGTTTTTCAGTATATATTCCCAAATACTCTGGCACACAGAGCAGTTAGGTGCACTTCAGCAAAGAAGTGTCATAAAGAATTCCACCATTTTGAGCCGGTTAAAAAATCCCTCAACAAATCAAACACAAAACCATAAAGAAATAACAGATTACTTTCTAAAATTCCTGCTTTTTCCCAAGCAATAACAGGTATTAAAACTTGACACTTGCTGTTGGAAATCTGATCCCTGTCACACGGTCTCCTTTAAAATATCTGTTTACCGACCTTAATTTCTAGAGTCTTTGAGCTGTTATGTTCTAGAGCTTAGGTACCTGTGGCAGCTGAGTATGCTGCTGCATATCCAGCATTACAGCTGAAAGAGGCAGGAATGGTGACTGCAAACAGAGACGGTACTAATTGCTCCCTGCACTTAGTTAAATAGCTGCAGCGATGCATAACAGCAGGAGGGAGAGGGTTAATGAGGGGCTAATTCCATCCTCAGAGGGACCACAGGGTTGAATGGAAACAGCTGCTGTTCTGCAGGCTCTAGGCTCCCAGCACAGGGAGTTGCTGGCAGCTTCGGTGAAGGGAGGGAACAGGAGAAGGATGGTATGTGGGGAAGGAACAAACAATCCAGAAAAAAAGAACATATAAAAGTGTCTTATGTCGGGACTCCGGAGAGGGGAGAAATCACAACAGGCAGGAGTGGAGGAAAGGAGAGTTCAGGCTGGGATTGCAGACCGGAGGAGCGGGTGCAGCCACCTGCGAGCCCTTGACCTTCCTCTGTGAACATCAAGGCTTACAACTAAGTCAACATGGCGCAGTGTAGGTGTAACTTGGGTATTGAAACAGCATGGCTGTCTAAATGCACGCTTAGCTGAGCTAGTGGGCTCTGATGGAAAGTGTGAGGATGTTGCTCAAGATGGATGTATGTGGCAGTGCTTCACCAGAAATGCATGTTTCTGATGGTATTTGTCAAAATATGAAAATGAAAGTAGGAGTTTTGTTCACTGAAATCGGCTGCTCAAGAGTCAAGTTACCCACAGCTCTGTAGAATACAAATAATTTGGGTAATTGCCATCTCTGGCATCATGCCATGATGTTGTCACTTGTAAGTTGCCTTCTTTCATATACCTGTCGTGTGCACAGACATATCTTGTGTTGCTTGCATATCAGCAGCTGTTAAGCATTCATACACAATAAATCCCCAGAAATGCTTTAGCTGAAGACCCAGCCTGCCCATTTCATGGAGGGAGAACTGCTAATGCCCTTACCACTGCTTTCTCCTAAAGACCTGCATTTTTCCTTGCAGTTGATAGAGTTATTAATCTAAGGTAGAGGTGATGAGGAGGACAGACGACTTTGAAATTCTCAGTGCAGAGAACCGTGGAATATATCCAGGAGAAATACTTAAGAACACAAGGATGTGCAGGCTAGATTTTAATGTAGTTGAAGTCAGTGATTTAATATATGCATAGATTGAGGTTTCTGCTGACAGCAGAAAATCAGCATGGCTCACTGTACAGCCAGGCACTGTCCCACAGGGCTGTGGTGTGTCAAGCACCAGAACTGTAAAACTAAAGCAGTCCCAAGAAAGGAGCCTGGGAGGATCAAAAGTGGAAGAGCTTGTCCTGTTAAATAGATTAGGGCATGTTAACCTCAGATGATAAGGAAAGAAAAGGGGTGTATGTTTTCAGAGAGCATTATAAGTTCACGAGTGATATGAAGGAGATCAGAAGGGACAAAAGTTATCCTTGAGGTGCAGAATGTGCAAAGCAATACCAGAGAAGCTTTACAAATGTGTGAGGGTAGTTCTTGCACGTTTTCTTCAACTTCTCTCTGATTTGCCGCTTGCAGAGGATGTTGGACTGTAAGTCTGTGGTCTGGTCTGATACAGCACTTATTTAGTATGCTTTTTGACACAGAAATCTACTGTAAGATGGAAAAACTGGTGGGGTTTTTTTTTCACTGAAGTTTCTTCAATTACATTAGAGTAATCACTGTTTCATTCTTAGAATTACATTAATGAAAATATTTCTTGATATGTCAAGATTTAGAGCCCACAGAAACAATTGTTAAAAATGTAAATGAAATTGAATGAAAAAAAAATGCACCAATGTAACTCTTCACCTGAACTGTGAAGTATTCTGTTACACAGATGGTGAAGCCATGAAAAAAGTAACTTCCACTTTCATTCTGCTAGATTATATGAGTAATATGCCACATGCTGTATAAATATTCAAGCAGGAATGCTGTATGAATGAGGTACGATTTTTATAAAGGATTAATACAGAATAGCTTTACAACTTTGGAATCAGCAAATTTTTTTGCCTGCCTGCTGTTCAGGGGTGAAAAATAAACCATGTGTTAGATGGAATAATGCAGTGTTGATCCTTTTCTGTCAGGACAATTAACATGAGTAAAATATTTGCCCTACTTTAAACAGATAAGGAGGTGCTGCATTGTGTTCCTCTTAAGATTAATGTTTCTATATCGGCAGCAAAGAGCACAAGATTTATTTGTAGAGCCTTATGTAGATTTACAGCTGTGCCAGTTACTTGAAAGCTCTTTATATGTCAGGCTCACAGTGAGTCTTTTTGTATGGGTGAATGTTAATGAAAGTGGTCATAAGAAGAATGCAGACATTTTGAAGTGTTAAGTGGAATGTGTAACACATACAAAGCCTTTAAATTATAAATTTTGTCTTGTCATGACCCCTGATTTGGTTTTTTCATATGTGCATGTGTAGGCATGCATTTGTGCGATATAAACATAAAAAATGTATTTTATCAAAATGCTGTAGAAGCAAATTTCTGTGCTGTCCTGACTTCCTTAGAGAATTAGTAATGTTTTTTATGTTATTATTTGATGATTTAAAGCAAAGAAAATTACACTCAAGGAGAGAACGACAGTCTCAGGGGATGTGCACTTTCCATGGAACCATGCTCTGGACTCATAAATATCTCTGCAACTCCTGTTTATTTAATAGGATTGCATGGGTGAAATGCAGGGTTGAATTTTGCATTCAGAGTCCAGGATACGGAGTGAATCTGCCTTGGGCTTGGTAGAGACAGACGCATAATATTGGGAATACTATGTAAATTAATTCAAAATGTTAGAGCAATTGCTGTTTTTCTGTGTGACTGAAACTTTCAAGTTTGGTAATTATAAGCATCTGTAATTTCAGTAAGTGCAATTAAATTTTGAGTGTGTGTATATACAAGTGAAGATTAATTGTCTGATAGACACATTTGAATCCTCATCTTATTCTTTTGCAGAAAAATTGCAGAGAAAAATTCTGATAAAATGAGTAGTCTTAACCCAAATATGAAATAATGTGGTTAGAAAACAGCTTTTCATTTGCAGAAGCTTCTGACATTTAAGAAAATTTTTGTACACTTCTTGATGAGCAAGAATATATTTTTATACCAGTTGAAAAAGAAAATAGACATCCTCACTTGAAGAAAAACTGAAGTTCATCTGTCAAACCTCTGTCTCTGAACTTATAGTAAAAAAAGGAAGAAAATGAGGTCATTGTGGGAAGAGAGGTTAAGAGGAAAACATTTAATTTTGTACCAGGGTTCTCCAGACACCCATGAGTTTTGCAGACAAGAGTTCTGAACTGGGCTTAAATTCTAACCATTGCATTCATGATCAGTAGCTTCAGGTTCATAATTACTGTCTGTGCCTCCAAATTACTTTTGATCCCATCTTAACAAATTGCTGTCACCAGTTGACTGAAATGCTCTAGCTTGGTTTTGTCATGCTACAGACTCTTGATTCTCTGCAAATTTTGAAGCTACTTGCTTTTATATTGGGAGAAGCCTGTTAAATAAGTTGCTGAAAAAGTATGAAGCCACTTGGAACAAGATGCTGTGCCTGATGCTACAGACAGAGATACCATGCTGGGTTATTAGACCAGTGCATGACAAAAAAAAAAAAACTTCTCCTGAATGGAGTAATATATCCGGGTGTTACTGAAATACTAAAAAACTTATGTCTACAAATACTTATTCAGTAAGCAAATTGAGATCTGCCAGCTGTGCAGATTTATCTGTATTAGCACAATTGATAATAAACATTTATCAATGTTTATTTTCACCTTCTTAGTTTGTGCACTGGAGATTCTGTTGCATTAAGTGTAAGCGCATGACTAGAAAAGAAAAATGTGTTCATGCTATCGAGTTTTTTTTAACAGCTCTGGTTCATGAGTGGCGTATTGTTGTGCTGTTTGCTTCGTTCCAAAGGTAGTTGCTATCAGTAAGGAGTTGGAGGCATCATGCAGAAGTGTTGTCTACTGCCAGCAGTAGATCTGAACATTCAAATAAATGGGATCTGGAGGATGAAAGGTGGTAGAGGGCATTTTCAGTTTCTTGTTTCTCTGACACTGCTTTTATCTTGCAGGGGGGGGAAAAGACGTCTAGTGATTTTCAGTAATGCAAATTGTGTTCTTCCAGATAGAAGAAGAGGTTTTAAGTGGAATTTTTCAGTAAGAGATTTATATCAAAAGAGTTATGCCGTAGAGAGCTATTAGGGCTATGGACTGTTTTTAGAAAGGGGCAGCAGTTTGTTAGGATAGAGTGCAGCAATTTTGATTGAGTCTTTTCTTTATTCAGCATACTTTCATTAAGAATCTTTACATAAATATATAAAAACTTAACTGATGTACTGAAATCCAAATAAGCAGATGCTTTTTTTAGTGTTTTCTGTTGTAAACAAGCTCCTCTAGCAGTGTTGTAGTAACTGTTGACATACTCACTTCCTTATAACATACTCTCAGAGATGATTCATCACAGAGATTTATCAGGGCTGTATTTTGCAACAGTAATTGTTTTGTATCCAATTTGTTAAAATTATAAATTGAATTATAACATCTAGTGCAGTGGAAAACCTCAGCAGGAAGTAACGCTAACTGCTCCTGCAGTTTGCCATCCATTTGCAAAGCTTTCAGTAAAATTAGTCAGCTTTTCCCTGGTGTATTGACCAGGTAATAAGAAAGAGGAGGCAGTGAAAAATGCAGGACTTGTGATTGAAAATGTCAGAATGTACTGGGTATTTCTTATGAGAGAAATACTCAAAGATAACTCGCATGAAGGTTTATGGCATGGAGCTAGAAACTTCCTGCAGCAACTGAAGTTATAGTAGCATAAGTAATTTTCTTGCCTTGGATTTGTAGTAAGTCTGAAGAAATTAACTGCCCTTGGAGAAGTTGTGCATCCAGTTTTGGTTGGCTTGTGAAGATTACTGGGCAAAAGAACTGACTTCTGCCTAAAACAGCAAGTTCTGGTGTAGGAAACAGTTGCTTGTGCTAAGAATTGACGTGCAGTAGTGAGACAGTGACCTGGGAATATAGCATGGGCTAGTCTGAGATTTACAGCCAGGAGTGTAATGGTGATTGATACTTAAAAACTTGTAGCCTTTCTAATATGTTTTTTTTCTAAAAGCATTTAAAAAAACACTGCTTCAATGTAAGCTGGGAGATCACAGGACACCTCAACTTCTTTTCTGCTTTTTCACTCTGGAGAGGCTTTGACTGGTGGGTGTCTTTAGGGATGCTGGGTTTCCTGGAAGGAGAGGGCATCAGGAGATGGAAGATGGAGTGGCTGCTGGCTGGAGCTTAAAGGAGCAGGGAAGGGGATATGAAGGTCTCAGAGGTGCAGCTAACCTTGGGAAGGTGAAATAATTAAAAACTGTACTGAGTGTGTTTTGTTAAGCAAGTACATGTGCATCCAGAGAATTTTGCTGTTACATCTGGGAGCTCTAAAGATGATTAGCTGCTTCTAAATATCATTTTAGAGCTGTGCTTTTGGAAATTACATAATGGACATTCTAATGTAAAGCTCTTTAGGGCATAAGCTGACTAAGGAAAGCTGGAGAGATGTTTTATTTCTGTGAGTTTCAAACAATTGGACAAATACATCCTAGAGGATTTGGTGGGTTTTTTGTTTGTTTTCTGGGTTGAGTTGGTTTTTGTTTGGGTTTTTTTTATTGCTTATGGTAGAAACAAAGTGCTGATTGGACCTGGCAATGCAGATCTTATTTTTCTAAATTTATTGTGACAGCAGATCACATGGGTCATTCTGGAGGCAGAGATCCTTTGTATCTTTTTAAGTAGTTTTATTGCTATTCCATAGTCCTATCTTTCAAAATCAGAAGTTATTTTGAGATAGTTTTTGGAAAGAACTCAAGAACTATGAGATACTTTAGTAAATTATGATTAAATTAGCATAACAAGTAATGTCTAATGTTTGAGTGGTTCTTGAATGGTGCTCTCTGTTTTGAAAGATCTGTATTATTGTCAGTCTGAGGCTGAAGAAGCAAGTTAAATTGTTACAAAAAATGGCAGAACTCTTGGTAAACAATCCAGTGTGGATGAGCGTACACCCTGTCTGTTGCAGCCAGCGCTGGACTGTGGGTCACCGTAATGCTAAATGCAAAGGATTGAGTGAGATGCATTCCTGGGATTAGTTTTCCACTCATTTTGTTCCTGAGGGGAAAATAGTGTGCCCATCACCTCAAGAAACTGGAAAGGAACAGAGGAAAGGAATTTGGCATCCTGAGATTTCAAGGGAAAAGGACCTGTAATGAACTTTGCTGTTTTTCTCCTCTGTTAATTTTTTCTGGGGATGTTGGGCAGAAGAGGAGATAGGGAAAACAAAGTCTGTTCCTCTTTGCATTGGTGCAGTGATAAAGAGATAATTTGCCTTACTTAAATTACGTTGGGAGTAAGTGTAAGGCAAGTAAGAATGCTAAATGAGTTAACTGAATGGGGATAAAATCCTTCTAAGACTGGATGAAGGACCTAGCTATGACCCCTCCTAGCTCATCATTTTGTAGTAATTAATTATTATTTTTAGTTAAAGAAAGGCTGTGATTGCAGATAGTATCTTGAAAATTGAAGACAGTATTTTGTTCTAAGCTTTGTCTCCCCACAAGCCCATTTTCATACCCTGCATTACTGTTGTTTTGCTCCCTCACTAGGAGTAGAAATAGCTGCAGGTTCCTCCTCTGGAAGGTAAAAGCAAGGCTGACCTTTCCTGCACAGTGTAGATGCCTGTTCTGAGGCCATCGGGTTGCCCATGTGGGCTGCCCTGCAGTGCCGCAGGGAAGATTCTTAAGAGTCCCAAACGAGTGAACTTGCCAAAGTGTAGTTGTTTTCTGCAGTCCTCAGACTCAAGTGTTAGTCTCCTTTTGTTATTTTTAGGTCTCAGTATTTGGCTTTTCTTCTCGTGTCATCTAAAATTTTCTTTTCAATGATATTGTAAACATCTGTTTTAATAGAAGTAGAGCCATTAGTCTAGGCCTCGGGCATACTCGGAAGTGCAATTAGCACCATGGTCCACTCATCAAGTGTGAATTGCCAGATTAATTTTTCAAGGGAAAATCTTCCGTGATTGCATTCTTTGTTTTTTCCTTTAATATGTTTTAAAACCAATCCTGCTTACCAGAATAGCATTAGATTACCTCTTCTGTGTACTTACTCTTTATTGTATTTTCTTTGTGGAACATTTTTTTGCTTTGATTTAGTTGGAATAGTTTTTTGGCTTGTTTTAAGAAATAGTTTGAAATATTCACAAGTGCCTGCAAATGCTAATTTTCAGTAAAAAACCCCAAGCAACTTCAGTTGAAATTGTTTATAAATAATACAAACAGATTGAAAACATCATCTGCAGATTTTTCAAATAAAAACTGTGTCTTACAAAAATTTGGTCTTTGTTTTTCTTGAATTTGAATGGCTCCATCCTGGCAAGTGTTGGCACATTATTTGTTTAGTATTGCACAAGCACATGAAGTAACTGTCTAATGTTTAATATGACAATAATTGCCTCAGAAGCACAGTCACAAAATGTGCATTTTGTCTCTCACTTTGAAAATATATAGGCTTTTTATTAGCACATAACAGTTGTTTCAGACATAAAGTTTTAGGGCATATTTGTAGGCATATCCAGCAATTCGGTGGTACCCCTTTTTTGCCTTGGGTAGTTACTTACAGGGTGTTGACTGTGGTATTTCAGGGCTTGCTTTAGAGATCATACAGCTGAAAATGTCTGGGGAATATCAATCTATCATGTCGCTGCTTCTGGGATATGGTTATTCTTTTATGTTTTTCCTTTCCATTTTGTCAGTACATTTACAGAAACTGAGTTTGATTACATTTATTTCATCATGTGGACCATAACAAATGAGCCTTTTATGGGCCATGGCTAGGAGAAGGTGGCATGAAAATTGTGTAGGATAAAGAAAAATGGTTGAGAATAGCTACACATTTATATAGCAATCACTTTAAGTAAGTGTTGTTTGCAAGTAGTGCTGATCTGTGTGCCTGAAAAAATGTAAACTTGACAATGCCTTGGAGTTTTATCTGTAACAAACGTCTCTAACATGAGTTTCATATCTTTTAACTTCCATCTTAGAAAGGTTTTTAAGCTTTGACTTGACTTTTGTTTCTTTTTGTTTGAGTTTTTTTGTGCTTTCCCTGGACCAGCCCTGATACTGTTCTGTATTGCCATTTATGAAAGCTACCAATCCACAGCACAACCAAAGCCCTGAGATTGCTGAAGGTTTTATTGTTCTGTCTCCAGATGTGTTTTTCACTACAAACTTACGTCACCAGTCTTTTCATTCCTTGACTGAAATCCCTCATTCCCTTGAAGAAGAAAGGTGTTAGAAAATACAGTGGGTAGACATTTGCTGTTTTGCCCTTTCTGTGCTGTTAGCTGGAGTTCTAACTTGTATTTTCCTTGTTGTTCTCTGTATGTATCATCTCTCATGTTACAAAGTAACTTGGGTTTTCAAAGCCAGCATAGTGTCCAGTGTAATTTGATAACAAAAGAATTGGAACATTTTCAGAGAAGAGGCAAAATTCATAGTATTTAATCATATGTTTTTATGTATGGTGCCTGTCATGAAACTAAGTAGTTGCAATGTCAGAAAATGTCCATGTTGTGGATTATTTGCACTAAACTATGCAAAATGCCAGTGGGAAATAAAAAAGAGAAGAGAATGGCAGAGCCTAGTACTTTCTGACCAGGTTCTTATAGATAGTCCACATGTGGAAGGTGTGATGTTTAACATCAGATTTATTTATTTGAAGATATAGTTGATGGCATACAGGATTTTTGTTTTAGCATCATGTCACAAAACACAATGAGAACACAATACAGATACAAGTCAAACACAACAGAGGAGAGCAATTGCAGTGCACAGCTCAATCACAGAGCACCATTGTGGTTCCCAGCCTCTCTCTAACATAATCACCCCCACCACCCTGGGCATCCCTGGCTTTGCTGGGAGTAAATGTGTGAATTGAAACTGGCTCAAGCTCATCACTCACCTTGAAATTCTATCAGTTGATTATGTTTTTATAGTTTTTATTTTGGGCTGAGTCATGTATAACACCCCACACTGGCCTGGCTAACGTACTCTTAGACATTCACACTCTTAATGAGCTTGGGTAGAAATACACACCAGCTGATTTTTTCAGCTGTTCAGTTGTTTATCAAAATCAAAACTGACCCTCTGATCTTCTTGGTGTTGAGATCAAGTCAGCTTTTTTTGCAACAGCTGTGCCCAGTCCCACTCAGCCACATTCCCTGAGCTTCATGGACAAGTACCCTGGCCCATTTCTGATCCTTCTCCCATGGCAGGGCTTTACTGATCAGCCACAGAGGACACTCAGAGAACGAATAAACTGGGCTTCTGGTGTTTGGCTACATTGTATTGCTATATAGTTTGGTATGATTTTATGGCTCCCTGGTTATGTCTGAGGTTACCTTTCTGAACATCGGTTCCCAAACTGGTGTGCAGCAGTGGTGTGGCTAAGGAATACAGGAAGCAAGGGGCAAAAGATAAGATTAGTACTTAAATTTCACAGAGAATTATATTCATAGGTCCTTTTTGTAATTTCTCTGTTGAAAATAGCAAACATGTGCAGTCAGTACAACTGGTTTTAGCAATATGATTTAATTAGTCTGGTTCCAGGCTGAGGGAATGAAAAATGTGGATCAGATTTAGTGGTAAGGATCGCATTTCACAATGGCTTGGAAAAATGCTGAGTGTAATAGTAATTTAAGTGCTTTTTCAGGGCTCTAACCTTATCATTTTTTCAGCACCCTCATTCATTGCCCTTTGTGATTTTTCTCTTGGTTTTTTCTTGGAGTCAGAACACTTCTAGCAGTGTGAAGAACACTTCAACAGTACAGTAGTCACCTGCTTCCTTGGCATTCAGTTCATCTTATTATCCCATCTACTTTGGTATTTGTTTCCCACAAAATTCTTCAGAAATATGACTGCCCACAAATGTTGCTCCTGATTCCTGCATAAAACAGCAGCACCAAAACCAGTCTTCAAAGCGCAGTGCAAAATAGCCATCACATATCATATCTGCAGTATTGTATTAAATGCTTGTAGAAGCAGGTGGATAATGAGGAAGAAACTGCATTCATAAAGGAGGCTTGATCAGAGGTTAGGAAGTTGTTTTTCCTAAGCTTGTTCTTATGTTTTTATAATTATAGTACCTTTCAAAACTTAGCTGTACGTTGGTTTGCATTTTAACAAAAGCATATTATGGAGTTTGTTACTTTATATTGGTAATATCTTAATAAATAATTGTTACTGTATATTTATTATTTTAAAACCTGACAGGATATATTGGGTATAGCATGTGGTGTCTATGTTTCATTAAGCAACCCACTGTTGTTACTGTAATAAAAGCTCAAGGAAATTGTAGCTTCTAAGCTAAGAAAGGTAATGAATTTTTAATTTATCCTATGCATCTAATGTATTTTCTTACTTTCTTGGATGATGGTAGAGAAGCAAATTGGTTGGCTAGTCTGACCCTTCTTATCTTGTTCTCACATATTGACCCAGCTTGTCCTGTTGGACTGTTTGGGTGTCTCAGCATCACAACAGTGGTTTTTTTCTTGATGGAATTCGAGTAGATGTATTGGATCAATATAAAGTTTTTGAACAGCACAGGCTTTGTCAATTGACTGTTTTCTCTGTATGAAGTAGGTGTCTGTACAGTCTGTTGCTTAAAGGTTCAGACCAGTATCTTGTATGAGCAGAAATCTTTGTCCTGTCTGTATTAATTTTATACACTGCTGAATTTTTGATCTGTTTCAAAATCTTGTGTCATTAAGAGGCAGCCCACCTTGAACTATAAATGTATGGTACGAGTGTTAGTCATAGTGACTCTGCCTTATCTGTCATTGTTTGCTGAGGAGGGAAAAAAACCAGTATGCTGTATGGCCACCCCAGTTCTCTCTGTCTTAGTTGTCACAATCTTGTAGTAGTTCAGTGCTGCAGAGTTACAATTGTGGCTGACTTACTGGTTGAGATTTTTAAATTGAGTCTTTCCCACTTTAATAATTTGGCCTATTAAACTTGATTTCTAAACATGAACATTATTTTTCCCCTACCCAGAATACTTTGGCATAGACGGTAGCTCTTTGCCCAGATGTTTCCTTTTCTGAGTTACAGCAGCATCCAAAGATTATGTTCCAGTTCCCACCTGCCTTGTGATAAACAAGTACACTGGGAAGCATTATCTGTGGGAGTGATCACACCTTAAGGAAGAGTGCAGCTATGGTTTGTAACACCTTTTTAAGGAATTGGAGAAGAAAACTTGACTCTGCCATGAATACACAGTTACACTGGCTGTGTTAATCTTGTGTATTCAGTGGTAGCTGGAGGCATCACTTGCACATCAAACTAGAGTATCACAAGAAGCCCTCCTCTATTATGATAGCTTCTTTTTATGTAGTCTGCCCTTTCACTGTGTTGTTTGGGTTTTTTTTTTTTTTTGTTATGTGTTTTTCGTTTGTCTGTTTTTGTTTTTATTTTTATTTTGGGTTTTTGTGGTTTGTTTGTTTGTTGGTTTTGGGGTTTGTTGTTGTTTTTTTTTGTTTTGTGGGTTTTTTGGTTTTTTTTAAAAGTTTATTAGCACTTGAAAACTGAAACAGTCCAATTAATGAAAGTGTAATTTTGGATGGTAAAAGATACAAGCTTTCTTTGTCCTTAATAAAGCTATCCTTTGGTTGTTTGGAGAAGAGAGATGCTATACTGAGCACAGAGGTGGATGTAACTCACATATTGGATATCCATGTTTGGCAGGGGCTGCTAGGCCAGGCTGCTGTAAAACCAGGCACAATTAATGTTGTTTCTTACCCAGCTTGCAGTGTGCTAGGGGACATGAAGAACAGCTGAGCTGACTGCAGAGGGTGAAGAGGACAAAGATACATCCATTGGAAGTCTGCCTCATTAGTTCCGCTGTTCCGAGAACAAGTTGCTTTTCATTGAGATTTTCAAATTAATGATGTCCTTTTATATTACAAGGCCATGTGTATGGGCATTATTAGTCTTGTATTTAATTAAAACAACAGATGGTGATCATTTAATTACAGGGTATGAAAGGGAATGATACTTGACTATGTAGCATTGTTTTATTCAATTTGGAGAATTGTAGCCGTTTTTCATGTACTATTTGAAAGCTGTGGTGAAGGATGTGCATTTTGATGAACGAACTTGTGAGCTTCATTGCAACAATTCTACTCAGTTATGGAAATAAGGTAAAACAGTGGCTTAAAAACTCACCAGATTTCCTGAAAATCTGAAGGAAGTAATGAAGAGATTGGTACAATTGGTCTGGTTCTTTTTTCTCTGTGCTGTGAAATCAATGCATCATTTTCTTCAGCTGAAGGCCAAAAAGGTATTAAGGATGTTTCTGGGTTTATTCAGAGTTTTCATAAAGCTGTGTAGGATATGCCCATAGCAAGCCTGAGCTACTGAGTTTTTACATGAAAAATGAGGCTGCCTTGAGAATCTTAAATGTTCTGCAACATAAAATTGTGCATGTGTATAGTTGTACTGAAACAAATAACTGCATGTATGTGAGGAATTTTTGTAGCTGATGTAATAAAAGTCCTATTGACTGAACTGACAAGTGAGGATACCCGGGGAATTACTAGTTACACAACATTTAAAAAGGCAGAATTCACATCCAAATACCTTTTTAAAATTATCTTTCTTGTCTTGAAGCCAGAGTTTTTTTCATTAACAATGGGGATACTGTATGTGAAGAGCCATTTGGTTGTGGTCTCTCTGCTCTCAGGCAGCTGCTTTCACGCATCAGCATGGGAAAACAGCTATGGTTTTGCTGGCTTCCAGTATTATAAAGATAGAATTTATATCAAAATAGGACTCACTAACTGATTCATTGTAAATGAAACAAGAAAAATTACTTTTAGGTGACTCGCCCAATAGAATATCAGATTGAGGGACTGAGAGTGGGTGGAGGATTAGAAGCATTTTGTATTTCAGTCTGAATCTTGGCAGCAGAGCAGTGTTTGCTGTGTTGCTTGGTCTGGTGTGAAAGGTCACTTCTGTTTTCATACCCAGCATAACTTAAAGCTGTTTCTTTACGACTACAAAGAAAGACTTCAGGGCCAGTGGCTAGTTCTCCTCCTGGACTTTTCAGTTGTAGTTGTCAATACTTAGTGTTGAATTCTGGCTGATGAGTTTGGTGAAACAATGAATGGGGTATTTAAGGACAAGAAAAGAGTGGGAACAATTAAAATTATTTTAAGAACTATTCTTGGTTTTTACGTTGTTTAGCTAACCTTATTTCAGTGTTGTGAGTTATCCCAGCCTGATACATATTTCTGCATGCTATCAGCTAAGTGTAGAAAGTATCTTTCATCGGAAGGATCTGCTGCAGAAAGAAAATTAGTTTGGGTTCTTCATATGTGGGTTAGTAGATAAGAATCACTGAAACTCGCTGGCGTGGGACTGAGGAGAAAAACAACCGCAGAAGAGTAGCTTGCAGTGATGTAAGTGTTAGTTGCAAAATAAAAGCAAATCCTTTGCATGGAGCTATCCACTTTCACCAGAATGACAACCTCTAGATGTCTAAAAGCATCAAAACGTGGTACACCTCATTCTATAATGCAAATCTTAGTCAACATTTAATGTAAGGTTTTATAGCGCAAGACTCAGGCTATGTCTTAATGAAGTAGCATTAGAGCTAATCTATGCATTCCTAGCTGAATTATTCCTCATTGTATTTACCCTTATAAAGGATATGGTGAAGGAATGCGTGTTCTGCCTGGAAAGAAAAATTCCATGTTAAAAAACTATTAGTTAAATTGTTAGTTATATGTGGGATTTTTTTAGACTTGGTTCTACTGAAGTTCCTATTAACTACTACAGAAAACCAGCCTTACTATGGCTGCCATATAATAATGTCTCTTCTCTAATGCTAAGTGGCTTGTGAATTGATTCATTTGTTTCTTTCCTTTCTGTCTTCCAGCTTCATTTAGCAGCCCTGGCTTCATTAAAGGGAGACATTGTGGAGCTTAATAAGCGTCTACAACAAACAGAAAAGGAGCGTGACATATTGGAAAAGAAATTGGCAAAAGCACAGGTGAGCAATAGTAGTTCAAGATTCTGAAGATCCTTGGTTTTGTGCAGTCCTTGTTCCTGAGAGAGGATAAAATGCCAAACAATGTCAAAAGTCAAAAGAATTTTAAGACTGCAAGACACATAGTTGCCATGGGTTATACCTTTTATGTGTCAAAGACATTCTTCTAAAAAAACAAACCATAAAAATTCATTAAAACATTTTGTTTTGAAGACAATATAAGCAACAAGTGCTTTGAATTATTGTAGAATATAAGAATTACAGGTTGCTCTCAGTGGGTTAGGTAACGGGTTGAAGAACCTTGCACTCCTGGGTCACATTTAAACACAGCACAAATTAACACTGATCAAAAGTTGCTGCCAATTTTCAGTGCTTTGATGTTATGGGAGAAGTTACTTGTGATCTCAGTCTAGCTTCCAGTATGCCAGTTAGAATTGTGGAAAACACTGCCAGTGGAAAGCCAAGGGGTTTAATAAGAATAAGGTTGGAACTCTGTTGCTTTCATAGCTCTTACATAGTGGCAAATGCAAGCAAGGGAAATCGAACTGGTTTTAATATTTCTCTTCTGAAGAAAAATCTTTGTTTTCAGATACTGCCATTGCACCAAATACCTTTTATAAATAGTTAACATTTAAAAACTAATTCAAAATGCTTGGATAGAGACAAACAAAACATTCTGTCCTGTGCCACCTTATTTGTTGCTCAGAGATGTTGTAGAATCTCCAACCTTGGAAGTACTTAAGGCACCTGGACCTGGTCTTGGGTTGGGTAAGGGACTGAGTGAGTAAGTTCCTGTAGTCCTTAGGTCCCTGTAATCCTTAGCCTTTCTGTGACTTTACAGATTTAAAGTTTTCGGTATTTATTTCATTTTGATGAGACGTTTCATCTGTGTTATTTAAATTCAAGCCAAATATAGAAGTGTTTAGGCAGTCTCAATTTTCAGGCTCTTTCTTCAATCCTCCCTTATTTTGGCCTTTGCCTGCATTCCCTGATGTTTTTTTCAGCTGCTTTTAAGATTTATGGGCTTGTAAGCGATACTGTTATTGCAGACCATCAATGTAACATCCAGAAATAAAATCACTTTCATGTTTTTATTCTCCTCAATATGTGACCCAGAGCCATGCTGGAGTTAACATGGTTTATCAGCTATAATCCTGAGAGCCTTTTTTAATTTCTGTGGCATTCTTGGGATAGTCCTCTTTCTGGCTTACAGTTTGATACGAGGCTGCATTTGACAATCATTAAACTCTCAGATGGATTCACTGTATCCAAATGATTCACATCATTCTGCATGATTGCACTGACTTTATTGTTGTTATTTATAACTCTGGAGGGTCTGGTGCTAACCACAGGTTTTTGTTAGTATTTTATTTTTATTTCTGGGTCTTTATTTAAAAGTAGAGATATTATCTCTCAGCCAGTGAAGAGTGCCTTGTAGGTGCTCCCATACAGCACTGAATACACACTGATGGCAATTGGGATTAAGGATCAGTCCTTAATACCAATTAACATGTGCTGTGTTAGCTTAAGATTGGTGTTTCCTTTGATGGGTTACCAATTATGCATGCGTACATAGTGCTTGGTTTGTAGTGCTGGGGGTTTTACTTGATATTGAGCCATGCAAACACAAATATAGTGATCAGTGCCTCCTGACCTGTGAAGAGCACACAACTGGAATATCCGAAAGGCAGGCTGATAGCTGGATTTTGGATAAACAAATAAGTCCTTTTAATGAACAGTTTTATATAAAGGTTTAATGATTTATCTCTTTGCGCTTCATTTTTTTCTAAAGCCCTCAAGAGGATAGAATTTAGTATGTGTTAAATAAAATACAAATCTTTATTAAGGAATTCAAATCATTAAACAAATACAACTCATATATTGAATGTGTTGGCAGTGCTTAAGTACTGAGACACACACTGGTGAAACCACTGCACCTTGCCTTCTTTTTCTAATTGCATACGAAGTACTTGTGCCACTTAACAAATTTTTTTAACTTTTCTTCCTATTCCGCAGAGATTAGTTCATTATTCTTTCCTCTATGGCCTCTGTCTAATGCAAGTCAGAGGTTCAGAAGGCATAAATTAAATAGGAGGTGTTTGAGGTTCTTCATAACCATACTCACATGCTGGTGGGTCAGTATTAAATCTCTATTCTGCATCTGACTGTACTTACCAAGGCAGCACATGTTTCATTTTAGCTGGCATGGTAAATGCTCTCTGGAACAAATAGCTCTTAAAACACATTTTTGGTAATACCTTTCCCATCATTTCATGGAGCATATGAGGCTTTTGGAAGAAAGGATTAGTGATTTGCAGAGTGGAGCTGATTTGGGAAACCACAGTTCAAGTAATAGAGGACAAATGGTGAAGAAAGCTAGTTGGACAGCATGGGCTTAAAGTTTTGTGAAGTGATGTAACTGAATAGTGGTTGTTGTAGCATACTCCCTTCCAAATCTGCAGCCTATGGAGGCCAGATATAGCATTTCTCTGCATGCTTCTATTATTTCAGTAACATAGCAGATCTCTTTGTCTCTGTGTTTTTATCAGAGTACAATTCGGCAATAAAGCAATCTCTTGAATGAAATTTGCTGTGAAACGCTGGTCAACCACAACTAATGTCTTCTTCCAAAACTCTTTCTGTGATTATGAGAATTATTGTGCTTTCTGCTGGCTCTGTGTGGCACAGTATCCTGGCTTTGATAGTGATAAACAGTGGGAGTCTGAAGGGAGAGCATAAGAAATGCACATAGAGAATTTTTCTCTTTCATATCCCCCACCTTTCTGCCAACATCTGTGAGCAGGAGGCCATATCACATTTTATAGTCCTCTATAGTTCTATCCTCCATGGATTTTTATAATCTTCTTTCTAATCTGTCTACATTCTTGGCATTTCCAATATCCGGTGACATTGAGTTCTGCAGTTCTGTGATTGAGCATGGGATTTAATAACATGCTGAATGTTTCAGCAAGTACAACAAGAATAGAGAATTCACTTACTACATTTTTCTTATAATTTCATCTCCTTTCACAAGGTTGTCCTGCTCTCTCATTCTTTGCGCTTAGTCACTGTTATTTTATAATAGCTCTAGACAAAGAATGTGCTATATTGTTCTGGATCCTGTGTCACAGCAGTCTCATTACTGCAGTAATAGTTCTTTGCCATCCTCTTGGTTATTCAGAATATAGGGAGGAACAGCAGAATTTCAGTATAAGAGTAAAACCAACACTCTGTAGACATATAAGAACAGAAGCAACATTCTCTGTAGACATGTAAGAACATGTGAACTTCACAGGAAGGCTTCAGTTTCTCACTTAACAGAGAAGCTTGAAATAGGAGTGTGTGGTGTTCAGATGAACATTGAAATTACTTGTTCTGTAGTGTGATGTCTTTATCAGACATGGATTAATTCTGTGTGCTTGTATTCATCTTCCGCATTAAGTATACACAGAACATATCACAGAACAATTAATTCTGACCATGCATGCTTTTGTGATTGAGGATTTAGCACTATAGACTTGTTTTTATACTTAAATTTAGAGTAATGGATTGCTACTTTTAAATCTGCCACTCCTCTCAAATTAAAACACTGTATTAGTTGAGCTAAGATTTTTAGCTTTTGTAATCCTGTTAGACAGGTTTGTCACTGTGGCTTGTTCAGGTGATGACTTGTATTCTTGGTGAACAGCACCACAGCCAGTGTTTGTCTCTGCAGGGCCTGGGGCACTGGGGCATCTCTTAATGAGCACTGCTGCTAGTAGTTCTTTTTTTTGACCTTTGACTGAACACTGCAAATTTAATATAAAGATCAACAGAATTTAGCAGTTTGCTGGTGTTTCTTTCACTAAGAATTCAAGAACATTAATAGGAAATAGAATCACTTGTTCAGAAAATAAGCTTGAATTAAAATGTTTTCTCTTGTCATCCTTCTCTCTCATACACTTCTTGCTGTTGTTTTTTCCTAGCATCAGGAGATCAGACAGTGGCAGTTCCAACCATTGTTAATTTTTATTGTAAATGAAATAACCTTTTTAATCTGTACCAAATAACAACCAAGAGTTCTCAACTTATATTGAGAACTGTGCTGGAAGCTTCTCTGCTGACTCCAACAATTAATTGCTCATCTTTTGCAACCTCTCAGTGGGTTATCCCTGTGTTTGCTTTCTCAGAGAATTAGACCTCTTAAGGGTTTGGAGACTGGAGCTCTAAAATATGAGGCTGGAAAAAAGATGAGGAAAAAGGTATAAGGTATTTATTATTAAGAGTATAGGTATTTATATTTATCTTGTATTGTGTGACTGACATGCAAATAAATTTTAAGAGCTGAATGTGTACACCTTGGAAAGAAATAGAGACTGGTGGCAGATTGTGGTTTTGATACTCAAAGCATAAAGAAACTAAGGACGGTGGTGAACAGCCACAGTATCCCAGAGAAAAACTTCATCAGTGGGTAGAAAAACATGCATTTGTCTTTTCCTTTTTAAGTTTTCAGATGACTGTTCCATAATAAAGAGCACTTTTGAATAGCCAGAAGAATTTTCCACTGGTGCATTTTGGGATTCATACTGAACCATGTTTCCATTGCTTGGATGCTTTTGCCATTTTTTCTTGATGGCTGACCAGAACTTAGGAGATGCAGTTCTGTTCTCTGCCTCAAAGACAGACCAATCCTCAGCATCATGGCCTGTCTTTTACAGAGGTTTCTTTTCAGCCTTTTCCAGTTGCTTTTACCTAAGATAATTCAAGAGCTCTTTTAAAAAGTCAGATGTGAAGCTATTATTGTATATTGCCAGACTGCTGGTTGTTCACAAAGTACATCTGTCACTGAATGATGTTACCCTGAAAAATGGTCACTGAGAAATGGCTGGAGAAAACAGAAATCAAGTTGTAATGTGGCTGAGACCCATTAGCAAAAGTCCATATATCTTCAGTCAATAGAAACAAATCTGCTTTTCAGGCATAGCTTAGAAAGACAAAAATTGTTGTGATTGGGGTTTTATTTATTATCTGGAAACAATTATTATACACTCTATCTGAAACATCTCTTTGGTTTAAAAGCTAAAAAAACCACAAGTGCACCTAATAGATTGATCTTGATAATGCTGAGGTAGCATTTGTGGGCAAATATGTGTGTCAGAGGAAATTCAGGTTTAGAAGGGCTGAAGAAGCAACTCTTTATTGCCCCTAAATCTGCTTTAAAGCTTTTGTTCTCTGTGTTCTCTGTGTTATTTCTGCACTTTGAAAGCCATGGTAGTTCTTCAGAAAGATACAATGTTAAGATGTGGAAATGTGAGAATAAGCTGTAGAATGGTCCGACTGTAAAGACTCATCATAAGGTACATGTACAGCTTATCAGTTGCCAACATGAAGTTTCATAAGCCAAGTGAACATTATCAGTCTTCTGAAATGTGTTCCTTTCCTCTCCTTTGCAGTGTGATGATATGATCTGTTTTCCTTAGTGTAGGTGAAAGCGATTTTTACCACAGCTGAAGGTAGAAACTATTTTGTTGTAGTCTGTGGAAGGGTGCTCTAATGTCTGTGCTACTTTTAAGTGTGCATATTCATGGAAGTTAAAAACTGTGGAATAAATTTATTTAAAATTAATAATAAAAATGTTATTGAAGCTTACTGTAAATTTTAATTTTCAAGCAGTCTTTTTATGTAGATGATGTTCTCAGGCTGTAAATGTAAGTGGCCAAAAATATGGGAGCAAATTATGAAAATTCTGGCACATCTACTCCATTATTTTTTGTAATCCAGAGGGTTTAGGGAGTTAGCTTGTATAGAGTGTTTGCTTGATTTGAATAAAAAACCTGTTTGATTCAGCAGTTTTGGAGGACCTCCAATATTACTATCAATTTTGGCCCTTAGAAATGCTAAGATTTTACATTGCTGCTCTGCACTTAAGGAGCATGGGTTTTATACTGTTAAGTGGCTTGTAAGTTTTGGTTTTTTTGACAGCATGGTACTTGGCATTGTGTGAATGCAAGGAGGCTTGACTGAAGGGGGTCAGAAGCAAAATGTTAGAAATGAAAGCAAAGCTTCAATCAGCATGCAGTACTGGCTTGTCATTGCAGTGGTTTGTAATGGTTTGTTGTAATTGAAATAGAGTATGCACTGGCCTGAGAGTGAGCCAGGGAGACTACATTTAAAATGCTGTGGGAAGGAAAAAGGAGGATTTCGTGATATGTATGAAAAACAAGCAGTCACGTAACTCTTAATTTGTTCAAATCATGAGCATTTTATTGGAGATAAATAAATTTTAATATGTCCATATTAAAATATGCTGTTACCTGTAAACATTAATAAAAACAAGTACTTACACTAGAGATGAAGTTATAACCTCAAAGTGTGATTACTTTATAATAATGTGGTTTCTGCTGTAAGATTTGTTCCATTTCAGACCACATTGGGGAGATCCTAAGATTCAAAGATTATATATTTATGGCTATTTTGAGTTGCAGATAGTGGGGTTTTTTCCAAGCAGAAATGGCAACTACTCTTTATGGAAAAAACAAGTAAGTACACTTCATAGTCTGCCAGTTCCTCAGTTATTGTAACTGCCTACCTGCATATACCTGTCCTTTTCTCTTGCTAAGGCACTGTTGGTTTGATGAGTAGGAAAACCGTAGTGCAGTGCACTCCTGCCCTGTGCCCAATTTCCCTGCAGCTGTCCATAGCACCCTTTCTGTTTCCTTGCTTCTCTGCTGCAGTGTGAGCAGTCCCACCTGATGAGAGAGCACGAGGATGTGCAGGAACGAACGACGCTGCGCTACGAGGAGCGGATCACAGAGCTGCACAGCATCATTGCCGAGCTCAACAAGAAAATCGATCGGCTGCAGGGAGCAACCATAAGGTACTGCAGCTCCCTGGGAATTCTGGGCCAGGGCAAGACTGGTGCAAGACATGGTGTGAGTTATACTCTAGTATGATGATGACTTTCAGGCTTGTCATGACGGGTACAGAATAGCTGCTCATAATTAAGGTGTGTGTTCTGCAGGGTATCATCCCAAGCACCCAAGAGGTGCTGCCTTCTCTCTCGCAAAGCCACGCTTTGCAAAACCTGACAAGCACTGCAAAGCATGCACTGTGACATCTAAATATTCCTTTTTGTAATGTGCCAGTGTACTATATAAGTAATAACAACAGTGTGTAAAGGAAGATGAAGACGCCCGACTTGAACCTCTGCTTTTAACTTTATTTTTCAGCCTCCTGTAGATCACCTAAGCAAAATCATTTGTGGGAAAGATACGGTTCAAATAGATATCAATAGGTTTTGCCTCTTCTTGTACTGGGTTTTTTGACAAAGCACAAGGGTACAAATCATGTTGTTGCCTGGTTCTGCAGCAGCAAAGCTTGGGGTATTACACTAGGTTGTTACTGTGTTAAAATAAACTTTATATTTGACTACATGGAAACAGTTTTCCTCACTTTTTACATATTTATGTTTTTACATATTATTTTCAATGTAGAAAAGTTGGACTAGAGTGCAGAAGGAGCTTCCTCAAGTTTACCTAGTAAGAATGCAATGGTATGCCAGAATCTGTGGATTTTCTAGAGAACATTAAGTTAGATTTGATGCATTTGTGGGTAATGTTGATGTGGTGCTCTGGCCATATAGCAAATTTTCAGTTTTCCTTTACCTATTAGTTGCACTTATTTTTTGGTAATTGCTTCATTTCTTCATTGTGAATACTTCTGCTAGCACAAGACAATGTTGTTACAACTGCTCACTTAATCTTTCATTAATATATTAGAATGGAAGAGGAAGAATGTTTGGTGTACCATAAATAAGAGGAAATACAATCACATACATATTTACCACTACTAAAGCAGTGTTAGAATCACATGTTCATGTTATTTAAGAACATAAGTACTGTTGCGTATGAGATGATCGTAACTAGCAATGGTCATGGTGAGATTTTTCAGTTTTTTTCTGCTGGTAGTAGTTCTCTGAAAAAAATCCTCATGACTCCCTTCTTCATTTATGCTTGATACCTCTGCAGACAAACTTTCCATTTGTCTTTTAAAAAGACTAGTTTAAAAGCAAAATCTGGGAAAGCATGAGAACTGCACTGATTCTTTTTCTTCTTGAGTGACAGAAAAACTGTGTGACATTTAAGAAGAATATTACATAGAATTCATAAAAATGGTGTGTTTGGAATCCTTGTGGCAAAGTAAATGCCAGGTAGTGTAAAATTATGAAGTACTGGAATCAGATGGATACCTCTGAATGTTTAACCATGTCCATAGATGAGTCAGCTGTGACATGCACAGGAACATGAGGTTTAAGAAACAAGCCTAATGGGATGTACATGTTGCTTCTCATGAAAAATGCAGCTTTTCTGTCCCTTTTGGGCAGTTCTGGCCTTTAAAGGCATCAGAACAGTACTACTGCAACAGGTGCCACACCATTGTCACGCCACTCCCGTTTAATTCAATCATATGAGAGCTTGTTTTCCTCAGACAGCTAGAATGCCTCACCTGGTTTTATTTATTTTGGTTTTATTAGTAAGAACAAAAAATGTTTGTTAAGTTAGTGGCTCTTTTTATTTCCTTTAATGATGGAATAGCTTATTTTCTTTGGCAGGCCAATAATTTGGTGCCTGGGGAACAGAGGAGAAATATTCCATCTGAAAATGGAAACTGAAGGGATTCTACAGGGTTTGTAAAGCCAGCTGAAAGGAAAACTGATACCTCCTGCTGTGGCTTTCTGTAAATCCGCTCTGGTATCCACATGTGGCAGTCTTGAGAAGCTGTCTGTGCCTCCCACAGAGCAAGGGTGGTGCAGTTGCTGTCCTTGCTGGAACAGGTGTGAGTCACAGCACTCCACCCTTGGCTCGGGGGACTGCTGAGTCTGGGAGCTGGAGCAGAACAGTCCTGAATGAAGATGTTCTGGGACCACAGCGATGCTGGGGCCTCAGCAGTTACACTTTCCTCTAAAACAGGATTTTAGTTTTGATTTGTCTCTTTGAAACCTGCAGGTAGTATTGAGGAGAGGCTTTACTTGTGCTGCCACAAAATTTGGACTGTCTTTCTGGAACCAGAGCTTGCATTAATTGAATAACAGATTAATGTTTCCCCAATGCTGACACAGTGACTCTCTTTTTCACATATCAATTTTAGATTGTAAAAATAAACTAACGTGTAGCTTCATGTACCTCTACTCTGTGACATTCCTTACAGTCCCTAAACACAAAAATATTTTGGAAATAATCAGAAGAAACCAGTGCTTCATGAAGGGTATTTGACTATCCTCTTTAAATTGTATTATATTTATTTGAATGTGAGCAGTGCCCTCAGAATGTAGGACAGAAAGTATAAGGAGACACCATGTTTAAATCTGAATAAGGTGTTGCAAGAGTTTGAGGAGGAGTGTTGGTAGGCTGTATAAGCTGGTTAATATTCTCCCTTCTGAGAATATTTGTCTCTATTTTTTGATGTGTGTTGGGGGTTTTTTGCTTTTGCAGTGTCAGAGTTTAGAAGTGTAATGGCTTTTGCTCATGCAGTTTAGTAATGCCAGCTCTAGAATCATGGAGTTGCTTGGGTAGGAAGGGACTTGTAAGACCATCAAGTTCCAACCCCTGCCATGGGCAGGGACACCTTCCACAAGACCAGGTGGCTCAGGGCTCTATCTAGCTTGGCTAGGGACACTTTCAGGAATGGGGCAGCCACAGCTTTCCTGGGAAAGGAGAGAGCTCAAATCACATGTCAATGCATGTCTCTTCCCAGGTGTGTCTGATATGCTGATCCCAGTGGCAGTAATCTTACAGGAATCTTTTTAGAAGTTTACAGGATTTTTCTAGGTTTGCTAGCCATTTCTTGGGTCCATGTGTGTGGCCTCATGAATTTTTAGCTGCAGCTCTTGCTCTGCATTCTTCCAGCATTCCTTGAGGAAAATGAGTTCACCATGCTTGGGGGAACAAGCCAGCATTTATCTACAATTGTCTCATCTCCCTACTGCTGATGCTCCAGACAGCCTAGCTGGTTTGGAATCCCTCCTCCAAAAAGAGGTATTAAGGTGAAAAAAGTGAGTTCCAGTACTCAAATACTCAGGTCCAAGTAGATGAGAGAGATCTGTTGCCAAAGATCTCTGTCCTTTGACAAGGTGCATGCAATTTTATCTCAAAGTCTACAGCCTAGAAGATGGGAAAACCAGTCAAATGGATCTTCCCAGTTAGAGTTATATTGTAAATACTTGGACATAAAGAACGCACCCAGTTACTCTGAAGGACAAAAAGGATTTAGAAATTATACAGCACTAAAATGTAGTAATGTCTTCATTTAAGGTGAAAATTTCTTACTGCAGAAGTTTTCATATAGCCTTAGATTCATTCAAACTTGACTCTTCTTTTTTCTTAAGAATTTCTTTGGCTGTCAAAGTCAGCTGTAACTTCAGTGTGTGACTGACAGTTTTTCTTAGATGTCACATTGGGGTTCAAGAAAAGGAAAAGAGAGATGTCTAATTGCTTTTAGTTCTAAACCAGTGGCTGTTTGGGTACATCTCTAACTCTAAAAATAGCAAGCAACTATTACAATACCAGATAGAAATATACTCTGTTCAATGTTGGTGCCTGCTAAGAATTACTTTAAATAGTTGTCAAGAAGCTTATAACCCATTAGTGTAAAATAATTTGTTCAGACTTACAATTTTTATTCTGAGATACATTTAGAAAGTGTTGGAAGGTAATGGAGAAGAGGGGTAGTGTGAGAAACAACTGCTCACTTGGAAAATTTAAAAAGGTTTATTAAACCTTGACAAAAATACAACAAAGGACTACATAAGGAAAAATTAGCAGTGCTTGGAACTGCCCTCATGGATACCATGTGGCTGGTTCATCTTCAAGGTGGAGGCTGAGTCTTTTATATCCCTGGGGGTTGCATCAGCCAACCCTGGCCTTTCCCAAAGTCTGTCAGTCAGCTCTTTGCCATTTATCAGTGGAAACTGCTTTCTTGTAACTTGATTGGAAATCAAGTGTTACCATGCCGCACTCCCTAAGCAACGAACTTTTCCATTCCCAGCTGCTCCATACAAGGGACACATGTGCAGCCTTCTTTTTACTAATCCTAGACAACCCTGGCTGTCTGATGGTCACAATACAGGGGAGGAAGGGAACTATGGGGAAAACAGAGGACATCTAAACTACAGTAACATAACTATGCATCACTAAAGCTTTTCTTAATACTCAAACAAGTCATTTCTTAATTGTGAGAGCCAGTCATCTCATTACCCACCTATAACAATAGCAAAGAGACTACAGCTTCACAAGAAATAATACACAGCACTTACAGTCACATTTACACAGTGACCTGGAGGTATAATTCTGGCTTCTAAATATGTGCTAGGTGGAACCATTTGAAAGGGCAATGTGGGTGTGATAATGTTGGCTTCAGAGCACAGTGCCCAGCTCCACCTGCCTCAGTGATTAATTTCTGTGCTGTCTCAAGTGTGTCACAATTTGTTCACAATGAACTAGTTCAGAGGAACTAAATGAACTAGTTCAGAGGGACTAGTCAATCTTTGTGCTCATACATCTGTAGTATTTTCGATCTGAGGGTCTTAAAAGGTTTTATAAATAGGTTTTTTAAGTTAAATGATTGTTGAAAAATTGCTGGCACCTGTAGTACAAACTACAGGCTGCACCTATGAAGAAAACATGCACCTTGCTAGTGTTCTGTGGTGTGAAAGGATGCTGAAAAATGTGCAATTTTGCTCACTGTTGGAACAAGTGTTTCTGAGTGTCTGTGCAGCACTCAGGTCCTTGGTTGCACCTGGTCCTGAAGAAAGCAATTGGTGCCGAAGTAACTGAAAACCACAGATTGTTTTCTCTAATCCTCCCATCCTCTGTGTTTAGAATGGCTTGATCTGGTCTTAATTGCCTCCAACTTACCATGACATTCCAGCAAGTGGGACCATCAGGGCCCATAACAGAGCAAATGCCTGCTTTTTACAACCAAGCTGCTGCTGATGGCAGCAATAAGGAAGTTGTAATGCCTCCACCTTCTGAGTGGTGTGGCTGGAGTCCAGTGGCTGGTCCTTGTCAGCTGTCGAGCACCTTGCATTTCTAGTGCCTCTGGAAGACTCTTTTCTCTGTTTTGGAGAAAAGAAAGTCTCAAACAGCATCTTTTGTTACTGCCAGCATCAGTTTTAATGGCAGAATTTATATTTGTGACGTATCACTGCCCTTGAATTCCCCCTTATTCTTGCCCTCAGTCTGTTTTCATTCTGGTGTTCTCTGGTGGTGGAGCACTGATTGACCTTGCTGCCACGTTATCAGAAATGGATTTCTGATCTTTCTGGTCAGCTTTTAAAAGCATTAGTTCATTTAGAAACTGACTTCTGGCTTGAGTCATCAGAAAGGTGAGAGTCCTACTGCATGATGTACTTTTCACTGTCCCAAGATACTGAGGGGCACTTAAACTGAAAAACTCAGTACTGTTGCTAGCTAGATGAGGCTGTGTTGTATTTTAAACAGAAAAATCTGTGTAAGAAGACCCCAAAGAAGAGTGGTGAGAAATTATTATTATTATGTGTGCTGTTGCTTTAGGGCCAGAAGTTTTTATCCATTTGAGAGGTAATTCGGGTTTTAAAAATATAAGACTAATTGTTTCATAAATGAAAAAAAAATCAATTACCTTCAGAGGAAAAATTACAACTGTTTGAGTGCTTGGTAATTGTTTTGTCTAAAGCTAATTACTAGTGGCTTTTTTTGTGGCTAATAGCAAACTGGTTCATGGAACATTAAATGATGCTTATGTGTCTTCATTACACTGTTTTAACTCCTGCTATTCATGACTAGGTTCTATCACTCTCTTAAACAAGTATTTCGTGGTACTTCCAAGACCTTTCTTTGGTGTAAATCTCAGTGTTTACCAGCTGACCTGCAATTTGTTTAGTAATAGTAGCCACTAAGTGCTTCTGCTAAAGTCATACTTTCTTTGCAGTGAAGCAAATGTAAGGGTTAGAAGAACATGGTAGAAATTGCATCTCACTACCTTGGGAAACCCTGCTTGGCAAGCAAGCTAGAAGTCCTTTTTGGGGTTTTATTGAGTTACATAAGTTCTCACCTCTGCAGCTCTGAGAGCAGACTTTACTTCTGTCATTGATGCCTGCATGTATGGGCGATCTTGTCTGCTGTTTTGCCTCACAAATCGAGACACACCTCCAGGCTGAATCCTGCAAGAAACACTCATCACCATGTGGCACACACACAACAGATCTAACATTATAGATATCCCTCCCAGATGCAGATCCCCAGATAGGTCTTTGCTGTTTCTCATTGTTTCCAAAGCCAGACGGTTCCATTCTCACATTTTTCTGCTGAATCTGCAGCAAAATAAATCTCTGCATGTGATTTAGTGTGCAACAAAATGATGGCTGTTTCTTTTCTATCAGAGGGGGCCCTGCACCTGGATAAACTGGTGTTTTTCCAATGTTTAAAATAGATACTTTAATGTAAAAACAGTTGCTATGAAAGTTAAAAAAATAATAAATCTGAGTCAAATCAGCAGATGGATCAAAAGAAAAAATGTTTACAAATGCTCTCAAGCAAAGCTATTATTCATTTACTTATCTTCTTTCCCAGTGCTTTGAACTCTTTGTGTGGAGATGGGAGAGCAAAGCCCTAATTTTTTAAGCTCATTAGCTTTAGCTAAAGTATTTTGTGTCCTTAATTATTTTAGTTGAACTAGCTTGACAAATAAACTAAAACCTAGGTAATTGAGGCTTTTCTTTTTCCACTAACTCCAGCAGTTCAGTGCAGTGCTCACTTATCTGTTCCTCTCTCTTTTGGGAAGAAAAAATAAAAAAACAGCCTGTCTCCAAAAGCATTTTGATTCACATAAGCAGGTACACGCATGTATGTGATTACTTTGCACATGAGGTGGTGACATCCTTGGACTGAGAAAGAGACCAAAACCAGTTACTTCTAATCCACTTTGGGATCAAGGCCACTTGTGCTGATTTGTGTAAATTATCAGCTGGGGAGTTACTTCAGAGCAGTTCTATGTCCTTGCACACATCCTTGGTAGCACTCAGTTCCACCCATTGCTTTTTTCTCCAGTGGCCAGGAGAAATAATGAAGTCAGGAATAAAGAAATGGAAACCAGGCACCAACTGCTGCAAGCAGGTGTTGCAAGCATGGCACAGTGGCTTTGCAGTGAAGAGTTTAAAGTCATCTCTACTGACTGGACAAAACACTTGTGTGAATTGGATCTTGTGGCTCAGCTTTTGGGTCTGAAATGAGTGCCACAAAGATGCACTTTTCCTCAGAGAATTTAATTTCTCCCTTTGCTCTCTCTGCCAGGGAGGAGGATGAGTACTCGGAGCTGCGGTCGGAGCTGAGCCAAAGCCAGCAGGAGGTTAATGAAGACTCACGCAGCATGGACCAGAACTCTGTCTCCGTGCCAGAGAACCAGTCCACCATGGTCACTGCAGATGTGGGTGAGTTGTGTTCTTAGCAGAAGTGATGACTTCCCTCAGCAGAAAGGTATCATAGCTTTTGAAATGCAAATCCAAGCATTTGATGAGGAAATGAATTAATGTAGGATGTGTTAATCACAATTGATGCTGAGCCTCTACATGGCTGTGAACTTAGATGCGAAGTAATCTTTGTGCCTTGATTGTAGAATCTTAGAATCATTACGTTTGGAAAAAATCTGTGATGTCATTGAGTCCAACCATCAACCCAACACCACCACCATGTTCGCCATTAAATTTATTGTCCTCAAGTACCATACCCACATAGTTTTTGAACACTTTCAGGCATGGTGACTCCATGCCCCCCCTAGGCAGTCTGTTCCAATGCCTCACAACCCTGTCCATGAACATGTTTTTCCTGATATCCAATCTAAACCTCCCCTGGTGCAGCTTGAGGCTGTTTGCTCTTGTCAGGTCACTTGTTAGCTGGGAAAAGAGTCTGACCCTCACCTGACTGCAGCCTCCTCTCAGTTGCAGAGAGCAGTAAGGTCCCCCCGAGCCTCTATTTCCCCAGAAGCAGACCTTCTAGCAGAATTCTGTTGTAATCCTCACTATGACAGATTTCCAGAATTCTCCTCAGTATTCTGTTCCTGTTTTCTATACTATATTGTTTACGAGTGCAAGACCGGCAACAGCACATTTGTATTTTCACATCTACAATTTCTACAAGCATTGATAATAATGTGACTGGGAAGTCTCTGACCTAGGAATTCAAAATATTTAAGAGAGATTTTTAAAATTATAAAAAAGTTAGTGTTTTACTTTCAAAAGCTAGTGCTTACTGTTAAGTTTCTATTTGAACAGATTCTGAGGGTTTTTTCATCCTTAAATTTCTTCTTCCCAAGGTAAAAAAAAAAAAAAAAGAAACTTAATCACTTTCCAGGGTTTATTTTGTCTTCATGAAGTGAAGCTGAACCAGGCTTTGTGGATATAAATGGCAAGTTGTGTAAGTTTGTTCTAACAATGAAAAACATGGCAGTAGAATGACATACGATGTAGAGACCTAGAATTTAAGGGGGATGATATTTCTGTCTCAAAAACCAACAGATCCTGGTCTGGAGCCAGCCAAGGATTGTTGGTAATAACACTCTGGGAAGGAACAGTATGTGGCTGGAGAAGAGAGCCGTGTGGAGGTACAGGCACCAGTCTTTAGAGACAAATGTCCTTCTTCAGCTCCAGGACATGAGCACAACACAGCACACAGCAAGTGCAGGGATGAAGCTGAGAAGGGGGCATGTGCTGTAGAGGGGAATCCAGGTCACCTAAGACCCCAGAAGCCCTCCCAGACATTTCTAGAATGGTTTGAAAGAACAGATTGCCCATCATAACTAATTTGCATAGAAAGGGAGAACCTTATCTCCAGAGTGGGGAAAACTTACCTATAAACAGGTCCACAAAGCCCAGGGTGCTTGCTTTACATGTGCAACCCAGCATCCTGAACAGCTGAATCATGCCAGAGCCAAGACTGGTGATCTTCTCTTTCTTCTTCTCTTTCTTCTTCTCTTTCTTCTTCTCTTTCTTCTTCTCTTTCTTCTTCTCTTTCTTCTTCTCTTTCTTCTTCTCTTTCTTCTTCTCTTTCTTCTTCTCTTTCTTCTTCTCTTTCTTCTTCTCTTTCTTCTTCTCCCTTCTTCTCCCTTCTTCTCCCTTCTTCTCCCTTCTTCTCCCTTCTTCTCCCTTCTTCTCCCTTCTTCTCCCTTCTTCTCCCTTCTTCTCCCTTCTTCTCCCTTCTTCTCCCTTCTTCTCCCTGCTTCTCTCTCCTTCTCTTTCCATCTCCTCTTTCTCAAGCTTCCCTTTCCCACTTCATCCAAAATCCACTGCCATGTGCTTATATAATAGGTCAGGGCCTAACCTGACCCAGTTTCCATGCCAGGTGTGTATTTGTGGGCTTTCGTGGACCCTTTGACTTTCATCATTCCTTTGACCACAAGCATCTGCAAATCTTGGGTGCTCCCTTTCCCTGAAGAGTAGGCTCACAGATAACAATGGACAAAGTAAGAACATTATATCTAGGGATTCCAGCATTTCTTCCATATTTTCCTTCTATCCATAGACTCTGTCTTTTTGGATGTTGTTTCCATATTCCTGTGAAAGTAAATTGCACACACATAGATACAGGAATATGTATGATTTTAAATCCTTCTAGATGTAGGTACATACGGATAAATAATCATGCTCTAATAACCTATGTGCATGACTTGCTTACTGCCCTGATAGAGCAACTGCCCTAATCAGTGACTTAGTAAAACCAGTAATACCTCATGACACTCTGATGCTACAGGCAATAAAACACCTAGAGGTAGAACTGTGAATGCTCTCCAGTATGTCTTGCAGAGCTTGTGATTGGGCTGTGCTGGTTTTCTGTCAGAAAGGGGGTTCTCACACTGTAAAATACTTTTATGGGGGAGGTGTAACCATCAGAACAAATCCCAGCAGACCAGGTCTTGTGACAGTTGTTTAAATGTACAAGATGTTTATTACAGAAGATGTTATGGAAAAAAGCAAATTCAAGCAAACAAAACACAAGGTTTTTCCAGGTGAGCATCCTGCTTGCTATATCCTGCTTGTGAGGGAGTGATGGAATTATGAAGGGCTTTTTTGGTATTACTGTAACACATGGGTGATTGCTAATTAGGAAATAGTGAAATGACTTCCCAGAAAAAACTTCTATATGTTGCCCATTCAAATTTTTCATGCAGTGCTATAACGTCATTCTAAACTCTTCTTTTTGGTCAGCAGTAGGTTTGTATTTATGTCTGTTAGGCTGTGGAGTTAGGTTAATGATAACAAATTTGCAGGTTTTTACTTTCTGTTCCTCCTATTCCTACATCCAGCAGCTTTCAATCTTCCCTTGGACTGGGAGGTTTCAAGGCAGTCTGCAGTAATCTGTGACTCATGTCTGTTAAAATTCAGACCCAGTTCAATGCCACACTGCTTTAGTGCCCTGCAAGATCCACAGCTATGAGACTACCACAAAGTTCTAACCATGGTGAAGCGCTTGCAGCAGCAGTACAGGAATCACAACCTCCACCAAGAATGCCTGCTGCTGTTTTTAGCAGGATGGAGGAACTGCGGGTGTGCTGCTGCCTCGTAGTGCCCCCCTTTTTGTGCTGTGCTGTGGGTAGCTACTGCAGACTCTGATCTAGCCAGCCAGAAATACTGATTGGCACATCCAGGAGACGGCACAAGCGTGAATTCTGCCACAGGTCTGCCTTAGGATCTGCCACTGTCCATCACCAGAAGTGAACCTAAGAGAAACAGAAATAATTTATGGAGTGAGCTAGCAAGGTACAAAGACCCACTTGTTTTCACATAAGTGGAGGATGCTACGGGCAGTGGGCACTAGAAGAGGTTTGCCTGAAGACAGGAAAGGAAGTAATTCTCTGTGATACTTTATAATTAAAATAGATTTGTTGTATAAGGTGGTAATATGGTTGTAGTATGAAACATAAGCTGTGGTGTTATGATCTGTGAATATTCAGCTGTTTTATTTGAAGGCATAGCTGTTAAAATAAAACACAGGCTCTAAGGTGGTTGGTAGGGATCATTTCTGTAAACACCAGGATTCTTTAAAATCAGGCAATACCTAAGTACAACCACAAAAATGCCTCTGAAAAACATCAAGTCATAACATCCCTGAATGTACCAGACAGAAGAATCTTGTATTTACAGAGACGAATGTATGACTTCAATAAAATCAGGATAATAGACCTTGAATGGCCAAAAGAGCAACAGAAAAAAAAATGTCACAGAATGTAAGCATGTAATATCTTGAAATGTTCTTCAGAAAAGAGGGAGTTTCAAAGAAAGAATGAACACTTCAGATAATCCATGGGTTGAAGCAGTCAGGTGTTGTTTGTCAGATGAGAGGTAGCTCATGATTTCAGTTGATGTGATTATGGTATTTAAGCCTATCGGTTGTCGAGGAAAAAGTGGCAGAGTGCAAGGACATTCTCTGAACAGTATCAGTCCTGGCTGTTCTGCAGCAGACACTTCCTGGTTAAGAATTTTTTTTTCACTAATTGTTGTGATGTTTGTTTTGTTTTGTCTTGCTTTCTTTTAGATAACTGTAGCGACTTGAATTCAGAACTGCAGAGAGTGCTGACAGGTCTGGAAAATGTTGTCTGTGGGAGGAAGAAAAGCAGCTGCAGTTTATCAGTGGCAGAAGTGGACAGGCACATTGAACAACTCACTACTGCCAGCGAACATTGTGATTTAGCTATTAAGGTAATGGTAACATTAGGCTCTAAAATGCAGCGTGCTCATTGCCTGAGACACTTGATCACTTCTGTAATAATCATAATCACACTTTGCTTCCAGAGATGTTAAAAGTACTTCACAGGAGTCACCTGGAGTTCACAGTGTGTGTTTGTAAGTTCCTGCATACCTGTTCTACACCTTCCAAGGTCCAGGAGGAGCTACTTTGGACCTCAAATCAGAAATGTATTTGTCCTATGCCCATTTCAAAGATAAGAGAAATGAGGATACTCAACAGTTAATTTACTTTCTTAAGCAATTTTGCTTATTCAGCAAACAAGCTGTTGCCTGTCCAAGGTCCTACAGGTAATCATTGACCAGTGACTGAAAATACACTGTGTATGTTTGTGGTTGGCTAAGTTGTGATTGGCTGCCTTAAAATATAAAGCTGTGCTGATTCCAGCCAGTACTGGGCTAATTTTTGCAGTAGCCAGGAGGGGGCATGGCCATGTTATCCTATATCCCTCGTTTTCCAGGAAAGGGGGGAAGGGGTCTCTTCCTGGTCATGTATTCTTGGGGGTGAGAACTCATGTGCAAACTGCCCATTTCTTGTACAGTCCCTTATTAGTATATTTGCTGTTACTGTTCATTTTCTTACCTCATTGCTGTTTCCAGTAAATAGTTCTTAACTCAGCCCCTGATCTTTGCCTTTTGTGCCTCTGATGTCCTTTTCTATCCCTCCACTGGAGTCTGGGAAGTGAGTGAACAGGGGTGTAGTTTGGAGTTGTTTCAGTGGGAACACTAAATTGGGGAACACCATTCCCCAGAGCAGAGCAAAAGGTAATTTAACACTGAGCATTGGTTGCGCATTAGTTCAAATGAGATAAATCAGTCTCAGGAACAAATAATTTAAGTGATAGCTATATGTTGTGGATGTAACTGAACAAGGACATGGATGTTTGCTGGCACATGTAACAAAAGGCACTGCAGTTCAGAACCTGAAAGCAAGAGAGCAAGACAGAAAATCTTCCTGTACACAGGGGAAGACATGAACAAGCTTTTTGTGTCAGGTGGAAAGGTGTCAGTGACTCATTTATACAAGAAAAATTTTACTGACAGTTTGGTCTTGCAGTGAAGAGGTCTGTGACCATTCTAGATGGCTTTCACAGCCCTTTGTAGTACTGCTGGAAAAAGTTCCTTCTCTCCCTGGTGGTGCCTGAGGAATATAACAAAATATAAAGCAATTAATGTTGAGTAATAATTTGAAGAATGTGTGTATGTTTGACTTCTGGTCTCTTGGGATCAGTATTAAAGAAGTTTATTTGAGTGTATCAGAGGATTAGGATCAGTACTTTGAATGTTGCCAAGTACTTTTTGGAGTTTTAGGATGAACTGTTTTCAGAGGTCACTGTTCACCAAAAGAGAGACTGTGGATTCTGGGAAATAGGTAGAGATCAGCCTGTGTGAGGCCCACAGAGGTATCTGAAGTGAGATGTGTTTAACAGAGCAAAACCCACACATAAAGCCCCTTTCAACCATTGCACCCTTGACTGCAGGTCATTTCTGCTTCCCTGTTTCCTCAGAGAAAAAAATTGAGATAATTTTAAAGTTGGTGGAATTGCGAATGGAAACCTGAGTGTGCTGACTACCTTTTGCCTTGGCTATTGGCTTTTTTCTTCACCAACAGACTAATGCATTTAAATGTTATAAATCCTTTAGCTTTAGTGGTTAAATTTCACTGGGTTCCTTTTATTGCTGTTGCTGCTGAATTACTTTTTGCTTCTTTTATACAAACTATGTCACCCTAGCTGTCTCAATTGTTTCTGCCCTACAGAAACTGAAAAGACCTTGAAATTAAATTTATCAGATTGTCTTACTCACTGAAGAGTTATAAAAGCATGCTTTAAGAAAAGGATTTAAGAAAATTTCCACAGAATAGTCTGGTTAATGCTTTGTTTATTTTGGAGATCACATCAGTAATAGATACCTAACCACTAAAATTTTGCTGATTGAAAAAGCTGTAATTATTTCCAAGCATGAAACATTTAGAATGTGAGAACAGCTGTACTGGGTTGGACCAAAAGTCTATATGGACTACCTAGTGGCAGATGCTAATGGAAAGACAGCATCAAAAATTACATGAATAGTATGTTGTTCTCCTTCCTTCAGAGACGCTTCCAGCAAAGTGGGTCTGTAGGAACTTGAACCAAAGATGATGTCTTTGTGTTTAATTGTAATGGGTGAAATTTTCCTCTTTGTTTCTATCTACTGTGTTTTTGGACCTGTCTAAATTCTTGGCCTCCATAAATTCTGTTAGGAATAAATTCTGCCATTGAGTTACACCATGGGAAGAAGTACTGCTTTAGTGTCTTTTAAACCTGATACTTGCTGATTTAATCTGATATCTCATCTGTAACACAACACTTCTTGTAAAGAAAATAAGGCAGAGAGTGCTGATGGCAATGGCAGCAACAAGACTGGAATTACCATGATATGACATTCTGCTGCCCTGTGCTCAGAACATGACATTGTAATTCAATCCTATACTCCGTGAAATTATACCTGAATTGTCTGCTGTGCAGCAACACACCAGATAAAACTGCTCTGTAATGCTGCTTTGAAGAAAACTAATCAGCGTTATTTTACATAGCTATATCTGTGTAGAGTGTTTATGTTTTATTTTCCGTGGAGGATGGTTGGTAGCACATTGGACACCAGAGAGAAACAGTGGTCTAGGAAAGGGAGGGGTTGGGAAAATAGCAACACTGGAGCATGGAGAATGGGGAGGAAGGAGTCAACAGCAGAACTACGTGTTAGAGAGGTGAGAAAACAGCAGGGGAACTTCGAGGGTGGTGTGGGGGAAGAAGGGAGAGGACAAATCAGCAACAAAGAGGCACTGTTTAAATAAAGCTGGCATCATCAGAAGAGGATGCTCCTGCCATTACAGAGCTTCTCTTTACATTGTGAGATTAACCATCCTGTGCTTATTCAGATCTTGAACTCATCCTCATGCTGTGTTGAAATAATTTACCTGGTTATAATTTGAGACCTATGGGTCCAAGTGAAGCTAACTTGCGGCTTCCTTCACCTCACAGGGATGTTGCAAGCCTTTGCTTTTTCAGAAAAGTAATTTCAATTTCCTGCCAAATCTGTAAGCAGAATTACAGTGTAGATACTCTGATAGTCTGTCAATAAAGTTCATAATTGTGGCTCTGAAATGTATTGCACTTTTATATAGGAGAGACATGAGATACAATTCAAAAGGATAAACTGAACAAATAATAAAATTTAATTGATACCTCAAAGTCAGACAATGCTGAAAACACTGGTAAGATTTATTGCAGGGAAAAAAAAGTGTCTCCAGCTAGGCTTATTATTTTCAGCTGTAGTCTAGTTGGTTCTTTTGGTCCCTCCCAGTTTAAAGAAATAAACAAAGCAGTAAATATTCAGTAATATATAGAATCATAGATTCCTAGGATATGCTGAATTGGAAGGGACAGATCAGGATATAAATGTTCATTTGAATAAAACAACTAAATAGATTATTGTTAACGTTGGTGCATCAGTTATCTCCCATATTAGATGTAAAAGCATAGGCTATAACTATAACTTGTTTTTGGATTAGCCAATTAAATGAAACTTTCTGCATTACCAGTGATGTCATATATTCTTTTATTTTCCATGTTTCTTCCCATCATTTCAATGCACACTGCTTTCAGGGAGATTAAAAGCTTATGGACAAAATTTGGAGTGGTTTTGCTTATTGCAGATATCTTCCATAGTTAGACATGGAGCACAGGCACAGCATACACTGTTACGCTGTGTTTCAGCATGTTAGTGGCCAGCCCAACAGTCAGTTCAGGCATGGCAGTATTCCCTTGCTGGTGGTGGGTGCTCGTAGTTCAGTTTTCCCCACTGGAAGTTCGTGAATGTCCCTTGAATTGAGCAGTGTCTACGCAGCTCTGAGCACAGAGGTGGGACAGGAAGTGCTGGATACCATTGTGTCCCAGAGAAACCCAGCTTTTTTTAGATACTAGAAAGGCTGTAATATCCCCTGTAAGACAAGTCAAGACCAGATTTCTTCCTTTTATTTTGCTGTCACCTCAAGGAAAGAGCATACTCAGGGACATGGGAAAAAAGAACCCTCCTTTAATCCTCTCCCACTCTTTTTATTGCCCTTTTGTGGCATTAGTCTAGCAATAAATAAGGCCCCATGCCATGCACATTCACTGTCTGCTCACTTCTGCCTGTTACTCAGCAGGGAAACAACAAGTACAGTGCTCACCCATGACAAGGAGTTATTGATTTGTTCTAAAGTAATCTGAGATTAAATTACCAGGATTGCTGTCATTCATGGGTGACATGTTTTATTTGCATGTATTTGTCTGCTTTGGTGTTTCTCAGTATGAAATGTTTTAATGAAATGGTCAAACTGTCAAAGAAAATAAGTAATAATTTGGTTTGATATTACTTAGCAAACAAAAGAAGCAAACTAATGGTGTTGAGAGGCTGGGGGTATATGTATGAGTGTGTAGAGTTGCCTGTTAACACACATTTCTGTTCAATCTGCCCATTAATCCTGCTCAGTTGTCTTTGTCCCTTTCTGTTTGTTAATGACTGTGTTTTTGCAGACTGTGGAGGAGATTGAGGGAGTGCTGGGACGCGACCTTTATCCAAACCTTTCTGAGGAGAGGTCTCGGTGGGAGAAGGAGCTGGCTGGCCTGCGGGAAGAGAATGAGAGCCTCACAGCCATGTTGTGCAGCAAAGAGGAGGAGCTCAACAGGACCAAGGCCACAATGAACGCTGTCCGTGAGGAGAGGGACAGGCTGCGTAGAAGGGTAAGGCTGCTGTACAGATAATGCCTTCTTCTTCCTCCAACCTGTTTGGTTTTGTCACCAGAACAGGCCTATCTCAGGCCTAATCTCACTTCCTGGGCTGGTTGTAGGGCTTTTTGCTTTCAAAGCTGGGCTGTACAAATGACAAAACTAGGACAGAACTGAACATAATTGAAAAAAAGTGTGTGAAAAACAGCCAGCGTGCACAACAGCCTGATTTCAGAAATCAGAAAAACTGATATTCATCTTTAAAGGAAGCATACGTAACTTTGGATATAGAGAAAGCAGATGTTCATCTAGTGAATTTTCCTGTGAGACAATTTTTTCCTGTAAACAACAAATATTTCTTTGTTTTTGATGGGAATTCAATTTGTGATTAGGAGAAAGAAAAAGAGCAGGACTCCTGTCAGTGGGCAGTAATTCTCATACTGAACAATGAGTAGTTCCAGCCATGTCCTGTTTCCCTGTCTACATTTTATGATACTTTAAGGTCATATAAAGGCTTTGTGCTTTGTGTGGAGTCCAAAGTAAGAAAAAAAAAGTGTGGGGGGGAAAGTTTCTTCACAAAACAATGAAAGATCCAAGAGAACCTGACCTCAATCTCAGTTACTTTTAAAATTTGTTAACTTTGTTCCTGGTAAATTTGCAGAGTTTTGTTTAGATTGGAAGTTTTTTTATTTTTAAAACAGGCAGTTTCAAGTTTGTGTTCAGTCTAAATGGCAATCCAGACCACCATATCACGGTAAACTATTGCAAGTCTTACTCTTTACCTTTTGGCACCAGATTAGCTTTTTTTTCTGTTCTAAACTAACATTGCAGTGACTGTGCCATTATAGCATGAGCTTACATTGTGTGAGATTTGCAATCTTCAGGTATGAAGACTCAAATTACCTTTTCAAAACTCCCTGTCCTCTCTTAACACTAAAAAGGCATGTGTGAAGAGGTAAGAATAGTAATCTCATATCATATAAAGCAAGATCACTTCAATTTTTCCTTTGTAAATTTTTGTCTTATTATAATACCATAGGTTGTTTTCAGTCCTGAAATTTTTTAACTGATAATGACAATTATTTTTAGTGGAGGCAATACTACCCTATTGAGCTACAGAAGTAGCAGTTATGGACTGGCTGGGTTGTTGCCAAACTGAGGGGGTGGGCATCAACAGCAGCAGGCAAAGAGTTGAAGTATGTGCTTGAGATATTTGCTTACACAAATGCAATTATTGACACTCCAGGTGACACAGATCAATACTGAGATATCAAACAAGAGAAAGCTAGGTGGCCTTGAGTATACAAAAAGATTCCTATTTTGAAAAGTATGGCATGCAAGTTAAAGGGCTTAAAAGAATGGTAACAAGAATTTATGCCGACATCCAGGAGCTCCTCAGTTGAGAAACAGAAAACGGGAAGGAATCGGTGTTGTTCCCTCAGGGATCAGCATGGCTGAGCCATAATAGCAAATTGAGTCCTATGAGGTACCAGAGAAGTTATTTTCAGTAGGGCTTGGAAAAACTATAAAAAGTGGTGACATCTGATCTGGAATGTTATACGTCATTTTTATCTCTTAAAAGTGCAGTTTAAATTGGCAAAAAATGATGTAGACAATGGTCAGAGAAATGGTCGTTGTCTGTAGAGTAGGGACTTGTCCTGTTCAGCATGGCAAAACAAATTCTTAATTTGTTTTCTCTTTACAAATGCTAGAGAAAGAAAATAAAAATGGGAGCAATGGCTCTCTGAACTCAGGGACAAAACTGGAGCAAGAACAGAATAACACGAACTGGCTGTATGAGGCCAGAAGTTGGACTGTGAAGTGTCCAAGACACAGGAAGATTGTGGTTCTGAAGAAACAGTAAGGAGTACTTTCTAAATAGAACTTTAAAATATTAAAGTTATGTTTGTATCATGAAATGCATGACTATGCAAGGATACCTGTTAAAACCAGGATCATTACATTAGGATTGTATCCAAAGGAAAGCAGAAAAAGCCAAGTTAACACAGCTGCATTAATTCTAGAGCCAGCCTTAGCATCTTTCCACAATTCTGCTATGTTTTGTCCGGCTGCCAGCAGTTTCAGTACTCTATTATGAAGGTATCTCTGATGGAAACAGAATTAAGGTCATCAGCTTGTTTCAGTTGTTTGTAACTACAGAGGACTTTACTGAAATCTGGTAATTAATATTATCCTTATCATGCAGAACAACTGATTTATTACCTCCACCAGAGAACTTAGTTTGTGACATATGACCCTGTCTGCACACTATGTAATTGTTGCACTGGAGACCATATTTGCATTTTTAATGTAGCTTCATGTCCATAGTGGCAACAAAATAAATGTTTTCTTTGACCTATGAAATATTTTCTATGTGCCACCTGAACTCAAAAGTCACTTCAGATTATTTCCCTGGAGAGTGGGAAAGGAGATCCAACTAAAATTTAGTTATTGTCCTTCTCAAATTAAATTCGGTGAAGTGAACAAGCTTGAAGTTGACCAGATCAATAGGTCTGTTCCTTCAGACCAATGCGTGCAATCAAGCAGAGTGCTTTCAATACATTTTTCTCAGGCTTGTTGGAGATTTAATTTAATTAGTTATTTACTGCGTTCAGTTAACAGATTGAGCTGCTCTCTGGAACAGTAGCTAAGAACCAACATAGATTCAGAGTTTGTCTCTCACAGGTCATTAGTGAGTGAGGTAATTGCTTACTTCTGTAGGTTGTTTGCAGTGTAACAGCTAATTTCATAATGCAGAGGTTTATTTTACCTCTGCATTATTTTGCTGCATTAAAAATAAAATCTATTTAGATCCAGGCTGGTCAGTGCCCTAGAAACTGCTTACACATAGCTGACCATAATCCTGAATCCAGTAATACAGATAAGATGATGGGGAACTTCTGTACCAGTCTGTGGGATGATTATTATTACATGAGAATAAGGCTGTAATCAGGTCAGCACTATTTACAACTGCTACACAGAGTAACAGGCTTAAGTAGTAGAAGAAAAAGTAATATTTCTGCTCTTACACAAAAGCCCTTGTGTTCAGCAGGGAATTCAGACGAGCAGCAGTGAAACAGCATATAAACTCCATCATGACGGTAAAGTAAAAATTGTGGGTTTTAATTACTGCCCATAAAAGTTGTCAGATGAGTGGTACCTCAGCACAGTCTCAAGGAGTTGTTTGGCATAAAAGACAGTGGGTGTGGGCAGCATTCAGGCTTCCCTGAGGGTGTTCTGAAGAACTACGTCTGAAATAAAAAGGCAGTTCCAGCTCTGGAAGTCTGTTAAGTCTGTTCTGCATGAGCCATATATCAGCTTGTTCAGTTTATCCCATGCTTCTGGCTGTGAAGGTTTTTTCTGTACCTTCTCCAAACTCAGCTGAAATCACCAAACCAACCAGAATAAAAACACTTCATTAGCTGTCTTCAACTAAGACCCCAATGAAAACATAGTCTGTGGAGTAGTAGAAAATTAGCATTTTATGTGTGATGCCATCAGCTGCCCACATTCTCCACTCCAGAGAACTTTGATTTGAGCAGAGGGCTCCCCTAAAATATGTGGTTCTTGTGAACAGTTGAAACCTACCCATGCCACAGCAGGACTCAGATCCTTGGCCTTGCAGGTGTTCTTGGGCTCACACTGTTCTCAGATGACACAAAGCTGGCAGGATCTGCTGGACTCTGTTTTGTAGTCATTCCTGTTGGGATCAGAATGTATTGTTCCAGATTGCTGGAGAACACTGATACATTATGGCCCCTTAGAGACTATTATCTGCTTGCACAGCTGAAAGTGACCCTGGAGCTATTCTGTCTCCTTTGTCCCTTGGTGAGCCCCAGAAACCTGAGGTAGCAGCCCAAAGCTATTTCCATTCTCTGTATCCTTCACTTGCATGGTATTTGCTTATGCAGCAGTATCTCCTCTTGGGTGTCAACAAAGTAGAGTTTTATTTCTGATTCCAAACTTACAAACTTATGCAAATACTCAGTTTGCATAAATACTTTAATTAACCTTATAGATACCAGGAAAGATTTCTTTACCATACTCAGTTGATCCTAAAAGACAATACATAGGAACTCAGCAAACTTTGTTTGCTCTGGTGCTCATGATATAGGAGAAGCAGAAAATTATCTGGCTGAAAATGATCAACACTGGGACTAGATGAAAGGTAAGGCATTTTTTTTGGCTGGGAAAGACCCAGCAGCTCAAATTGTTAGGCTGGTGTTTGATTTGGCATCTTCTCCTCTACAGATCTACAGTATGCATGAATAAATTAGAAAGTGGGAGAATTTCACTCCCTGTGGTTTATTGTACTTCGTCTTCCTCCTCTGTATAACAGGGGAAAGGAAATGAAGTAGCATTAAAATGCTGAGGGGTAAAAGAGCTGTTACTTGAAGGCTTCAAAGGTAGTGTATGATGAAACAGGTCACAAGTAGGGTAAAACAAAAAGAATCACAGGCATGTCCCTCATTTGAAACTAGTTTAGAGACAAAAGCAGCAGGTGTCCTTTCAATGTGGAAATCAGTGACAGAAACAGGCAGTTCCTAGCTGTGGTGTTTTATTTAGGATATGTTAATGAATCATGTAGTTGTCACTATGCATGTGCAAAATAAAAAGACTAAAAACATGCTTCTCAGAGTCATGGTTACAACTAATGAGAATATTCCACTGAAATATTTTTCTGTAGCCCATGATGCATTTGAACAAACATGTCTGTGATGCCTGTTAATAGCTTATCAAGTCTTTCATAAATTGAACATTGCTACAGTGTGCCAGCCCCTTTTCTCTTCTACTCTTGCTTTCTTTTTATTTAGTTCTTAAGGTGATCAAAAATTACCTTTAATTTTTCACTATTTCCTACTCCAATTCTCAGCATTCAAAGGAAAAAAATTACAAATGCAGCTCAACAGTTGGTTCAATTGCATAACATCAAATATTAATAGGTGACATTTCGAGTTACATTTGTTCATATTAATAAGTTGAGAACACCTGTTTGCACCTGACCTTTCTTTTGTATCTAGGCTGTCCATTGCTCTGAAACCTAATGGTTCTGTTGCCTTGTGTCTTACTTAATGCACCTGCTTGTGCTCTTTCCAGGGTTCCAGCACTTCTTTACTTCTGTAATTTCTTAGACTTCCTTCAATTATTTGGAAGATCTTTCCCTATGTTTTTTTCTGGATTTCACAGACATTTCTCTGGATTTCTCCTTTTTCCATTCATTCTCAACTCCTTTTTTTTTTTTTTTTTTTTTCTGACCACATAATAAGATCTGCTTGCCAGGCAGTTTCCACCTCATTTTAGTGCTTCAGGAGTTCATGGCATTTTTTATACCCTTCTGCATATTTCTGTTTTTAAACTAGTGTGATGCAAGAACTCAGAAAATTTTTCTTTAAATCCTTCCTGGTTATTCCTCCTCCCAAACTCAGAAATCCACACTCTTCTGTCTTAAAATGTAACTTTTTTGGGGCTTGTTTCTGTACCCATCCTTACCCATTGCATTTTGCCAATTTTGTCATCAACTTCCTTTAAGATATTGCCTTCCTCTCTCTCCCATTTCCAAGTGCTTATTGTGTCTCATGTGCAGTACTGCAGTTTACCTTCATTCTATGCGTTAATCTTCAGAATAATTTATATTACATTGGTAATGATGCTAAAGACTTAGCACAGGGAGTCAGACAATTTTTAATCCTGCCTTTAAAACCAGTCTTTTCGTAACCTGTGCATTCACCAAACCAGAGAATAAAATGCCTCTTCTGAACTCTGATTTGGGTTTGGGATATTTTTTTCCCCTTCTTTGGTCATTCTTTATTTTTTCTGTAGAATAGCTACCATTGTGGAAAAGTACTTCCTGAAGAGATGCTGCATACTCTTCTATTTAAAATGGAGGTTTTGGTGACCAGAAATAGTTACCTAATGTAACTGTCTCTGGGCAGTGTGGTACATGGGCAGCCCAGCTGTGAGATGCTTGGTGAATGTGTGAATTGCGGGATGCGTGATTTTACCAGTCAGACAAACTGACCCTGTTATCCTGCTCAGAATTAACATCCAGTACTCAGTGTTGCTAAAATTAGTGCAGTTATTTATAGCAGTCAGTTCAGCATGTAGTTTCATAAATGAAGGCCTGACTTAGTAAATACACCAAGAACGACAAGTAAGCAGGCAGCTGCTTTTCATGGTTGCTTCTATGATACAATATTAAGGCAGTGAGTTGCACAGATTAATAACTGTGCTGTGCTCTGAGTTTTCTTCTAGAAGTGCTTTCCTGAGCAAAGCTTTACCTTACTACACTCTTAGCTGTGTTAATTTCTCTTTCTGTTGGCAGTGTTGTTTTACAGATTTGTATGAATAATTAACTTTGTAATCCTGGCCAATAGTCAACTTCACAGGAAGAAAACACTGAATAAAGGAAACCTATCTGCCTTAAAGGTTTGTGTGATAAAGGACTGGCTTCTGAGAATAGGTGAATATTTTAGCAATTTTTAAGCTGGACATGGAGGCTGGGGTTTTATTTTATAAAGAATATGTCCAAACGGTCTTCCTGTTTGTTTGCTTTTAAACAGTGCTGTGACTTCAGTACTTGGAGAATTTAATTTGGAACAGCCTGGGTTGAAAGAAATAGTAATAAATGTCAATAACTTAATGAAGTTTTCAGGTTGCTGTTTTTTTTTTTTTCTCAGTGTCAATGCCACTACAAATCCTGTCTACCCTGACATTCTACATCTGCAAGCAAAAATATGCGTGCATGGTTTATTTCAGGTTTATGCATATCAACAGGCTGAAATTATTGGTTTGCACCAATAGAGCATTGTTTTCCTTAAGGTTTGCATCAGTGCAGCTATATCCATGTTGAAGCTAATTATGTTTGTATGAACAAAGGAGGCCTCAGCTGCAAATATGTAGAAGATTTGTGCTATGTATGTCCACTTCATACACTCTGCTCAGTTAACTTCATGAGATAATTGCATTTATGATACATAATTCTGAGTCAAGCACCCATATAATTTTTCAGCAAGTTACTTTTAAAATTGGGGAATTTGATTTGAGGTTTTGTGTACTTTTAGTTGTTCGGAATCATTTTGTTCAAGGTGTAGAGCTCCTCCACAACTGAACAGGAAACTTAGAATTGCAGTGTGACTTCATGTGTTTTTGTTATTGCCACCTATGGCTTTTTAAAAATACCATGTTATCTAAAGCACACAGACTGTTTTTTCTTTATTTGTAATTACCTAAAAATTCTTTTGACACTAAGTGTGCAGGCACTCTTCCTTCAGCTTGCATACAACAGAGCGGGGAGAGGCAGGGACACTCTTCAGGAAATAGGAGCGGGCTGTAGAGGATTGTAGGAGGCATAAAATATTGCCTTGGTGACTGGAGAGCATTCCAACTTGAACTCTTTCCTCTCTGCAGTAGGTTAAAGCATCTGTTGTACAGAGAACACGACTGCTGCTGCTGCTTCAAGCAGAAATTGATTAACACTGTCCAGATGCACCTACACCTAAGAAAGTCTAAGCTTTGATGCAACTTTAATTCTGGGGGTTTTTGACTAAGGGACTTCAGCTTTCTTAGTCTTTGTATAAATGTATTTAGTATAAAATCCTGCCTTTCTTTAGACAGTATGAATCACAGTTGCATTTCATGCTACATAAAGGGGAGATATCAAATGGGCTAAACTTTACTTGACCAGACTTCTGATAAAATTTCACAAGTTCAGTTTTGTAGAGGTACTGTTCCAACAAAATCACATAGAAACCTGTGTATTTAAGGACAGCTGTGTTCAGGGGAATTTCCTCTTTAGATGGTTTCCTTCATGTTCTCCCATCTCACATTCTTTTTGAGATCTGTGGGAAAAATGAGCTCTGTCACTTCACCTTGTGTCATAACTGTTGTGTTAAGCAGACCATTTATTCCTTGTCTGTTAAGAATTATTCCAAGGTAAACACTATAATCTTTAGCACAGCTACAGTTTGGCTCCTGCAGACCTTTCTCTTTTTTTTTAACCTTAAAACTGAAAATCTTTTGACATCAGTTCTACAAGTATCTGATGTGTTATGAGGACCATGCTGTGTTTGCAGGGTATGTTTACAGAGAGCTTTTGCAGACTGTTGGTTGAGTACTTTGCTGGTTTGTCGGGTTTTTTTTGTCTGTACATTACTCACTAAATGGTAGTTTTAGTTGACTGTAGTTTCAAAGCATGATTAATGTTTGAATTTCTTTAACCTTTAAATATGACCAAGTCATCATGTGATTTATTTATGTCAAGAGTTTTTTTCAGCACTGGAGTTTTCCATTAACAGGAGGATTAACATTTGGTTTGTTTAGCCATCATCATTTTAGGCTGAAGCTTTAGCTTTACCCCAAAGAGAATAATTTCTATACCTATAGTACAGCTGAAACTTTGAGTACTTATTCTACAGTATTCTGTATATTTCCACATGGCACATATTTTAAAAAACTGATAGCAGTGGGATTTAAAAATAACCTCCACTCATCTGCTTCCCACATGAAAACTTCACAGCCACCACAGTTCAAAAATGTAACTTCTGTGCTGAAGCCGGAAGCAATTGGACTTGGCTAGACAATGAGAAAATCTCCAGACTGTTTAAACCATAAAAGTGGAAAAATCAGAATGTTATGTTTTGTTGCAGGTTCGGGAGCTGCAGACTCGTTTGCAGAGTGTGCAGGCCACGGGCCCATCCAGCCCGAGCCGCCTTACTCCTGCCAACCGCCCCGTCAACCCCAGCACAGGAGAGCTGAGCACCAGCAGCAGCAGCAACGACATTCCCATCGCCAAGGTGGGGTTTGTGTGTTTGTAACCCTTCTCCTGACCTGGGAAAAGCAGGCTTTCTTTTGTGCTGTGCGAGCATGGGATTAACTGGGAGATGTTTAGCGGAGTCCTGAGCAGATCCATGAACTTGAGCCGTGGAAAGGAATTAAACGTTATTGATTGTAGTTCTCCCAGTTACAACCTAGAGCTCAGTTCTCTAGTAGTTTGCTTCAGCTTTGCAAGTACAACTAGAGAACAGACGGGGTTTGTGTGATCTTTACGGGGTGTGGGCTGCTGTGTAACCTGTGCAGCTTTCTGACTTGCAGATTGCTGAAAGAGTGAAGTTGTCAAAGACAAGATCAGAGTCTTCATCATCTGATAGACCTGTCTTAGGGTCAGAAATCAGCAGCATAGGGGTAAGGACTAAGAACTGTGTTCTTGCATGATCCATGTTCCAATAAAAACATTGTTTTCTTAATAAAATTATTAATGTGGACTATCTGAAAACACTTTAAAAGCTAGTTTGAGTAAAATACATCAACAAAGAATATTTCACCCAGTATTAAGATCTCATTTTCTGAAAACCAGTGTCTAGAAGTCATTCTCATGAGTGAATTCAAGAAGAAAATTTTGAAGCCAGTTCCATCAAAATATTCTTCAGGAAGACTCTTCGGTTTCATTTCACAACCTTCAACCAACAGTGAACTGGATTCTGCTTTTGAAATGCCAGTGTAAATCAATAACACTGTTGTTACTGTGTGTTAATATTTCTTTTACTGAAGAACTTGGCTCTAACCCTTTGCTAAACTCTCAAGAACATAAATAACTTGCATAGTAGGCTTTTTAAATGTATAATGAAATAGTGGACTTCACCCTTGGTTAGTAGAATTTTAGAACAAAATGGCTCCTAAAAGTGGAATCTTGTAAATGTTCTATTCAATGTAAAATTCATAACAAAAACTGAATAATGAATGCATTGAAGTGGGTGCATGCAAGCAAATGTAGTTCTCAAAGCTGAAGGTATCTGGGAGAAATCCAGTGGATATCTCTTCACAATGATCTATTAACTGCCCTGTACAGGTCTCTAGTACCGTGGCTGAACATTTGGCACATTCCCTCCAAGACTGCTCAAACATCCAGGAAATCTTCCAGACTCTCTATTCACATGGATCTGCTATCTCTGAAAGCAAAATCCGAGAGTTTGAAGTGGAAACGGAGAGATTAAATAGGTGAGCTGGAAATTTAGATGTGCTCACACATGTTGTCTTCTGCTAGCTTCATTAGAGTTGACTCTTTTTTTTCACCCTTTTTGATAATTTCTTAGTTCAGTTCCAGCTCAGCTGTGGCAGCTGCAGATAAACATGGAATGTGCTTGCTGAAGAGGAGATTGAATCATGTGCTAAGGATTCTTTCCATGACTAGGGGTTTGTGCATTATTAGATCAGCACAGCACCTTCCCCTGTCTGCACTATGGTGTCTGTATGGCTGACCAAGTAGTCATGGCATCTTTTTTTATAAGACATATTACTCCTTGAAATAAGGACTCCCATAACTTAGTCTGCATCATTCTGAAATTAGCTTGCTTTGTTTTGTCCTGAAGAAACAGAATAATAGCAATTAAATGTCTCAAGAAATGTACTGATGCGTGATAGTGGGGCATATATACCAGCAAATAGATTTCTGCCTGTAGAAGAGAGATTGCAGCTTTCTGGTTGCAGTTAAAATACTGCTGGTGTTATCCTTTAGCAAGCTCTATCAAAATCAGTGTTTTATGTCTTTTTTTGGCACATAAAATCAAAACTGCGGATCAGGAGTATGAGAATCGTGTCTCAGCATGTCTCTATCCAAATTCTGTCTTCCCTACAGCTAGCTCAAATTTAGTCTGATCAGTACAATATCTCTTTTTATTTATAGCTCATGTTTTTGTAGTGCTGCAAAACGTGATTCTTGTTTTCTTTTTTTTTTCCTTTTTTTTTCTGTACACTGTACAATTACACTTTGACAACATGTATCATTATAGAAGATGTCAAGATGCGGAAAGTGGCAGTTCTAGCATCTAGAAAAGTCAGGGCTTTGTTCTGACAAACATATATACTAGCCTTTCTCAGTCTTCTTTGTCAAGAAGTCAGTGATTTTAGAGTCCTGGATGGCATGGATTTCTTCATTATCTACCTGTGCAAGGTTTCAAATTGTTTGTCTCTCTGGTTTTGGCATATATCCAATTTTTGCAGTTAGGTGTAATGTATTGATGTATGGTTCAGTTGTCAGCAGAGAGAATAAACAGTAATACTGATTCTCTAAATCTTCATTTTCATCTACAGGGTTAACCTCATTGAGGAGAGTATTACAGTTAAGCTTCTGTTTGACTTTTGCCAGAACATTTGGAGGTTACATTGCCCCAGTGAAACCTCATTCATAGTTTGGAAGTTGCCTCTCTAATCACAGCCCAAACATGACTTCAGATGGAATGGTTACTCTGGATTTTCAGAAGAAAGGAGGCATTTATGCAACTGCATGATCCCTGCACACACCCACAATCACACTAATGAATATGCCATTTAAAACAAGTTGCAAATGTGGCAGCAGAAAGTGAGGAGTGAAGGCAGAAAAATTGAGCAAAAGGTTAATATGCAACCGTCTTACGCAGTCTTGTGGCTGCAAAACAAGCGTACAGCTTTCTGCTTGTTGCTGCTGCACAGGGTTATGATTACGTTTTATGAGGAGGAGAAGAGGATGACGTGAGAGAAATTTCTATCCTCTTGGCTTTTGATAAGATATACAGAACTGATGGATTTTGCCATCTTCATTAAAAAACACTTGTGTAGACTAAGAAATTTTCATTGTTTCAAAGTATGATCATTCTAGAATTTTCAGAACAGTGACTGCAAATTAAGCTTGAAGGTTGCAAAGTGCTTGTTTTTTTGCAGCCGTATTGAGCACCTGAAATCCCAGAATGACTTGCTGACAATAACACTAGAGGAGTGCAAGAGCAATGCAGAGAGGATGAGCATGCTTGTGGGCAAGTACGAGTCTAATGCCACAGCCCTCCGGCTGGCACTGCAGTACAGGTATGTACCTACACAAGGGGCTCAGCCAGGAAGATGGAGCTGGGGGGAGACTTGGTAGAAGTGTTTAAAAGTGAAGTTGATGGTGTGCCATAGTAATACTGTTTATTTTTTGTTTCCTCCCTGAAAAAGCACCCCTTTGGTTAAACTACCTGACAAACTACCCAACTGAAGTTATTCCTACAGTGTATTTCAACTGTAGTTGGCCAGCAATCTAACAGGAATGTAGAGGTTTATCTCTTCATTCTTAAATACTGAATTAATGTTTGAATTAGGGGTTCTAGTCTTAAGATACAGGTTCTCTGTACCTGTCCCAAGACCACTGGAGCAGAGAGTGTTATACTCCACATAACCCAGAATGACTTTGTATTGCATTAGTTGGAATTGTGGCTTAATGGCCTGTATTTGGTAGTAAGTATCTAAATTTGCATAAAACTGTTCACAAAAATACGGTGTGACTTAACACCTTCAACTGCAACTAATTTGGGACTGGCAAGTTTCATCTTGGAACAAATTGTGTGCCTTTTAAAGAATGTATTTTTTTTACTATCAGCCTTGAGCAGATTGCACTGAAGTGTAAATTGCTAATAGTATATTAGTAAATATTTTTAAAAACATTAAAATGCAACAGGGATTGCATGACTCAGAAATACAATTGGAAATTATTCTGTTGTAAGAGGGAATATTTTACAGCCAGGACAGAGCAAAATTTTTCTTGCATCTTTCCCACTTACAACACTTTGTGTAGTATAATTATATTGTGGAATATAGAATACAGTATGTTGTATAGTAAGAAGGTCTGGGAAAAGTTTCTCAGAGGGATGTTGACCACCTATTTAAAACATGCTTCTGGAGCTTCTTTTATTTCGGGTCACTCTCTTATCTTCTGGCTTGTTGCATTACTTGAGGCAAGCCTGGCACTGTTATAAGAATGGGGAGACTGCTGAATGCTTGTTATAGAAGCTATGTGTATAATGTTCTTTAATATCCCTGCTGCTACACAAGTAGTAGAGAATCATGCAGTTAATCAGATAGCTATTTTTTTGTTGTTGCTATTGTTCTTCTTTAAATTGCAGTTAACGTTTTGTGGGGGGGGGGGTTTCCCCTTTCAGGTGAACAGTGCATAGAAGCATATGAGCTGCTGTTGGCATTGGCAGAAAGTGAGCAGAGTCTCATCCTTGGACAATTCAGAGCTGCAGGTGTTGGTTCTGTTGGTAAGATGTCAACGAATCACTTAATTTACCTGGGGTTTTTTGGCATGTCAGGTAGCATTATAATTGGTTGTAATGGTGAATCATGTCATCACCCATTACTTAAGAATGCTCTCCAGTAATTTCTTGGTTTTAACTATTTAAATTATTTCATACAGCCCAAAAATAGGGGTAAAATGCAAGAGAGCAATTTAAATTCACCTGTGTTGGTTTCACAAGGAGATGCCTCTTCTGGCAGGGGTGAGATTGTTGTAGGCATGCAACCGTACAGAGTGGAATAATTAAACAATACTTGTGAGCACAGGTAGCTTAGGGCTATAGAGCTGTGGTAGTTGCAAGTCCAGTTTCACTAAGATTGACTCCCCAGAAACAGTCTAATCTGTGAAAAACTGGGATTAAAATAGTACAGAGGTAGCATTGAGTAGTTACAAATAAAAGAATTTTTAAAGGCTGTAAGTTTTTTTTTTACCTTTGCTCTGTAATTTTAAAACATTTTATCTTCTGTTTAGCCTGTATGTTCTGGATTTTTCTTATTTTGTGGTTAGTTAATCCTGTGGCTAGGTGTTGTTTTTTAATATGCTGCCTTCTAAATAATGGAAGAAGCCACTATCATAGGTAGAGTACAATTCAGAAATTTGGAGCTTGGCATTGCTGCTGGCTCCATTCTTCTGATAGAAAGAGGTGATTGCACAATGAAATTCCAGTGTTAGTAGTTCCATTCCTTTAATTGACAGGAGAAGGCCGTCATAGCAATCTTCAAGTAGAAAGAAGCATTCAGAGAGAGAATAGCTCTTCATATTGTGCTGATGCATAGCAAGTGCCTGGTGTGTTAGTAGCACTGGCTTCTCAGTAGAGGGGATGTCTGAGATTTTCCTCCACCTTTTTCCAAATTCTGTTCATTCCTTTCCACAATGTGCTAGGGAACTTTTCCCAGCTGGCGGAGATCAGTGAGTAGCAAAAGTGAATTTAGGCTTGGATTTTCTATTCCTGTAGGTGGTAGGAAGAAATCTTACAAGGAAGAAGTACTTTGGGGTTGAGTAGGATTTCATCTGACGTGCATTTTCTGGAAGAGACTGTAGTTAAATTTTTATGTAGGTATCTGTCTACAGCTGTTAATTATGGTATTATCAATTACAGCCATGAGATAGAAATAGCGCAAATTTCCCATTACACAGCACAGCATGGAGGAAGTTGTGTATGGTTTATGTACCTTTACTTCATTATGAAATTTGATTAATGCACCAAGATAAAATAACAGATTTTTTTGGTTTGAAGATCAGTCAAGCTTTATATCAACATCTGTGAGTGGAAAATTCATGGGAGTTACATCACTTAAAGCTGAGCATATCCAGCTTCTCTTAACAGAACATTCACCCTTCCTTTCTTCCTCAATAATGTTACTTCTATTCAGGCACTTCACTCAGCAAGTGTGCAGTGCAGGTAATTGACTTGAACAAGGATTAAATGAAAATCCAACATAGAGCAAGCTGTTGGGTTTCGCTAAAGTATAAATATATTATAGCTTGATCTACAAATACATTCGTAGATTTTCTTGTAGCCAATAACATATCTTAATTTAATGATTTGACTGCAGTGCAGCTGGAATACTGTAGAAGTAGTGACAGTGGTGGTTTCAGACCTGCTTCTCCTGAAGCTTGCCAGCTACACAGGTGCTGTATAACCACTAAAAATTATAGCTGTTTAACCAGGGCTAGTTTTCGTTGGGCTTAGTATGCATGCCTAAAATGTGAGAGGCCGCTTCTCAGCAGCAGGGCAGTTCTTCAGTCTGGCTGAGTAGCCTGTAAGGAGGTGTTCTGGCAAACCATCAGGCTTGAGGTCAAGGTGCCTGTGAGGAGGAGTTCTGGAGATGACTACACCATGAAACCGCACTGCACTGACTGGAGTAAGACTTGTAATTGAGGCTGAGGCTTCTCCAGTGTGTTTGTAATTTGAGCATCCAAACCTAATGTTGATGCAGAATGCACCCCCATTATAAACACACAAGCTAAAATTCTGCATCACTTAAGACATGTTGCCTAGAACCACAAGTACCTGGAACTTGTCACTGGGAGCAGGGTGCATTCAGGCCAGTATCCCAGTTACCACTGATGCTGACAAGGAAGTGAAGTAGCTTTTAGTTCACAGATTGGTAATTTATTGTCATTGTCTTGGTATAAACTGAGAGTGAGTAGAAGGATCTCTTGCCTTAATTTCCTGTCTGAAACATTGTTTGCTTGAAAACTAGGGGACCAGACAGGTGATGAAAATGTCACACAGATGCTTAAGAGGGCTCATGACTGCAGGAAGACAGCTGAGAATGCAGCAAAAGCCTTGCTGATGAAGCTGGATGGGAGCTGTGGGGGAGCCTATGCAGTCACAGGCTGTAGTGTGCAGCCGTGGGAAAGCCTGTCCTCCAACAGCCACACCAGGTAACTGCAACTTGTCTGCTCTCCTAATCTCCTAATCTTTGATTCCAGACAAAAAGTTATGTTCTATTGTGTTTGCTGAGCTACCTCCCCTCACCTCACTCCTTTGGCTTTTGTGCTTTGATTTGTAAGTCACCATGCCTCAGTGGTCTAATTGTCTTCAGAATTTGAGCAACTCCAGCCAAGAAGAGTTCTTTTTAAATTTGTTGCAAATGGATGACTCAGACCTTTGATTTTCCTCATAAAGGGCAGAACCATTACGTTTGTTTTACTACAGTGACTTTCTTACTGTTTTATTGGAACTCAAATCATGTTCTTGTTACTCACATCTATTGTATGCAGACAGCATGGACGTGCAGAGAACCAGAGATCTGAAACAGGCTGTCTCTGGCATTTTGGAGTGCTCAAGAATTGTTTTCTAAATGTTGCAAATCTAGCCATTTTAAACCATTTCCTCTGTTTTATACCATTTCCTCTCCCTTCTCCTTCCTTACCCTTTGCAACCCTCCATATTCCTTCCCGTGGAATAGATTGCATTCTTCCAGGAAAGACTGGATACTGCTGTTTTTCTGAAGACCTATAAAATAATAAAACATAGATGAGCTGTTATTGCAGAAGTGTTCCAGTTCAAATATATCTGCCAGCAGCTTCATTTTGAGTTTTTCCTGCCTGTGGTATAATTGTACTCTGCAGTAAATATGTGTGCTTGTGCATGGATACAAATTTGGCAAGTGTCCTAGATAAATATAGATGAACATTTTTATTTTTAAATGTTATTTTTGTTTCTCAGATTTGCTCTAAAACTTCATTTTAATTCAGTTTTCTAGCCAGTTCTTTATTCAAATGCTGTCATTTTTTTTGACACTTCAGAAGATTATTTTAGTACTGTATCATTTCCTCTTCTTGCTGATGCCTCCTCCAAAGGATCTTATTTCCTGCCAAATGACTGGCATAGAATAGCTAAAAAGGGAGCAAAAAGGTAATCTGAGGGAACAGGGTCCTAATGTGAGGTGAATTTTAATGTTATTTTACTCAGAAGTTTTCTGGTGCACCCTCAGTGCGAGAAAGCTTTATATAGAAATGATTGTGGCAGCATCTGTGCTAGTAACACACTGATCACACTTTTTACCAAAAGCATTTAAACCAGGCTTGGAAAGAAATTACATGAGGCTGTTTCAAGCACTTGGCTTGCTGTGTCTTGGGCCATATCTACACTTGTATGCAAACATGTTGTCTGTGTTTACATGTAGTAACACCTCTACCTAAGCCAAGCTCGTTTCCCATTCTATTGTTTGAAAGGGTAATTCTCAGTTTTTCCTCAGTGGTTTTGTTCCTTGCGAGATATGTGGCATGTAGTCAAGGCATAGTATTTTTTTTTTCTTGGTAACAGTTCAGCAATTTCCAGTATTGATGGGGAAGAACTGGGCGGGGGGGGGGGGGATTGTTCCTGTTTCAGTGTTTGCTTTCCTAGACTTGCACTGAAAGTGTTTGGTAGGAATGTAATCTCTGCAGCTCTTGCTTGCTTTAGCAGAATTTTTGGGAGGATAAGAGTCTGTGTTTGTGTCTGTGTTCATTGGTGGTCAGCTGGACCTGTGTGTCTGTCCCTGTGAGGTGTTGGCTCACTAGATAAAGTTTCAGCAGAGTATATTTCAAGTGGCATAGGATTTAAAATTTCATCAGGATAAGCTATGTCATGAATGTGAAAATGCAAATTTAGCGTTCTTACATGAAAGAAGAGTTTAGCTTGAGCCATTATTGTCATTGTAGTATTTCTTTCCTGGTGTGGAGCAACATACTGTGCTGAATGAGGTGACTTCTACAATTTCTTTTTAAATATGTGGAACATAGGAGATAAAAGCTGTTGTCACTCACTCAGAGGGCACCTAGCAAGTCAGGAATTTGTGGCATCCCTGATCTGATTGTTACTTACAGATTGTTGGCTCTCTCCCCTCCCCCATGCCCAAGGTACTTTATTTTTGCCTAAGCATGTATATCAGTGAAAATAGTTTTGAAACTTCAGCTTCTCCAGAAAATAAAAGTCTTCTCTTCTTTCCTTCTGTTGCATTCAAGTGACACGTGGTTAGAGGTGTTTTCAGATTTTTTCTACCCTGTCTCAAAAGAGAGGAGTCTTCTCTTCAGTTTACAGACATAGTGCTACCACATTGATGGAAAATCTGTCTTGGTTCAAAAGGCACACACTTTTTTATGTTTATATCACAGAACCACAAAATCAAGTTTGGAAGATACCTTCAAAGTCATCCAGTCCAACCATCACCCCAGCACCACCATAACCACCCCTAAACCTTATTCCCAAGTGCCACATCCAGATACCTCTTGAACACTTCCAGGGATGGTGACTCCACTGCCTCTATGGGCAATTTATTCCATGCCGGACCATTCTGTCAGTGAAAAGGTTTTACAAGTATCTAATCTGAACCTCCTCTGGCACAATTTAAGGTCATCTCCTCTCACCTCTAGTGACTTCTATGTGAACCATCCCCCACTTGGAGACCACTGTGAAAATATTTTTACAGCATTCAATTGGAACATACTTTGAATCTGCAAAACAGATTTTTCTTGCCTTCGATGTTCCAGTATTCCATGCTTTTAGTTGCAGATACATATTGCTGCCTTTTCCCTTTGAAACTAAATTAATAAAGTGGTAGTAACATGATGAAAACTATCCTTTGTTGAGACTTGTGACAAATGACTAATTCTCCCTGTTGTTTGAAATCCTGTAGAATATGGATTTACAGTGGAATTGTTGGGCTTTGAAATTTCAGATGAGATTCTGAATCAAGTCACTAAACATGTTACTGAGATTAAGTACTTGGTGAGCCACTAGTGATGAGTGGTTCAACACTGTAAAAGGGAACAGCTGGAATGAAAATAAATGAAAGGCAATGAAAGAGCATCTAAATTCATTTGACTGGCAGCAGCGCCACAATAATGTTGCCAATTCAGTTTTTGAAAATAGAAATCGGTTTGCAATGTAGTTGGAAGTCATAATTATTTTAAATGGACAGAAGCTAAGTATAGAACATACACTGCCAACAAGGTTTGACTGATTGCACCTTTGTAAGGCAACAAAAGGGAAGAAGCCCAGTTGTAACACTGTCTGAAAATGGTATATTTTATTCCCTTCTGTGCTAGTAAGCCCAGCCTTACATCTGGGTTCACGGGAGGACAGATCAGGTCCCTTATAGGCAAAGGCAGTTCTTTTCAGTATTACACAGTGTCACAAAATATCTGAACTCAGTCAATGGTAGGAATATATCTGTCATCAGAACCATCTAAGGTTTCAGATAAGTTGGTGACAGACAAGATTATCTTGGCTGAGGCATGCAAATAAGTTATTTGGAAATGTCTAAATAGATATCTCAGTGTTATCTGCATAACACTTTGTTGCTGGACTGAAGCAGTCTCAGAAGGAAGCAGGGCAGTTTACCAAAGTCTCTGTTATTAGCTGTTGTTTGTCCTTTGCCTGATTGGGGTATTTTTCAGTTTCTCAGGAAGAGAAACTGGCATTGTGCTGTCTCAGATCTCCAACCACAATGTTCACCTAGAAAGAAGGTGTTTGGGATATGTGCACAATGGATCAACTGCATTCTTTAAAGTATCAGGTTGTGTGCAGGTATTGAAGCAATTTTTGTATTCAGTTCTGACAGTGTTAATCTTAGTTCTACAACTGTATTATCCACACCATTGCTTAATTGCAATGATATTAATTTATTTACTTGATTTTTAACAGATAAAATGATGCTCATGTAGGGTTTTATGGATAAATTTTTGTAGTGTGCACAAACTACTCACAAAGAAGCATTGCTGAAAGCCTCTTCTGTGCCCATCCACTGCATTTTATACACATACACTTATGCTAGCAAATAAGACTGACAGTGTACCTGCCCATATATTTTCCAAAAATTGTATATGAAAATTAATTTGACATCACCCAGGCATGACATCATCATGAAACACTCAAGGAATGAAACAAGTGTTAAGAATATTTCTTGTTCTCATACAGCATCCATGAGAATGGGCAGATGGATGTTGTTTTCCCTCCAGCTGTGATGAAACTGTGATCCTTTCTCTGTGCTTACCTAAACACTTGAGAAATAAGAAACTGCACATCTTTTGCAAGAGTTTTCTGTGGTTTTTGGATGGATGCATTATACTATAAATGTTTTCCTTTGTTCTGATTGCTGTTCAGAAGGGAGGGCAATATAAGAAATTCCAGATGAAATCATCATGTCATCCCTTGTAGGGAGCAGTAGTGGACCAGCATTGTGGCTGTGGAGAGCTGTTTGGTGGGGTTTTTGGGGCAGCACACCCTAGCAGAGTTGCTGGGGAGATCAGAAACACTGCAGTGCTGTTTCTGTCCCTTCTACCCCTGCTTCCAGTCTTTTGGGTGGGGATGTGCTACTAAATGCAGGGGGAGGCTGAAGGTTCTTGTCCTCTTGTGTGCTGGCTGAGACACAAGTTCCTTGCTGAGCTCCCTCCAACTTCTGAAAAAAAAAAAAAAAAAACCAACCAAAAAACACTCTAGAAGAAGAAGAGCAGCTTGCTAGCAATTCACCAGAGGAGCCAACTCAGCTGCAGACAGGCAGGCAGGCAGCCAGGACTGAAGTAAAAGCAGCCTGAGTATCACTGGCAACAGCCCAGACTGCCTTCCTCAGTTTGGATTCCATTCCCCTAACATATATGTGCATAGCTGTGGGTCTTCAAGGGCCAAAATCTGGGAATATGCATGGAGTATGAGGTCCAGCTCAACATAACAATAGACTTTCAGCATTTTTTTGCTCAGGTTTCATTTGCAGCAGGAGGGCTGGGTTTTCTTTCCTTTTCAAGCAAAAGCTGAGATGAGCCCTTTGTGCCCCAAGGCTTTTAAAGCTGTCCTTCCTCCAACAACAGCTGTTTTACATTTAATCCAGAAAAGCTCTGCAATTGCAGTCTTTGGGTGCTGAGGAAGAAATTTACAACATGACTTCAGTACAGAATAAAGTACTTTTCACATTGTTTGTCCTCATTTTTTTAATATATCTAATTCATCAAGATGCCTTTAGGCTCAGCAAAGCAGGATTTAGTAAGTGTTTCATAATTTTCTAATCAAGAAATAGTATGAACAAAAATTTGTTTCAGCCTGAAAGGGTTTCTGTGTATCTGCATACTGAGTATTGTTAAGCCCCACTGGAGAAGGAAATGGATGAAAACAAAAGCAAAGGCCAATTTACAGTTGTGTTGACTATGGCAGGCACCCTCAGAAAAAGAGGGAATAATTAACATAGAACTGTAGTAAAGAGCTGTAACGTGATTTATCTTGAGGGGGAAGGATTTTGAGAAATCTTGATAGACCGGCCGATTCACTATCTTCTCCAAGGCTGTGCTTGGAAGTTGTGGGAAGATAAGCAATTATTTGAAGACTTTAAAATTAGTGCACCTTTAGCTGAAGTAGAACCAAAGGAAAGAGAAAAATCAAGCCTATCTTGATAGGCTTCCCCTTTGCACATGCATATTTCAGGACATCATGCTGGCTCTCACACCATCTAGCGGGTAGGACTTTTTTTCATAGTACAAAAATGTTGAACAGCAGTGCAATTTGATACAGAAAGTGATTTATTCCCCTGCTGATAACTGAGATCATCTAGCATTCCAGACAGGCACAGTTAATGGATGACTTATCCCTCACCCGGCAGCTGATTACAGGACCTCAGGAGACAGCAGGGAGCATTGAGTGAGGCTGTAGAAACAACATGGCATTTTATTTTCCTTTTAGTGTTATTGCAACTATATTCAGCCCTGGAATGCTACAACTGTGTCAGTCTGGGCCCCCTGCAGCACTGGCATGCATGGAGGTGGGTAGGCAGCACTCAGCCCCCATTGCTCTAATGACATTATTACCCCTTTCTGCAATCTCTGTGTAAACACTTACAGGGCCAAGTAATGGGGCCCTCATTTGTTCAGAAGATACACCAAGTCTTTCATGATGACTTTTTATTAGAATTCCTGTTAGTCCATTGGTTAGTATTAAATCACTCTAGCCCTGAAGGAATGCTGATGAGTACACCTTCACATGAACTGAAAGTTCTGGTATCTGCCAGTGGATTTTTCACTAGGTTGATTCTTAAAAGTATCCATTAAAATATCTGAGGTGATAACTGGTATGGTAATCAGCAGAGATAGATGAAGTCTGGGTTCATTCTATTTTTTTAGCAGATACTTCTTCTCAAAGATTATGAAGACTCAGTGTCTGAGCAGCTTGCTGTGCTGTTACTGCTAGGAAGTCCTAAACAGTTTTTTTTTTCCTTTTTGAATTAAAAAAATCCACCACTTTTTTTCAGAAGACATCATTTTAGATAAAGTAATTCAGTTAGAAATCAGTAAATATCTGGCTTTGCAGAGAAGTTGTCACATGGCTCAATTTTCTTGGGCAGCTTAGGGAATTAATTTTTTTCTCAATTTGTCACACCTCACATTGCAGTGTCCATGCTACATCTGTGTCCTTTCTATGAGCTTTTAAGTAAGACTCAGATGCGTTGATGAAGTATTGGGAGTGTATTTGGTGTAAGGACTACAATTTTGTTTCAAATGTATTTTTTTCTAATGCCATTCTTTCTCTTTCCAGTACTACCAGCTCAACAGCAAGCAGCTGTGACACAGAGTTTACAAAGGAAGATGAGCAGCGGCTGAAAGATTATATCCAGCAGCTGAAAAATGACAGGGCAGCAGTGAAACTGACAATGCTGGAGCTGGAAAGCATCCACATTGATCCCCTTAGTTATGATGTTAAGCCACGTGGAGACAACCAGAGGCTGGACCTGGAAAATGCAGTCTTGATGCAGGAACTCATGGCAATGAAGGTATTTTACTCATAACGGAGAGGGGAGCTGCTCTGCTGGCAATGCCTCTGTGTCACAAAACATTCTCAGTCACACACATGGGAGGCATTGATAGTGGTCACCGGGTAATAAAGGGTAACTTTGTTGAAACACATAATCTGGACAGCAAAAATCCAGTAGTCAGAGAGCGACAGAAGGCAGTGCATTAACAGTGGTAAGCTATGTGTGTTCTGAGTTAGGAGGACTTCATCTGTGTCTCTAAACTTGGAATGCTCTTCTTGACAAACCAGATGCTCCCTTTCTGAGAGATATGGCAGCTGAATTGCTCAAGGATGACAAAAAAACATGATTCAGCGCTTCCCAATAGATAGTTCATTACTTACAAGCTAGCAAATATGCATCGTGAATATTTGTGAGCTGAAGCAGAACAAATTCAGCTGCTTTTAATATTGGTGTGGGAGGAGAAATGGTCTGTCAGATGTCATCCCTAATGCTCTCTGGCAGTTGGTCACAAGTCCTGAGCTCTTCTAGGCACTGTGTTGCAATCTGTAGCTCAGTCCAGAGACTGAGCAAAGGGTAGGCTGTGTAATGACTTGCATTAATAGAGAGTTTTGGAGACAACCCTGGTTTATATGTCCAGCTCCTAAGATGTGATCTAGAAAAGCTGACCAGGTGTAGAGCTTACATCATTTTAAGTCTGTCTTCTGTATTGATTTTGAGAGGTGAACTAAAACATAGGAACATACCAAAGGCAATACAAGTGTATGTCTGCATTCAGAATTTGTCTGGTTTTGATTCAGTTTAAATTTAACTTCTGTATTTTAGCAAGTGCTAATTTAGCCAGCTAATTGCTGACATGTCAGGTGGTGGTATTGAGTGGGACAGAAAATCCTAATAGTTTCATGAGCTTCTGAAGTTACAGATTTTTGTTCAGATGTGCTGCTTCTGGCTAAGTGGTAGCCTGGTGATGATAATTATGTTCTCAGTGATGCTGCTTTTCCATGACGACAGACGCAGTTTTGCAATAATGCCTTCATTATTCACAGTTCAGGAAAGACTGCTTGCTAGAGGTTGGGAGATGTAAAATTATGTTACTTGTTTGAATACATTGTGACCAACAGCAAAATATTCCCCACAACTAAAGCATGAAAGATGTACTGTAAGATGTTGGTAGATAATCAGATGTGTATTTCAGATATCACACTTCCTTTTCCTTTTTTGCATCTAGGTCTTCTCTGAAATCTCTTGTACACCATTCTTACCTCCATTTTTCAATTTTAACTTACTTTATTTTCCTAATTTCATTTTGATTTAAAGGTAAGGACAAACTGTGGAGCTGTATCCCTTGTGAGGTAGGGGCCTTGCCTTCCCTGACTGTCAGGAACACCAGCAGTTGCATATCATAATTTCTGGTACACTTTTGTGTGCTGGTAATTCTTTTGTTCACCAAACAGTCATCTGACTTGTTTTTGACACACAGCATCCATTTGGCTGGACCTGGCACATTGGGTTTTCACTGCAGGAATTGCCTCCGGAAGAACATTTTCTTCTTGAGTGGGTTGTGTGGAATGCATACAGAATAGATACACCTTTTGCATAGGTGTGTGAACTTACCTTCAGCCCTTTGCAGTACAGAGTACAAACTGACGGTAGTGTTATTCATTGTAATTTCTTGTGCTTTGCTGAAATTCAGAACTGCAGAAAAACCTTATGTTTCTGAAAGAGACATTGTGAAAACTCAATTGTGAAAACTTGTGATTTGTCAGTGTGTTACCTGTCAGCTTCCATGGTTGTTGCTCGGGTCTGCATTACACTTTTTCATCTCTTTGTCAGGGTAAAAGAGAGTTGAACCTAAGGTCAGGACTCATTTTGGCTTTCTGAGTATATTTTTTGTATCAATTATTTGAAACATGTATCTTACACAAAACAGCATATACATCTGCCTCCTTCTGAAACAAACCGAGAATTTAGGTTTCCTTACAGTATTTTATTTAACTTGAAGCAGATGGATTGCAGAAGACTTCATTGTTTAGCATTTTTAATTTGTTCTCTCCCTTCTACATTCTTAGCAAGGATGATACAGCTGGGCCAATCTACTCGATGATTTCCCAGCATTGCTGGGTCTTACAATCTCCTACTGTCTTCCCAAAATTTGGTTCTGTGTTGGAATCTCTGGCACATCTTTTGGCACCTTCCATTTCTGATTTTCAGTAAAAGCTGATCACGTCATCAGTTTGAACTACCTTTACAACAGTAGTTCTTCATTATTAATTAGAAAGGCAGTTCGAGGGTTGTTTCTCTGCTGCCCTGTTTATTATTATTTTTTTACTAACCCAGAGCGTAAGATGTAGTGGTCTGCCAGTACTCCTGTAAAATTCAATTCTTTGCTTCAAGCAATAATTAACCATGTTTCAAATACATTCTCGTCCACGGTTTGTCATCATTGAGTAGTCTTGCTTTGAGGTCAATTGTTGTCATGCCCCAGTTAGCAAGGCGATTACTTCAGATGGGTGTAAATAATTCTTGGTTTACAGCCTTTCTGCATTTCAAAGGACTTAATCTAGATAAGAAGTCTCAGCTTTCTACACTGATAATTTTTCCTCTTTTGTGTACAGGTGTTGATAATGTTGCTCATGATGTGCTTTGAGACTACAGTCTTTGGTGGAAAATGTTAAGTATTTTATTGTTCACCTTTGTTACAGCCATTCATGCTCTTACGGATTTGTATAGTGAAATACCGATAACTAGAGCATGGCATTTATCTGCTGTGATGTTTGCTTTAATTCTGAAGGTTGGTACATCCCACCTTGTATACTGTGGTTCTCCATGACTTTTTGTGACTTTAAAAACTTATTACCACATTAGAGTCCTACATGAGCAAATTGAATACAAATTTTGATTTTGAGAATTCTATGGTGTTTCTGATTATTTTGAATCAAAAAAATTTAATTTTCGTTCAAGTTTTTGCCCAAAACCAGGATTATATTATCACTGTAAGTGCAAAATATCCCTCAATATTAAATTAATTAGTCCCAAAATAACTGCCAGATTTGATACCTGAAGCTTGCAAATTTGCATGGATTGTCTTAAGTCTTTTGCAGTCCCCTAGAACAGGGACACTTGCTACCTCCTCCTTCAGAGTTTCATTTAGTGAATGCCACTTGTGCTCACACTCTGAAGATGCAGGTGTGTTAAACTGCAAAATTGCTTCACAGCAATCTGTAGCTGGAAGAAAAGGGAAGTAGTAAATATACGAAGGTGGCACTGTCTTTTCAATTAAATTTAGATGCAGTCTTTAGAAAATATTTTCGTGGAAAAAATTGCTGCATATTGACTCTCTAAGTAAACCTGAACTACTTGAATTTTCCCAAAGTGGCTGCTGCTACTCTGCCTCACGCATTGCATGGGCCCATACCAGAATCCTCAACTGCAGTTCGAATTTATAACCATCCTCAAGGTTTCCATTCCCTCCTGTTCCTCCTCTGTAAGCCTCTGAAAGACACTGGCTGACACAAGCTTTTTAACTTTTCCCCTGCTTTGTTTTTGCTTCTTTACTTCCAAGTCACATTGTTTTGACATGAGAAAAGTAACATATGGGAGGTGCGTGATATGTCTTCTGGGACAAGATGCAAACTGCTGAATTCATATGTGATGATCTAAGCTTACTGTCTTCATAAACAAAGGAGTTAAACATTGATCCTCAAATTCATTTATAGCTTGGATAAAATAAAGAAATAATGAATATTTATGAAAATAAAAGAAGTAAAATCTTTGCATATAAGAAAAACCTATTCCACGGATTTGTTGTTGTAGTGGATTAATTCACCTTTTTATTTTAGGAAATAAATGTCCCTTATTTCTGGGCTAAATTTGCCTGGCTTCATCATCTAGCAAGGAAAGATCTTGTCATGACCATCCCATACAGACCGCTGAAAGTCTCTTTTATTCATACAAGTGTCAAAATGCTCTGTTCAAATTACTTCTCAGCCTTCATTAAGAAGGCTAAGTAGATTAATGGCTTTAGAAGTAGAAGCTTAAGAAGTTAAATGAAAACACTTGAGTATATCAGATCATCCAGTTCAAAATTTCCCCATAACAAAATTTCCCCATAATTATTTATCAGTATTATTTACATTTTTTACCATTGACAGAGGCAATTAATGGTAAGTTTGCCTAACAACTAACCTTCAGTTCACAAACAAGCATATGCATAAATCAGTGACTTTAAAACTCGTACAAACCTTTCTGAGTCCCTCAGGGTCTTTAAGAAGGGATTTTGTTTTTGCATGGTTCTGAATAAGCCAGCGATGTTTGTAACTGTGATACACCTGTGTACAGTGCTTAGTCTTAATCCAGACAGCAAATTTTTGTAGGAATTTAGATTCCCTTAAATATAAAAAGTTTGTCTAAATATGTGTAAAGATTTGGTTTTGTATAATCTTTGTTAATAATGGCTAAAATATGAACAGCATTACTTTTGAACAATAAAGCAAGATACCTCTGATATTTTTGTGATTAGGGTCTTTTTGTGTTGGTTTTGTTTGTTTGTTTGGTTGTTGTTGTTGTTTTAGACAAATAGCGACTTGTTCCTAGGCTGGCCACACAGCAAGGAACTTCTATCTTTCAGAGGTGTTTACACAATGAACAAGAGAAATGTAATGCAGAAAATGTCTGCATGGACTTAGTATTCACCCATTAAGTGACCTAGGGCAAGGCGAGCTAAACAGTGAAAATATGACTCTGGGTTGGGTTTTTTTTGGGGGGGGGGGGTGTTTGTTTTGGCAGTCGTTTGCTTGTTTAGTGGTGGTTTTAAGCACATAATGTAAATTATGTATTAGTACTATCTCTCTAAAGGTTTTGTGGATATTGGGTTTTTCTGGGTACAGAAAATAACTAAGCTTTTTGTACAAGAAACATTTCTGAAGTGTTAATTGCAGAGAGCCTTCTGGTTCAGGAATAACCCATCATTTGCTTTACACAGGAGTTTTGGAGCATGTCTTAAAGAAGGGTCATTGCACTCACACCCTGCTTTTAAACTTCTGCCCAGCCACTGTCAGACAGATGTTAAAACAGAGGTCCGTCCCCAGGCAGCAGACATTGTGTTACAATAGGTGACAGCCCTGTCAGAAGCAAGAAGGAGCTCTCAGAATTGAGCTTCTTTCTATCAAGTACCAGTGTCCATCCTCTGTGAATTGTATTTAGGGAAGAAAATAAGCAAGTGCATTTTTCTGTCAAACTCAAGTTATGTATATTTGGGATTCTGGTCACCCAGGGGAGGGGAATTATAAACAGACATCTGATGGTGCCATATTCAGTTGCTCTTTTTGACATAACTCATTTTACCACAGAGGCTGGTATTACAGGGCAGGAATAGGTCCTGGTCTCTCAAACCCCTTCCACTGTAATGAGATCAATTCTTGCATATTAGTAAGAATTGAAATCTTGCTTTTAGGGAGATGTTTGAAAGTCATACAATTCTGCTTTTAAGACAATGGTCTCTGAAGGATAAAGTAGAACCAAAGAAACTTCAGCAGCTGTGGCAATTCTCTCAGATCACTGATAGTCTAATTCTAACTTTGCTTCTGAGCTTATTCCTGAAGATGATAAAGGGCTGGCACGGCTCATCATACTCTGAGATATACTGGTCTTTGACAAATATGCAGTGTAATTATAAAAAAACATCTGGATGTTGATAGTTTTCTCAATGAAAAGAGCACTTAGGTTATAAGAGTGGATGAAAATCTTGTTTAACCTCATTTTTCACTAGGTACCTAGTCCCATGAAGCAGCATGCACTAATACAATGTTTATTCAACAGGAAGAGATGGCGGAGCTCAAGGCACAGCTTTACCTGCTGGAGAAGGAGAAGAAGGCTTTGGAATTGAAGCTGAGCACTCGAGAGGCCCAGGAGCAGGCCTACCTTGTCCATATTGAGCACTTGAAGTCTGAAGTGGAAGAACAAAAAGAGCAAAGAATGAGGTCTCTCAGCTCAACCAGCAGCGGAAGCAGAGACAAACTGGGCAAGGTCAGGAGTCCAGCTGCATTTTCAAAGTTGTAAACATGATTAATTAAACCTTTCCCTTCCCTATTGCAGTCTTTAGCATGTTAATCATGCTCTTATTTTGTCTATATGCAGATCTTTTCTCTCTTCGCCCGTTGTGAGGTAGTTCCTTCCGTGCTGTGACTTGAGGACTTTGAAGAATTGGTGTTAGGCATGGGCTAAAATAAGGGTGTTTTGAGGACTGCCACAAGGCCAGTCTTGCCAGACATACAAGTTGCTGCGGTTGAACATGTGTTTTGCCTGTTGCCGCTCACTGGAAACACTGGAAGGGAGTCTAAGCAAAATGCCATTCTCCCATAAACACAAAATATGAAAACATTAGCATTCATTTCTATGCAGTATTTAGAGCATTGTAATGACAATCTCTTTCTCCAAGTCAGACTGTAGTAATTTGAGAATGAAGACTGTTCTCCCCTTAATGCAAAATAATGCAGAATAAACAGATTTCTGCATTTGCAGTAATAATTTGCATTAAGAAATAAATACCTTGGGAAACTTTGTCTTATTTTTAGTGCTGTGTCTCCATAAAATGTCAATAATGTGTTTAAAAACAAAAACCAAGACATAACGTCTTACTTCCTTATTCCTGACTATATGTCATCTGAATTTCTCGATCCCAATTCCTCTTTGTTTCATGTCTGGTGTCAGAAGAAATATAAGGAATGCAGTGGCAGTTTTGCACACAGTAGCAGAATTCTGCGAGTCAGTGAGCTGTGGTATTTTAAAAAGCATTTAGAGGCATTTGTGAAGCATTAATCTGTTTAGTCCATTTCTTGGTATGATGATACCCTGCCATGTTGCTGTAGCATTGTGTTGTCTATTTCACCTCCTCTTTAAAAGTAGCTGTGAACTAAGAGGCTTTCAGAATTTTCCCATTAAGATGGCCAGTAATTTCTAATCAGGTGGCTTTTCCTCCTTTGTCAGGAATGTAGTGATGGCACCGCAACACCGCTAACCCTTGCTGAGCTGAGACCATACAATGAGAGTGAACTGACTGCTGAGCTGACAAATGCACTCAGGAGGTAAGCACAGCTTCCCTGACCAGGGACAGGACTTGTCCTGTAGGTCCAGGGAAAGATTTATTTCTGAGCCTTCACTCTAACTCTCAAGTAGTTTGAAGAGTGATCCCAGATTTGTCCTGTGAGGAGAAGAGCTATCAAAGTCCTTCTCATTTTCCCCTCTCTCCTGCTGTTGTTCTTTAGTTGCTTTCAGGTGATGCTCAACTCTATTCTCCTTGCGGTTCTCCAGAATTCAGTTGAATTTTAGAAATAAAAGAAACCCTCGAAATGGCAGTAATGACCACTATCAGGCAAGACTATGAGACATAAGACAGTGACATGCACATTTTTTTGTGTGTGCAAAGAAAATGCTTAGTAAAGACAGGATTTGAAGTGTGATCTTTGGTTAAGACAATTGGCCAGGTTAGAATTTGGGTAGGAGTTACTGGAGTGGGAACTGCAGGCATTTTGATGACTCAGGTGCTCCATTTGCCTCCTGAGTATGTAAGTGGAGCCACAGTTCCTTTACAAATGACATTGTGTGAGGCATTAGCTTTCCAATGGGAGAGAAAATTGATGTCTTGACAAACAGCTTTTATCAACAGCCAGGTTTTAAGCCTAAGCTTTCCGTACAGTTATACATTAGCTAGATATTTGTTTGTGCAGCAGTTTTTCCTTCACCAGCTATGTGGTGAACTTAATGACAAAGAAATTCATAGTTTTGATAATGGTTTCAATACTTGCTCCATCTTTACCAAGAAATGGCTGTCTGGTACCTAATCTGGTTCTTATTTTTAGAACCTGTCCAAAATGCTGCTAAGAATTTTGGCTGGGAAAAGTGTGTCTTGCTTTACTGGTGTTTACACCTTCTTTGATGGTGGAATGTCCTTTCAGACAGCTGTGGTATTTGATTCCTGAGGTGCTTTTTTCATAGGTGCAACGTGTGCTGTGCCTAGGGACACTTAAGCCTGAAAGGCATTATGTGAAAATGTAAGATTATTACCACTGCAGAATCAATACATCTCATACCATTTGCTTAGTAGTCTGGCAGTTGCTGACTACTTAGTTTGCATGATGCAAGGAACAAAATTCTGTGGGTAAAATAATCAAAACTGTCATTCGTGTGTGGGTGGATAAAACCTGTCAAAAAAGTAATTCACATAAACATTGCAGAGAGCCATTGGCCTCCCCTGTATCCCCCACATTGCTCACTGCTGTGAGCTGCTCCACCGGCATTTTCTGCCATCACTCAAGCTGCTGCTCTTCCACCTCTTGTTATTTGCTCCTGGATTTTCAGAAGATGCCAATGACCTTACTTAGTTTACAGAGGTTTGAGTGTAGTCATGAAATGTGGTTTGCTGACAACACAGAGAAAACATCTTTGCTTTATCTACTAGGCCTTAAGTTGATTAGCATGGATTTCCAGCCAAGAGCCTCACAAGTACAGTTTGTCAGGCAGAAATGGAGAAGAAAAATAATCGGATTAAACTGTACATAAATTGTGAAGGCTCTCTGTGTAATGGAAATACAGCTGTACTAAATGTGATTGCTGCTGCAAGTGGGGCTCAAGCACAGTTCCTGCAAGCTGTGTGGACAGGGTATTTTTCTCCCTAATCAGTGTGCCAGCCAAATCAGGCTGAATGCTTAACCCTCCTTACCCTGAAGTCTTGTCTCTGCAAGTCAGTTGATGGTCTGTCTAGCGCATGGAGAAAGCTTACTGCAACCTGTTTAGCCACAGCTATGCTAAAATACCAGAACTCCCTAACTGCTGTTCTGGACAAATGGGTCCTCAGATATCACAGTGATATTTAGACTATCACAAATCCACAAAATAATTCTAAAAATTATCAAAGTCCTTTCTCCTCTGTGAGTTGCATCCTCCTCACCTTGCCAAGGAAGTAGGACCAGAATACAAAATTTAAGGTATTAGTCCCAGTAGCTGTGTTTGCTGAAGGGCGGAGGTGGGGGAAATGTGAAGCAAGTGCATATCATGCTCTGTGGTCCAGAGGCAGTATTTAAATGCCAGCATTCAGGAGTGTTTCAGGACTGGTTACAATTGGTGCATACGTCCAGCAGTTGGTCCTCCCTATTATTTCTCCAGGCAATAGACACTGGTTCAGGGGACAGCAGTTGCAAGGATAGGGGCAGAAATCCATTGGTTTTTGAGTCTGTTTATCAGACCATGTGATATCAATCAGCAGCCCTGCTTCCTGTCCCCTCCTTATCCCATCATTACAGAGACTAGAGCTCTGGCTGCTCCCTCCTCTGCTACTTTTCCATTCTGTCCTTCTGTTGCTGTTAAATTGTCAGGTTCTTCTCAGTTAATTGAAACAGAGTGAAACCCGAATAAAACAGCAGGATGTAGTTAATCGTTTGTGTTTTGGTGTAGTTTGGAAGCATTTATTTGCTCATTGTCTGCAAATGGCCATGCAGCAGAACAATCTCATCCACAGAGCCAGGCTGGCTTCTCTCTGCAAATGTGGATATTTTTGTAAATCTGAACTCCAGTAATGTGTTGTGAAACTTTTGTTGGTAGTGCCCATCAGCAGAAACTCAAGTCAGAAGCAGTTCTTCATCTATTGTGTAATATTGTGTATTTGTTCCAGAACAACTGAGGATTTCCTGTAGCAATGCTCAACATTAAAACCCCTGTTACTGGCTTTTTACAGAATTCACTTGTCTTTTACATGGTCACTATGCTAACTGGGAGAAATGTAAATTATCTTTAAGTCCTATGCTGTTAAAGTCATATGCTATCTATTACACCAATTTCTGGTGTTGTAGGCAAAGCTCACTAATTCAGACTAATAATATCCTATTCCAGCCAAACAAACACTTTCTGCCAGAGCCTTTAAATTTTGGTTTTCCTTCTCTCTTTCCTTAATGGAATGATGAAGTGCTTTAATGGCCACAAAGCCTCTTCTTTCTTGAGTCTGACACATTCATAAACAAGCTTCTTGGCAGGAAATACCTTACTCTTGAGAGGGTAGAAATGTGTTTTCAGCAGCCTCATGACCTGGTGCTGACACCTTGATGGTTGTGCCAGAGGCCAGTTTTATAAGACAAGATCTGGTTGAATACCCCAAAATCAGACACATGATGCAGTCTCTGAGGGAAGACCTTAAATGAGTTCTCTTTCTTGCTGGTTTGTTCTGTTCTGCTGGGGCAGGACAGGGAGCACTGTACATGACTTGTATGAGTTTGTAACTCAGTAGACACATACCAGGTTATGCTTTAATGCAGGTAAATGCATTAGAGGTGGCAGGAGGGAGGCAGTAAGAATTCTATTCTGCTTTAGAAGGCTGATGATAATGATGATAGAACTTGTATTTTCTTCTACTAAGAAATTATTTTCTTCTACTTTCATTCTGTGAAAAGTGGCCAAGCTGGCAAGACTGAAACTTCTTCCTCCTGTGAGGTCCTCCTGTGGTCTGTGCTTGTATTTTTAGCTACTGATAACTTCTCTGTCTGTGTAGGGTTGTATTTTATTCATACATTCAGAGTAGCATTTATAAATCATTAAAATGCTTGGCCAGGAAGGATCTAGTAGTACTGGGCAAGGACGATGGCAGGCAAAACACTTTGTAACTAGACTGACTGTTCAGACTTCAGCTGCATCATCATTTGGCACAAAATTATGATCCTTGATGGCTGTGCAGGATTACATGAATAGTTTCAGTCTAGACATGTTCAGTATCTCCCTCACAAAAGAGTGACTTTCCATCTGGCAACACCGCAAAGGAGCTTTGTATTTACCATGCCTGATGACTTCTAAACTAAGAGATAGTGAGTGATGCTACAAATTGTAAAGTCACTGTGGATAGAGAAATGAGTAGTTATCAGTAGACAGTAGGCAAAGAGCTCTTCTTCTGTTAACAAAAGGTGCATTTTGCACAGAGCTGTGGTCCCACCTATATGGAGTGGAAGCTGCAGGTGTTTCTAGTAAGACAAGAAAAATACATCCTATTGCCATAATTTCCTGGTGTCCATTGGGACAGTACAATGTTTGTTGCACTCTTACATCCTTATCTCTGTCTGAAGACTGCAACTGTGTTTCGTGCCAAACTTCTTTTGGGAGAGCAAACATTTCAATAGAACACTGGGCCAGGGCATGGCAGTGACTACTTCCTGACATGATGTCAGTGAGAGAGAAATCAAGCCACCTTCCTTTACTTTAAATTTCCATTAACTCCATGTCATGGCATGTTCACCTTGCATATTTTCAAGGGCTGACCTTAGTTTCATGATAGCAGCAGTCTGTAAATTTCATCGTTGAAATTCAGGCCTATGCTGAGCACAGTAAGGCTGTCTCAAAAATGGAAACAAATGCCTAAAACATATCATAACCATTCAGATTTAAAATTACTCTTTAGACTTTTCTTTGACTAAGGTACTGGACAAACATGCAGTGGGTAAAAGTAGGGGGAGAGAGACAGAGGTTTGTGTTCTGGACCTACTGATGCATCTTCAGCTGCTTTCTGCCAGTGTTTGCTTATTTCTGTTCTCCAATTACCACATAAATTAAATGAGAAGATAAGCAACCCTGAGGCATTTGAAAGCCAGACACTAGTATGGCTTACAGTCATCGTCAGTTTCAGAGATGTCTCTTTTTTGTGACTGTGCAGTATCCTGCTGTGGTTTCCCCTTGGCTTCCAGGGGGTTTCAGAAAGCATGGCCTGTCTCTGGAAATCCCTCTGGAGAGTCCCACTAAGAGAAACCTTCTCACAAGAAGAGAAGTGATATCAGGGACAGATTGCTTAGAAGCACCTTGAGTAACTATTTTTACCATATGCCTCACAGACAGCCATGATTTGTCTTTTTCTCCATTTTTGACATGGTAAGTAGTTCTTACCACTCTGTGGTTATCTGAACTGCTGAGCTGCTATGCACTTCGATATAATCATCACAGGGAGCTCCAAATAGCTCCAGGTCTGGAGAGTTTCCAGGCTGGGCTGACAAAGCTGGGTGGGAGGTTTGAGCAGTGAGTGTAGCAGGCATGCTGCTGCCTCTCTCCAGGGCTGTTCTCCCTTTTTGCTGCCAGTATGTTGCTTCAGGACCTCACCTGGCCTGTCTCCCCACTGCAGGTGCTGTAACACATGCCTGTGGTACTGTCTGTTTTTGAGATCTGTTCTGAGCATCTCGGCAAAAAGCAAAAAAGCAGTAGAGTATTTTACACCAGGAAAGTGGTTTTTGAAGCACCCTCTGTCGCCTCTGCACAGGGAAAGGCCTCCTGTGCACAGGTAGCTGGCAAGCACGGGTGGTGCTTCAGCAGGTGAACCAGGAAGACATGGAATTTGAAGAGGGTGGCTCTCTTGGCATTTGTGTAGTGTTGCTTTGTTGCCTCTTTAAAACATTTATTATATTCTGGTTGTTTCCCTTAGCAGGCCAAGCCAGACCAGTGAGGCAAGCGTGCATTGGGATTAGCTTGGGGATTCTGCATGTCAGCCTGGTGTAAGATGTTAGTTTAGACTGCTGATGAAAAGAGAATTTATCTGCATTCCTTTTAGATGTCCAGCTGTTATCTCCTGAGAGGAGAGGAGTCAAATGCCTGGGAAAAACAATCATGTGTCACCCTGTTGAACTGGAAAAGTCAGAGAGGGGAGTGAGGGATGGTGCTGGGTTCACTACAAGAGGAGGATATCAAGGCAAGACTAGGTGTGGAGTGGAGTGTGGAATGGGAAGTACCTTCCCTTCAAAGTAGAGGCCTCCAAGATAGCTATGGACCGTGCTGGAGATGCCTTCTCTCCCTCCCCTTCCCTACCTCCGTGGCCTGGGGCTGCTCTTCCAGCATGGATAGCTCTGCCAGGAATGCTCTGTCCCCCTGGGCTGGCTGCTGCTGGTCCTGCTACATCAGGGCTTTGTGCCTGCAGAGCTCAGGGGCAGGTGCTGGGCTGAACCTGGTCATCCCACTCCTCAGGAGGAGCCAGGATTTGAAGGGATCTGCCCACAGCAGATCTCTTTTGATGGGTAAGAAGATGTGCCCTAGGGATGGCAAGAGTTCTCTGCCTGGTTGTGGGAAAGTTTCTCACCTCTTAATTTGGAGAGAGCTCATTGTTCTTCTTTTGCTTCAGATTTGGCAAGAGCTATGGTGCTCTTGACCCCAGGGCAGAGGGGTGGTAGCTTTCACAATAAAGGGAGCTAGCTGGGTGCACTCCAAGCCAGGGGCAGAAAAATCAACTTTCTGCGTGCCAGAGAAGAGCAGCTTCCTGTTTGCAGCACTGGGGAATTTTCAATGAAATCAGCAAGAGCAGGAAAATCTGGGAAGACTTCTAGCACATGAAACCTGAACATGTCTAGAGAAGCCCAGACAGAAGGGAAAATAAAAGGTGCTCATGACCTTGTGGGAAACATGGCGTCAGTGTGTGGAGGCCAAATTGACAGAAACAGTTTCCTTTATGGCCCTGGCAGAATTCCCTGCTCTCCAAAGTGGCAGCATTGAAACCAGAGAACACCAGTTAGCCCCTTCCTATTCAGCCATCCTGAAACAAAAAACCCTTGAAAACCACTATGCAACTGCCCACTGAGTGTTATGATTGTGAAAATACCAAACAAAAGCCTTTCTTACCAGCATATTAGGCATTTCACTGAAAATAGTGTTTTTAGCTGATGTTGTAGGCTGTAGGCCTTGAATACACTCATTTTGAGCCTTTCCCTGGAAACGGAGCAGTCAGGGATTTCCCCAGCTGACTTCTTAGCAGCAGGGAGCCCTTGTGCTTGAAGTGAGCCATGCCCTCAGATCACAGGCTTGTTCCCTCTTCTGGGAATACTTGGTCATTTTCTCTGCGTTCATGAAGTGTTGTGGCTGTGTTTTCTGCAGCCCCGGCTTGCAGTAGCCAGTTGGAGGAGGAGCTGTTGGTCTAAGGAGCAGTCCAATAGAGTGGGAGTCAGACGCTCACAGAATTTGTGTTCTCTGAAAAACACTCGCTTCCCCTTCCCTCCTCCCATCAAAATACACAGATAAGTGCTTTCTTGGGATACACAGAGGTCCATATTACCCCCCTGGGGCACAACAGCGGTGTGACTTTAGTGTTTCTATTTCCATGGGAGTTTGGATCTTGGAGTCTGGAAGACTGTCTGGCAGCAGCAGCAGGCTGTGCCTACATCAATAGGATGTTTCTTATGCCTGTCACGTCAAGTGCAGTTCCATCCCTGGCAACTTCAACATGTTCTCATTGTAGAGACGTGGTTCATATGCAATATTGAAAATATTCTGCCATATAAAGCCCTGTAGTGGCTGATTTTTCACACCTTGCAGTCAGGGAAATGCTGTGGTGCTGGAAATCCCTTAGGACAACACCTCAGGATTCAGTATAGCTACTATTCACTGCCTAACTACACGGTCAGTTTTGAAGAGAAACAAGTGTGGACAAATCTTTCTGACCAAACTGAGGTGATCAGTGATAGAAACTGAGGGAAACGGGGAGTTATTACTGAGGCACAGGGTTCTTACCAGCCTGTGACCTACAGCTCTGAGGTCTCTCAGCTGCTGCTCAAACAGAAGATGCAGCACCCTGGGGAAAACCTTAGATGTTTTAGTGTGTAATAGTCATTAACCCTGTGCATCTTCATTTCCCAGAGAAACCCAAGGTGTTTGCTCTGCATTTGCTGTTGCTGCTGTGTGTGGCTCCTCAGGTGTGACTTGTTCTATGAAATATCTCTTGAAGTAAAGATATGTACATAGGCAGTTTTAAAATTGTAAAAGGGTGTAAAAGTAGATCCCTATGTGTTGTTTTTTTCAGATTTTTTAAATGTTTCAGCCCATAGAATCAAACCACCAGTTGCTTTCCATGAGATTAAGGTCAAGTAAGTATTATCTAGTGCTGTTTCACTGACTTAAGACATCCTGAAAAGACAAAACAAGTACATGTATTTTACTGGTGCCAGTGTAAATTTGAGTCATCCATAGATTTGAAGTATTACCCACTGTTTCCTGGTCCAGAAGGTTCAGAACTGGCATTGGAAAGTTGTTTAAGTAGCTTGAACCGAGTGCTTACCACTCTGCTGACTCTGTGTCTTTGACAAGCACCAAGACAAGGATGTTTTAGATCAAATGTAAAGAAATTCATCTTGATGTTTAGCTGAGTTTGGGCTGAACAGTGCTGGTTGAAAGGTGTGAGTGAAAAACAGACAAAAGGTGATATCATTGTTTTATCAGGTAACAGTCACCATAGCAACCAAACTTTAACCATGCATGAAAAGTTCCTCAAAGTCTTTCTACTGTGTTTCTTTTCCATGCAGCTCTTGTTACAGCAGGTGTATGTGAAGGAGTTCAGCTGCAGTGAACTGTGGCTCTACAGGGCTCTTTCACATGGGACTGTGTGCAGTGTTTTCACAGTGACACCTTTTCTTGGACATGATGTTAAATCAACCTCATATGATTTTGAGATTTCTCTGCCCATCTAAAAACTGTGCATGTTTATTCCACTGGACTTGTTGTTCACACTAGGTCGTCATGCTGGAAATGGTGCTACTGAGCCTTCCCCAGAGCCTCTGGATGTAGCAGCCGTTGGAGCAGAGAAGCGCCAAATTTACCCTCCTCTGTTCTGTCACATTAGTAGTGCAATGCCACAAATGCACTAGGTCTGGCCTCTGCCACATCTGATCTTTTCTTGTTTGTGCTCTGGCTCTTTTTCTTCCTGTTTTCTTTGCAGAAAACAGATTTTGGCTGTAGACTGTGCTGAGCCTTTCTGACTGCTGAGATAGAATATAAAAATTAAAATTTACCTTTGGGATGGATGGCAGTGAACTTCTGACTGTGAGGGAGAAAGATTGTGTTACTTGAAAGCAGAGGGTGTGTTCCTTCAATGAAGGGACGTACAAAGAATACTGATGATTCTTCATCAACAAGGGCCCTCTTATGTCCTTTTCCATTTGGCTGGTAACCCAGCTCTGGAGTCTGTTGGGATAGACTGCTAACTTGGAATATTTCCCCAGCTGACTTTGTGAAAGCCCTTCTGTTGCTGCTGGAGCTGGGCGCTGTCCCTCTCTCCGGTGATAAAAGGCTGCCATATCCAGGCCTTCCTGGGAACTGCAGGCTACTGAGCTGGGATTCCGGGAGGATCCCTGTGGTCTCTGCACAGCTGGGGAAGCTTGCACAGACTTCAGGGTACTCATTCCAATTGGACTTATATGGGAGCTGGCAGTTGTCTTGTTAGTGAGGTGAAAACAAGTGTACTCATGTAGCAGCCCTGCCACAAAGCAGGAGGGAGAGGTGGATCCCTGTAGGGTGGTTCTAGGCAGCGAAGCACAGACTCATTGTAAACACGCAGAGTTCCTACATGTCAAATTTGATGCTGCAAAATCGGTGTCCCAGTTGAGCCCAGCTCCATGTCATTCTTAAAATACTTTTTTTATTTTTCTTTTTTTCACCCCCTTCTAAATCTTATATTTTTTTTCTCTGGGCTATCTGTGCAGAGTTTGGGTCACAGGGAAAAGCTCCTGGAACAGTCCCATGTGTGTGTAGGAGTGGGTTGAGCAGGCATCAGCCATCAGCTCTGGAACAGAGAGCTCCCCAGGAAGAAGCACCTGCCTCATTCCACGTGCTTACCTGGGAAATGCTTTTTAAACCCAGCTTAATCCCCCAGCTGTAATGCTTGCTCCTGCACAGAACTTCTATCTTGTTCACTTTTTCTTTTTCTCATAGAGATACTTTTAATGTGAAAATGTTATAAGATACCTTATTTCTGTTTTGTCACACTTCCTGTAATTAGCTTTTGGTTCAGAGTTGGTGAGTAAGTATCGATATTAGCTATTTATGTATCTTATTTCTTAGTGTGATTCAATGCATACAGCATCATGATTTACCAGAGAAGTTAGTTTACTCTTTTTGTCTGCTCTTTCTCTGATCCTGAATTCTAAAATGGTGAATGTTATAAATACCATTCTTTAGAAAAGTTTAATGTAAGAACTACCTCTTGTATTGTCCTAGTAATAATAAGGAAAATATTTGCAGCATGTCAACCCAGCACCGGACAATTGTTGATACACTTCCAAGCTGAAGTACTATTTCTGTTTTGAAAATAGTTTTCTACCTCCTTTCTGTCTGATCCAGGGAGAAGAAACTGAAAGCAAGAGTGCAGGAGTTAGTGAGTGCTTTGGAGAGACTCACAAAGAGCAGTGAAATCAGACATCAGCAGTCTGCAGAATTTGTTAATGACCTTAAAAGGGCAAACAGGTAAAGGATCTACCAGCAGATGGATGCACTTTTGGTTTATTTTTGTTGTGTTCTTGTAAAACACTAATATTCCACTTACTTTAATGAGAAGTTTCAGGACCCTCACATTCATCCACATGTCAACACTCCAGGGTTATAGTTAGAGAAGGGGGAGGTACAAACCTCCCATGCAGGCCACTGACAACTACATAGTTAAATAGAGAAAACAGGGAAATAGGTTAATCTCAGTTGAGTTGCTGCTAGTGATTATACAATATAAAAAGCAAACAAAAATATTTATTAATCTGTTACTTTGTTTTTAACTCCTCCCTTTTCTTTGGCTCCAACCTCTTCATTAATAAACTGTCTTGGATAATCACACCTGAGTTCCATTGCTCACTCAGGGCACTTTTCTTGTACTGTATTGGGATGACCTAGGATTATTACGGACTGCAGCTGCCCTTTCTGCAAGTAGTCTCTGACTCACACTGTGGTTTTCCTTAAATTGCATTTAAAAGCCTTCGTGGTGAGAAGCAGCACCCATCTTAAGCTTTCCAGCCCAGTCAAGGTGGAGGCACAGAAGCTACTCAGCAGCTAGCAAATTAGCACAAGATGCCATCCTCTGAATGTAAATCTTACTTGTTAAAAATGAAAAATGCAAAATCAGCCCTTGACTTTCTAAGCAGATTCTGGCCATGCAATGTCTTTATAAATCATATCTGATGTTGTGATCTTGACTCATAAACAGTGGTATGAGAGGTCATCAACAGCAACCTCCATCTGCCTCTTAGAACCATGTTTAGTTTTCTTTACTAGTTTACTGGAAAAGGTGTGTGCTTGCCCCAGGAAAGACAAAGACATTAGCATTGATCTGGGTTTGGATCAGAAAGGTTTGGATCTAATCCATTTTAAAGCACTGGCGAATGTTGGGAAGGGGATCAGTACCCACCCTTTGAAGTTCCCTGAAGGTGGGACTTTGGGGTAGATTTTTTGTAGCACTTTCTCTGAAACAAGCCTGTTTGAATTACATTGTGTGTCTTGTGTTTTTAACAGCAACTTGGTAGCAGCTTATGAAAAAGCAAAGAAAAAGCATCAAAATAAGCTGAAGAAACTGGAATCACAAATGATGGCCATGGTGGAGAGACATGAAACCCAAGTAAGAATGCTCAAACAAAGAATAGCTTTACTGGAAGAAGAGAACTCCAGACCACACACCAATGAAACTTCACTTTAAGTGCATCTCTTCAAAGGATGCTTAGTGCCATTACAACTTTCTTTCTTTTGGAGGTTGACTTTTAGGTAGCTTCAAATGTTAAAAGCTCTGATTGTCAATGCTGACAAAACTTAAAAGCTCCTTCTCTGGGATCCCAGAGAGGTATCATGGGGATAATAAAAGTGTTAACCTTAAGGACTGTTTCATAATGTAAAATGGCAGTGCCTGAATTATCATGCTATAATTGTGTACATTGTCTGTGTTGTTATGTCTGTATTCATACAACTTCTCTTCCCCTGTCACCCACGGGTGACAGTGTCACACAGCAGAATAATTCATGTTAAGAGGTTTTCATTTGGGTAGTTTGGAGATCATGTGGAAGTTTTCCCACTCCCTGAGCTCTCTGCACGGAAGTCCACACTGTACCCTCATGACTCACTGGTGTGGTTACACCACCAAACAGGCAGCTGCAGAGTGGGGTGACAGCCTGGCTGGCTTTTTCTTTGCACCCTGCTTGCAATTCTGCTGCTCACAGTGCAGGTCAGGTAAGAAAACTCCCGTTGATTTGGGAAAAAAACAAAGAAAGCACAGTTGCATCTCTGAGAATTATGATAAAAGTGTAATTCTTACAGTGCATATGAGGGCCAAAGGCTGTGGGTTTCACCATGCCACACAGACACTCTGTGCCAAGGGTGGGTAAGAAATTACAGAAGACCTCCTGGTATTTATATTGCATGGTGTTTGCAACTGCTTTGTAGAAAATGTTGGTTTTTTCTTGCTATATACACTATATCAAGGTTTTCTTTAAGAAGCTGGGCCATTTTTGTCACGTGTGTTGTGCCTATTACAGCTTACTGTGATCAAGAGGTAAGTGTATTCTTTTTATCCCTTTTTTTGACCAAAAAAAGGTACTTAAATAATGTACCTGTTTAATATTGAATACATAGGCACAAAATTATAGATGTGTAGATGTATGGATATTCAGCCACAAACAGAATGTGAATGGTGAAGTCTTACAGCTTTCTTAGGTTAGTTTTTGTTACTGCTAACATTCTCTTGTTTAAATCATGTATTACTGTGTTATCAAACTGACTAAAGTGCAAATTTTGGCTTGTTAGGTAAATGAACATTAAGCAAATCATGGGGATCAGGTTGATTTCTGTAGGGGTCAAAATACAGGAGTCTGCCATAGCACCTATTATATTAGAATTTGCCTTTTTTTTTTTTTTCTGACAGAGTACGTAAAAAAGCTTTACATGTGTTTTAAAAAGCCAAGCTATAGTCCCTTCACTGTGTTAGCCTGCTGCTGTGTTATGCCTCTGCTTTGCATTTTCCAGGCTGATTTTCAGTGAATCTGATTTCAGGAGATGTTTATCTTTTTTGCTTTACATGTTGAGTTGCACCTCAAGTTTTTTACTAGTGTATTTAGAATTATGATAACTTTTCTCATTTATTCCTCCCATTACTAGTACTAAGGAAATATCTGAGAGGACTCTGCCTACCGTTGGGTTAGGTCAGACAACATAGTTGCGGGAATTTGTGTTCAGAATGTGGCATTATTGTTTAGTCTTGGTTACATCTGGAAGTGCAGCAGTTGGTTTTCCATCTCTTACTGCTGTAGCTGCTGTTGTCTTCTGTCATTAGAGTAGCTGTTCCTACTTCTCTGGAGTCTAGTACATCATCCACAAAGCCAGCATCACATGTGTTTGATTGCAACAGCAAATTAAAACAATGCTGATTTCAAAATTTTTAGGTAGTGATGTTTTGTTTTGATCAGTCCTCTTTCTCAGAATAATTGCACTTCTTAATTTATTATGTGACTAGAAATTATTGCAAATGAGTCTCTTGAGGGAGGAGGCACATTGATTTCTTCTGTCTCTGTGGTTCTGCTTAGCAGCTCTCTATGGTGTTTCCCCTTTTTTGGCCCAATTTTCTCACACCCAGGAGGGTGGAGGTTTGCCATCAGCTTCAGCAGCTGAGCACACTTGTTCTGAAGAATCACAAAGGAAAGTATCCACCATATGCTGTGGCAAAAATGTAGTTACACTTCTGTCTTCCAGCATCTGAAACACCCATGTGACTTGAGGTCACCTCAGAATGTCCATGTGAAATACCTTTCGCTGGAGAGGACAGGAACCATACTGCACTGAGCTGCCTCTTAGGCTCATTTTTCCCCCTATTTAGATTAATGGAATTACAGAATGGTTTGGGTTGGAAGGGACCCTAAAAATCATCTTGTTACAATCCCTTTCTGTGCGCAGGGACATCTTCCACTGGACCAGGTTGCTCCAAGCTCAATCCAACCTGATCTTGGACATTCCAGGGATGGGGCAGCCACAACTCCTCTGGACAACCTGGGCCAGTGTCTCAGTGCCCCCACACAGAAGAGTTTCTTCTGTAAGAAATTCAATACTCTTACACAGAAGCTGCAGCCTCAGTGTTTTTTCCAGGCCTGACAACTTGCTGATTATTTCACTACATTTAGCACAATCATCTGTGCCAGCTGTGCTCTAGAAGAGCATTAGAATTATAAATCATCAGTAAATGCAAACCAGTCCCATTTTTTCCCAATAAGGGTTGTAGATGAAAAAGCAGCACTGGTACCATCCAGCCTCAGCAGTAGCCATAGTTTGCCAGACCACCAGTTGATTTATTTGCCTCAGCAAGCAGCTATTGCATCATTTGTTAGAATACTGGAAAGGATCAGCTGGGAAGTGGTCACAGGCTTAATGTTACTGTGAAAACTGTTCATTAGTGATAATCAGCTTCAGCTCCAGTATACCCCATTCAAATGGCACCAACCCTCAGAAAAAATGCCAAAAAACCTCAAACTCCTTTTATGCAACTCTGAAGTACCAGCACACCAGAAATACCTGAGTGTGCAGTGCACAGAGTTACAGCAGCTTAACTCTCTTAAAGCTTGTTGCAGAAATAATAAATTTGCAAAGCAAGAAAAAAAGGTGATTCCTGCCAACCTAAGTCCATTAATGAATTAATGATATGGTTTTTGATTTTCTTAAGTCACCAGAGTGCATGAAACTTTTGTATTTCACTGAGTGCTCAGAAAAAAATAACTTTTTTTCTAATTCTATGTATAAATCTTCACCAGCTTGAATGTACTGTTAGCTTTTGCAAAGCACATGTGACTAAGTTTGCATTCATGTCATGTTCTACTGGTTTTGTTAGTTTTCTCCTCCTCCAGTATACTGCACCATGAACTGTAACTTTAGAAACTTTTCACCTTACTGAATTAGCTTTAAATGTGTTGCTACCTTTTCGTTTCCAAGCAGCTGTAAAATAGCTATTTTGTGTTCATTTGATATAGAATTGTAAAAACTGCATTTATTTATACAGAGGCATTTATAATACTTATTTTACAAATGTTCTTATATTCTGAATAAATTTCTAATGCTGTTTCTTTGCCTTGGGAGTTGTTTCACTATAGCTTGTCACCTCGCTGTTGAATGGGACTGCCTTGACACCTTGGCACAAAGATATCTATCTCTAAGCTAAGTTACTGAGGAAGATGGTTTGACATTGTCAGCAAAGTTCACTTACAGAGTGAATTTTTTTCCATTGTGTTGAATGGCATCCACCTTTACAGCCGACTTCAAAAAATAACTTCCTCTCCTGGCCAGAGGAGATATAATCACTGCTGGCTTAAGGCAACATGTAAACAGTCTACAGTGAAAGAATAACCTGTACCAGCAGCAGAGGCATCACATTCCACAATGAACTGCAATCCTTATATTCGTACTTCAGTACTTCAATATGTTTATTTATAAAGTAATTTAATTTTACAGAGGAAAAAATAATAGTATAGAAGAAAATGTTAACTTAGTCCTAGTCTTCTAAACGGTGTGCTTCAGTTTTGAATCAATTTATAACAAACAAAATCACAATCATCAGTACAGTAGATGTTACAGGTAGTTACAGATTCTACTTAATACAATTGAAGAGCTGAACTAATGCAAACTTTCTTCAAAAGAACATAATGGAAGTTGTATAAAATCTGTAATGATTTTAACTCTTTAGCTGTACGTACTTTCTTCTTAATGAGCACGATGTGCCACTTACACACAGAGGAAAACAGATCAAGTTCTTGAGCTTTAACAAACAGGAGGAAGACATAACCCTTCATGCCTGAGCCACATCATGAAGCACTGGCTCCTGTTTTCTGCGAGGCATGCAGTGCTGCCCTGAAAAGTGTCATCATTTGGAAGCAATACCCAAGTCTGGGTCCTGGAACATGAACACCAATCGAGCATTCTGCCTGAATTAACAACCCCACACCTTCTTCTGGTGGGGTCTGTTTTGCTTTTTAATGGTAAAAGTGCCTTGCAAACCCAGCTAAACTGCTCCTCAGGGATGAAGTTAAACTTCCACATAGTGCAGTGCCATGCAGACACAGTAAAGTTCTGTTGCAAGTATTGGCGTGAGAAGTATTTGCTGAGAGCTCTTTATCATGCAGTTTTCCATACATTTTCTGCATCACAAAATTATGTACCCAACCAGTAAGATACAAATTTCATCCCCACAGTTTAGTAATTTTGATCAAACATGCTTAAAAAAAATTGCAAAGTTCTTCTCACCATTGGAAATGTGTCAGAGAGAACTGTGTTTGCAGGATGTGTTTTCTTAAAAAGCTATGAATGCCTTATTTTAAAATGATTAATGCTCCATGAGCTGTAATCATTTTCTTAAAGGCACTGAACTGTAACCCATACTGGAAACAAGAATCTAGTTCTTCCGATCAACAGTATAAATTCTTAGAAATTACAAAATACTCTGTTTTCAGTAAATTCCATAGAGACCTTTCCAAATTTAAACATTCTGTACTCTGTGAAATGTTAACAATTACTTAAAAGGAAGCTTTTTTTTCCCCCTGGAAGAATTGACGGGGGACTCAAAGAGACTTTTGACTTCCCAAAAGCAGCCAGAGATGAGAACAGTTTAAAGATAAGGGTTTCTGTAAAGCTGAATCTGTACAGAAAGTTAGGTCTTGCTAAACCTAACATTTTCAATGGAAAGACAAACCCCAAGTATTTTGTTCTATTGTACTGCTACCAATCTGAAATAGTTCCTCTGGTACAATCTTGAATATGGCCAATGTCATTCTTGTTTAATGTTGACTTCCTTTTAAGTTCACAAGCTACATGAAAAAGTGAAATGCACACACAGCATAAAACCTACTGCATCTATCAGTGCTTATGTATGGGATTAAGAACAGTGCAAATACTAGCATTTAGCCTACTTCCATTCTTGACTACACTATTGCTATAAATGCATACAAACAAAAACCTATTATGGAAGAATTTCTAAGTCTAATTTACTGTAAAAGCACCTTCAGTTAGTTTGTATAAATTTACCATATTTTAAATAATTTTGGTTGTTTCAAAAGGTGAAATATTGTAATAACAAAACAATTTGAAATTATGAAGTTGTGTATAAGCACCAGATTATTTAACATTTACAGTGCGAGACTTAAAGTAGGTTTATTTACAGAAATCAGTATCAACAAGAGAGACTATTCTACTAATTCTCAATAACTATGAGCTTACTAACACATTTAGAATATAACCTCCTAACTTCAAACATGAAGGCACCTGGCTTTACCTCTGGAAAAGAAACTTGTTGCTCAGAATTTGTAACAAAACCCCAAGTATCTGAGGATTAAGCAGCCGACTGACCCCACAACTGGGCAGCCAGTTACCCCCGGAGTAGCAGTGCTGTCTTGCACCACAGGATATTGGAGTTTGGATTCTTAATGTAGACTCTTTGCTCTTCACACCACAGGGGCATGAGTGCAAAAGCAAATCACCACATTAAGTAAAGGTTGGAAGAACCGTGTTCTTACCTGAAATTACAATCTGAGAGCAAGTATGTTAGAAGTAGCCAGACCCAAAGCCTGCCTTGTTTTTAAAAGGAACTGTTACATCTGTAACTGCCACAAGTAGGTGAAAAAAATCACTAAGTATTGTTCTCAAATCACCAAATTAGTTCAGGAAGGTTGAAGCACAGGACAGAAGCCTGGAACTGTGATCAGGCTCAAAATTTCATTAGAAATTTATGCATGTTTGGCCTAAAGAATTTGTATTGTGTTAAAAAGTAATACTCTGATTGTGCAATAAAATAAAGCTATTTCCCCCTCTCCTTCCCAGATCCACTGTTGCCAGACTTCAAACTATGCAAGACACAGTTACTTTCAAAAGCTGGATGATTATGTACATCAAGGAGCTGAAGTCAGCAGCACTTCAGTCACTTAAGTAACTGGGCAGGCCACTCTTCAGTCCAAGGTCAAAGTATAGAAGCACTCTGAGGAGACATGCTAAAACCTCATGCTAAAGCAGAGAGTTGATGTAGTACTAGGAACTGCACACTAGTACCAGATTCCTAGTACCATACAGCTGAGGGTTTTTTGCTAAATATTTGTTTACTCTGCAAGTTGATTCCAAGAGCACTGACTGACCATTCATTATGTGAATAACCCCTAACATGGCAGCATTCTCAGATTGACAGTGTTTGTTTTTCAAGTATCTCAACACCAGCTCTCGAGTTGGACATGCAAACAGTTCCTATTTCCCTGTGTCTAGCTCCTGTACAGTAAAAACTCACAGAAATAAAGCCTGTATCTCACTTGCTATTTCTTCACTGTTTTATGGAAGATAATGTAAACAGTACTTCTAAACTTAGAAATACAATTATAAAGGGATGGTGAAATAAGAACATAAACAACAGTAAACAAAATGTTCACGGTGCAGGGCATGTTGGAGCCCACCAAGTGGATCCCATGCCACCACATTTACATAGTTTTAGGATAAACCTTACTAAGAAAGCAGGAAGCAATGCTACTGCAGGAAACTGTACCCTTATACAAAGAAGTAAGTTATTGCATATTTATCACATTTATTTGCAACTCACATTAAGGCTAGATTTACTAAAATGAATGACATATGTATAAGCTTCACTTTGGGTTGCTTAATGAAGCAACCAATGTTTCTTATACTGAACCAACCTTTCACTAAAAAGAAAAAAATTACACAGTAAACAGAGGGCAGCCAGCATCCCCTATTCACGGGACATGCTTCCATTGTTCTAAAGACTTCCTCTTGCCTGGGACAGGACTTCCCAAACAGATGACAGATGCTCCAAGTTCACTGTTTCATCAACATCCCCATTATTTCACAGAGCACTATCTAGAACTAATTTATCAGAAAAGTTAACTTATTTATAAAAAGATTTCCACAGCCCGTTATTTAATTATGCCTTAGGAGAGTCCTATTAGCTCCACAGGCAGTAGCAGCCTCAGGATATGATACAAACTTCTGCCTCACCATGAGTAAAGGCACTTTTGCTGGGAAATCAACTAAAATAGCACAAAGAAGTAACTAAAGATTAGTTTTCACCTGAAGCTGAATAACATAACCTCCTCCAGCATTATCCTACCCTCTCAATTACTCTTCTTTGTCATTGTATGGCCTTTGGATAAGTTTAAGAAAAAACAAAAAGAAAAAAAAGTGAGTCAAAGCTAGATTGAGCTATTTCACAATTTGGTCTTGAAAAACAAGGCCCTCAGAACCCTTGTCCTCCAGAAGGAGGAAATGCTGTAGTCCATTTCTCCTGTTGACTGATACAGAAATTGAACACTCCTGTGACCAAAATTATTACAGCATTAGAGTTCCAAACCACCTGGTGCCAGGCAGGTGAATAAACCAGGAGAAAGTTCTAAAGCTATTTCTGAGGAAAACACTAGGTAGGGTATATGAAGTAGGGTGGTTGAAGGAAGACCAGGATTTTGGTTTTGGATGACATATATGAGTTGCATAAAAACTCAGTGCATGTAGATACACTACAAGGGTGTAGTTCATTCAACCTATCAAGTTATCAATTACCTCTATTCTAGAGAAAAGTCCATTTTTAAATCTGGGACATGCTTGCTATCACAAGCTGCTGTAATAAATTATTTCAGTGCATTTCTCTCCACTGCAACACAAATGCTCAAAACCCACTGACCTGCAGGTGTTGTAACAGCTCATCACCCCAACTCTTACAGGTTTTTTGTTCCTCCCCTCCATCCCCACGCCATCTTTCACGTTTTTCCTAAGAAAGCACTGTAGCTGAAAATGACTGAGGCTAGATCATTTAAATGCTAACTGCAAGTGCAATTCAATACTACTGGATATTTACAGAGCAGATAACTACACAAGAGATCTGAGGACAACAGCACAGGATACAATACTGAACACCATTGGAATAGTTATTGGAAGCCTGATTAAGCTGTTCACACAATGCCTCTATTACCCATGCACCTGCCTTCCTCCTCAGCAAGATCTACAGAGCCTTATTTACATTCAGTATAAATTCTACACAAGTTACCTCTCACAGACAAGTTTAAGCTTCTCTTTTTTCACAAGCAGCTGCTTTGTAACTTCTTCCTATGCAGCTGTGGGCAGTGCACAAGAGTTAAGTTAGACACTTTGACGGGCTGAGTTTTACCCAGTTTGAGTGTCATTATCGAAGATCAAGGAAAAGTAGGTACAAAAAGTCAACATGCTACAGATTTGACTCAAGTACTAGTGATTGCCAGCCAACAAAAACTATCAGTGTGAAGGAGGGAAGGTATTTGGGGCAAACAATCAGTACAGAGAAAGGATGACAGGCTGAGACTAGGTTTGAAATGTGCAACTTGGTTTCAAAATCACTAGGACAGAAGTGTCCTCTGAGAATTAGTTTCATTGCCACTGCGTAATATTGCAATGTTCTACAAAATAATGACAAACAAGTCCAATAATTTACATCAGAACAGTTAAAAGGTTAGCAAGCTGGTATACTCCAACAGTTAAAAAAAAAGTCAATGACATTCTACAAAACACACGGCAAGTTACAATAAAAAAAAATTTAAACCACAAAAAAATAAAACACAAGTAAAAAGAATGCCCTCTAATGCACAGCTAGGAACAAGTGAACTGAACATTGGAAAGGTACTTTTGTGGACAAAGGCTAGACTGCATTTAAAGTGCAACACTTGACTATGCCACTCCCATACTGCAAAGAGAACAAACCCTTCCAAACCAGCAGTCAGTCCCTGCATTGCATTTAAAAACAAACAAAACAAAATAAAAAAAACTCCTGAGAAAGAGTAAGGCTGGATAAGAAACCCTCTCAATTGCAACAGGCAAGTCTGATTCTTATTCTTAATACGTTTGCTGTCAGAGGTCAAAACTTTTCATTATGGCATCATGGTCAAACTTGAAACTCAAGAAAGCTCTTGATGAAAAAACAAATTTGTAATGGCCATTGCATGCCACAGAATGTCCATCTACATGTTCTGGCAGCGCGTCTTCACTGGAGCAACACATCTCGTATGCTGCTTCTGCTTAAAGAGAAAAAAGTATGAAACAAATTTTAAATGGGCAGTTGCCAATAAAAGTATTTATAACAACAATGGTATAAAGCCATACCTCAAAATACATTCAATTAATATTTATAGCAAAACCTGTATGTTTGGTTATAAACAGAAGGTAACTCAAACCAGCCATATTTACAGGTTGTCTAGAGGCTAGAATAAATCTTCAAATTCACTGCAATCTGGAAACACTTTCAAAAGCCACATACATATACACATATTTTACACATATAATACTGTTTCATTTCTCAATAGCCATTTCTTAACAAGGAGAAAAGGACAGAAAGCCTTAAAATACACTCAATTACCAGCAATGTGTTAACTCAGATGCTATTTTTCTAAACTGCTTTTAGTTACTTTTTCACTCAGCCATCTGGTGAATCAGTCAGTCTTAACAATTTAAGAGTAGTATTGCAAGACCAACATGAAACAGTATATTTTTCATTAAAAAATAAACAAAACCTCAGACTACCTTGGAAAAACATGACTTTATAAGATTTGTAAAGCTGGCATGAGGAAAAGCCTCAACCATCATTATTCAGGTGCCTTCAGCCTGTAGCACAGAGCAGTGGATGAAAATTCTGACTGCACTTGCCTGTTTCAAAGTTATCTTGAAGTCTTCGCGGATTAAGCCTTTTTTCACATTTCTGGTGAAGAGAATGACCATACATTACACATTTTTGATAAAGAAATGGCATTATATTTAAGCATCATCTAACAGGCATGCTAGTTTGCTTTGACACACCTCATGTCTGAATTCTATCACATTACTTGATGTAGCAAACATGCTTTAAATCCACAAGTCTTTCAGAATCATGCAACCTTTTAACAGTCACTAAAACATTTCTAACATGCATACATTTAGGGGAAAATTTTTGAATACTTTCCAACTGTTTTAAGACAGAAGGGTCTTGCATATGATGGTGTGTAATCAACACTGTGCATGCATAAGCCTACTCTTCAATGAGCGTGTCCCAAAAGAGGCAAGGGGAATGTATTTGCAGACATGCTGCTACTGCCAATTAAATTAATATGCTTTAGAGACACAAACTCAAAAACTCTCCAGGGAGGAACTGTTTTAACCCCAGGTATTGCTGCTCTAGGTACACCAATACAAAAAAAATATGGCTCTTTGCACTCTCTGCAAATAAAGAGTTTCCTGGCCTTCAAGTTACATCAGAAAATTATCACTGGACACAAAATATTTAAACTTAAAAAGACTGACCATCATGAAAACACAAGTGAAACAGAAAAGAGAAATATTTAGAAGTTTGTGAAAAGCCTGCGAAGTAACTGTGGAGCATTAACAGTTATCTCCATGAAGATCTTACAGATTACCATTACAGTTTTTTTCCTATCCATCTAAATTTCTGGGCAGTCAATTCACTCTTCTACACTCAGACTCAAACATAACTATTCATTTCTTGCTGCAGTGAGATTTTAGGAAAAGTTTATGATTTCTGTATGTTTA